>PVHT020000004.1:1294609-1347159 GCA_004024745.2 Catagonus wagneri
GCTCCCTCTCAAGTTCCCAGGGGAAAACAATAGTTGAAACTGTAAGAAACGTGTTAGAACTGTCAGACTATACCAGGTCCACGATGTTGTGTACATCGTGAAGCAGGAGCCACAGTTCTCTTTGTGCTTTGACAGCATGAACACTCACCAACTCTTTCATCAAAATGAGAAAGAAAAATCTGGCATCACCCCCATTTTTGAGCCACACCAGACCTATGTCATGGCAGTTCTGAATTTCAGGATAAAAGAAAGAGTTGGTCCTTGAACTTCAGGAGTCTATGCTCTGAAATGCAGAAAGAGACTTTATTGTAATAAAGCCTAAGGCAAATAGATAAAAAACACAACCCCACGATTCCCCTTTTTTAAAACGAGTTCATAGTTTTTGTCCAAGAATGCTTTAGGAAAGGTTCATAGGCTTGTAAGGATGCATTTTCCTCTCTTATGGTTATACAACAGAAAGGTTTTATTTTGAAAAGTCACTATTTAAGAAATGTAAAATGTGGACCGTGAAGTTCTATAAGCCTAACTTCGTCAGTTTAGCATGTAACTCTTCAGTATTTAAAAAAAAAAGAAAAGCATAAACTAAGGTTCTTCTTTTTTTTTCTCTGTCTTTTTGCCTTTTCTAGGGCCGCACTCACAGCATATGGAGGTTCCCAGGCTAGGGGTCTAACAGGAGCTGTAGGAGCCGGCCTTCACCACAGCTACAGCAACGCGGGATCCGAGCCGCGTCTGCAACCTACACCACAGCTCACGGCAACGCCAGATCCTTAACCCACTGACCAAGGCCAGGGATCGAACCCGCAACCTCAATGGTTCCTAGTCGAATTTGTTAACCACTGAGCCACGACGGGAACGCCAAGGTTATTCTCTTTAAAAGAAATGCTGTTAAAACTTCCTTTTTTTCACCTATCAATGTATCTTTTATATCTTATCCTGTCAGTCCTTAGAAATCTACCTTGTTATTTTAAACTCTAGAGAGTGGCCTCATCATTGAACAGTTCCATGTTACTCTATAATATACAATGTGCCGTAATATATTTAACCGGTTTCCTGCTAATGGACTTTTGGGTTGGTTTCCAATTTTTCTGATTTATGATATTGGCTGGGTGAACATCCTTGCACATATATTTCTGTAAAATAAATTCCTGGAAATAGGATTGCTGGGCCCATGTTTGTAATTTTAGGAGTTCCCGTTGTGGTACAGCGGTTAACGAATCCGACTAGGAACCATGAGGTTGTGGGTTCGATCCCTGGCCTCGCTCAGTGGGTTAAGGATCTGGCATTGCCATGAGCTGTGGTGTAGGTTGAGATACGACTCGGATCCCACATTGCTGTGGCTGTGGCGTAGGCTGGCGACTACAGGTCCGATTCAGTCCCTATGCCGTGGGTGCAGCCCTAAAAAGCAAAAAAAAAAAAAAAAAAAAAGGTTTGTAATTTTAATGTAAGATTGCCAGGTGGTCTTCCCACAAGGTTATACGTGGATATTGGCTTTCCAGCATGTCTGGGAGGTTTTTCTCCACACCCCTTCCAGTACCCTGTCATTCATCTTGTAGACATTAGCCAATCTGACCTGGTGAAATATTATCGACTCTGATTTTTTTTTTCTTTAATTGTTAGTGAGATGGAGAGATGGAATATCTTTTCACTTTTTTTTTTTTTTGCATTCTGTTATTGCATCTCTGTGTCATTTGTACAGGGTTATTTCTCTCTTTCCTTTTAGTGTTTTGTAAGAGCTCTTTCATATACAGAAAAATTAGTTCTCTTTCTGAGTCAGCAAGGGGTCTTACTCTGGGGTTTATAGGCCTCTCAGTGATCTGTTAATAAGCTTCAGGAGGGCTGGCCACTTCATTGAGCTTCTGTGCAAGCAAATTGTGTGTGTGTGTGTGTGCATGTGCCACACAGGTGCGTTTTTCTAGGGGCGGGTGGGTCCGTTGCGTCCATCGGCCTCCAACAGGTCTGTGTGAAGGCCAAATGCATTGCAGCAGGAGTTCCTACTAGCTGTTCAGTGTCCCACGGGGAGGCCAGGTAGTGACCAGGCAAGAAAACTGTCTGGTCATCACCTGAAGCGTTTGGTTAGCAGAGATCTCTTTAAAAGAGGCTAGTGGCTTGTTCTCTAAGGTCCCCATCCTTGGGTCTAGAGGAGAGGTCAGCAAACTGCTGCCCCCAGGCCGCATCCAGATCATTGCAGGTTTCTGTAAACAAAGTTTTATTGGCACGTAGCCGCTCCTTCTGGCTTCTCTTATGCTGTGGCAGCGGAGTGAAGTATTTGTAGAGCACAGGGTCTGCAAACCTAAAATAGTTACTCCCTAGATTTTTACAGAAAGTCTGACAAACTTTGGTCTGGAGGTGCCAAGAAGCTGCTCCGTCACTATTCCCTGTTGGAAGGCAAGGGCTGAGACACCCTCACGCCCGCCCCCAGCTGACACCTCTTCTAGTTACATGGCTCCACTCCATAAACCCCCCCCCTTTTTTTTAAGGCCTACACTCGAGGCATTTGGAAGTTCACAGGCTGCTACGCCACAGCCACAGCAGCGCCAGATCTCCAACACACTCAGGGATCGAACCCATGTCCTCATAGATACTAGTCATATTCTTTTCTGCTGAGCCACGACGGGAACTCCAACACTTTTCACTTTTTATGTCATCTCTTTCCTCCTCCACACCGCCCCTGGCCTGACGGACCTCCCTGGGTGTTCCTCTGTCCCATGAGGCCTCAGATAAGAGCTCATGTGGCCGCTCCTTTCCAGGACAGACCCCAAAATGGAAACGCGAAGCAGGTCAGCGAGGGCAGGGCTGGGCTCTTGGGCTGGCCGCAGCGTCTGCTGAGCAGCGCTGAATCTCGTTCTGACACTGCCCAGGCCTTCAAAAAGCAGAACTGTCAGGATCAGCTCGCAGAGACGCCGAGCTAGCAGCACAATGGCACTTTCTGTTTGTGTCTCCCACCCATGTTCTAATCTGGGGGACAAAGGAGCCTTCAGGGTCGCCTTTTGGGAGCTTCCTAAATCAGCTCTTGTACGGCAGCTCAGGGGCCATGGAGAATCACCGTGTGATAACCTGGGAATCTGGGGGGGGCGGTTGCCAGAGGAACCTTCATTTGGGGACTTTCTTAGTCCCAAGGAGTGTTTTGTTGCATGGGCTGTGATATCAATAGGAACGACCAGGGATTGTGAGCTGTGACCCCCGTCGATGGAGAGGGGGGCCCCAAGTTGGCAGAATGCCTTTCGCCCGCAGGCCTGTGGTCCTCCCTGCAGGGCCCAAGTGGTGTGTACCCGTGGGTGGTGCTGTCGCCTAGTGTGGAGGCTGGATCCCATGCTAGGTGGGCTGCCCATTAGTTCCAACTGGCTTTCCCAGGTCCCTGCCGCCGAGGCAGCGGGCAATATGACCCCCTCAGAGGAGGAGAGTGCTGGGTGGTGCAGGGTGCACCCCGAGGTGCCTGGCCTCAGCGTCCCCCCCACCCCCCAGACATCTGGACAGCACCCGCTCTGGTGTGTTTGCTCAGTGCCTTGCATTTGTACAGCTCTTTAACTCGCTTCATCAGCTGGAGGAAAACACCGGCTGGCGGCCGAGGCAGCGTCTCCGGGCCGCCTCCCGACTCTCCGGGGCCGGGGTTGCTGCGAGATGGGAGCAGATGCCGCCAACATTGTGCACATGTCTTTTCCACTTCATTACCCGAGCGCTGTCAGCGGGGGCAGGCCGGGGCGTCCCGGGCGAGAACCCTCCCCGAAGAGTGATTACGAAATGTTGCCGGACTCCTTCATGAAATAGTTCTCTGTGAGCTTTTCCTTTTTGACTCATCAAAGTCTTAAACTTTGAACCTGAGAAAGAAATAACCCCACGGGAGCTGGGATCTGAGCTTGAAGAGAGCAGAGTAAATATCCTCATTCAAATACCTGAGGAGGGGGAGGGGAAGGATTTGGGGTGCAGCAGTGAAGCAGATACCCCGCCCCCCCGGGGGTGTGGAGAGAGTTTCTGCTCAGCTGACCGGTCTCTGCAGCCAGGGGAGGTCCCGTCAGCGCCTCAGGTGCCAGGTGAGCAGGGCCCTCCCGTTGCCTGGAGCCGTTTACCTATGCTAATCGCCATCAGCCTGGGAAAAATTCACCCACCAGGGAGTTCCGCCTGGTGGAGTTGCTCCTGCATGTGACCCGTTCAGGGGTGGATGGAACGTGCAGCGGGGGCATTAGCAGGGCTGGACCTGGCTGGGAAAGCGAGTGAGGTGGCCGAGCGAGTGGAGTCCTTCCTCCCCGCCCTTTCAGCAGTGAAGTGGAAAGGTGAACACAAGGACCTTCTCGTGACAGTGTGTTCTTGGAGCCACCCAGGTCTGGGGGGTTAGAAAATAATCCAGCTTTGCTGAGTTCACTTGTCCATGCTAGTACCTGGGTCCGGGCCGGGACAGGTTGCGCAGAGCCACCTAAGGACAAGGCTTAGCTCTGGGAGGGGCCCGAGGGCTACATCCTGCCAAGCCGCACCTGGGAGGCACATGGCATCTCCCGGGGGGCCAGGGGGTGTCTCCAGCTGGTGGACTCCGGAAGTCACTGATTTGGAAAGCCAGTACCAGGTGGCTCCACAGGGGCGCTTCTGCCCCTGCCTGCCAGCAAGCCCAAGGCCTGAATCGGGGGCCCTTGGAGGAGAGACATCTCAGAGAGGGTCCTCGAGGGGACAGCCCATCCTCACCCTCCCGGAGCCTAGGCTGCTTCTGGTGATTCTCGTCCAGTAGCTGTGCTCTGAGGCCAGCGCTCCAGGGGAGGGGCCTCCGCAGCTGCTGTTTTCCCCTCTGGGAAGGTCACACAGCCTGTTTACAGTGCAGCCCAGGGGCTGAGAGAATGAGTCACCACCGGCTCACGTGGGGATGCCATCCCTGTGTGAGCAGGGCCGGCACGGAGGGCGGCTTCCGCGTGGCTGAGCCCACTTGGGCCCCAGTCCTCCCGGAGGCAGCAGCCGCGGTGGTGAGAAGCGGGGAGCAGGCCCGTGCCCCCCTATCTGCCAGTGAGGTTGTGAACCCAGAGTCAGGAAGCCGCCTCTCCTGAGTGTTTTTCTCCTATGTCTGCAGCTCGGCTCCAGCTTCCCGCTTGGCAGCCGGCCTCGTTCTTCCCCCTCTGCCCGGCCCTTGAGCCGGCTCTAGGGCGCTCTGCTCAGTCCTCAGCCATCACTCGCTCCATCATCAGGACTTCTGAGTGGTGGTTCTGTGCAGCTGAGGTTGGGTGGCGGCAGAAGGAGGAGGGGGTGTGGGGGAGGAGGCTCGGGCATGAAGATGAAACGGGGGGAGGGGGGAGTCCACAGCCAAATGCAAGTCCACTGACAGTGCAGCCTGGACTGGAGGGAGGCCGGCCAAGGGGAGAGAGAGGGGCAGTCAGGTCTAAAAGGAGCATCGGAAGGGACGTAAAAACTCTCTAGTGGAGACAGAAAGAGAATGGTTAATAAGGAACACAAAGAGGGGTGCGAGGTGAGGGTCATTGCCTTGGTCCCCAAAATGAAGTGGCCCTTCGGGGGGGCCATGTGAGTTTTCCAAGAGGCAGAGTAGTAGCCCAGTGGCTGTCACGTAAGCTTGACCTATTTTGAATCCCAGATTTGATCCTTTCCAGCTTGAGAGAGTCCCTTGACTTCTAATCCTAAAGTTTTGTACCATTAAGTGTGAGATTCATCAGTGACACCTACCTGGTGAGGATGTTTTGAGGGTTTTAAAGATAGTTATAGCTGCTGTTACCGGAATAATGCTATTATATTTAATATATTAACGTAACTATATTACATTATAATATATTCTAACTTAATAATGAGGAAAAATTCTCTGATCATGCCGCTCCTGGGCGCAGCGAATGGAGGAAATTTCCTCTGGCAGGCATGACCGCTTTGGGAGGAAGGGAAGGAAGTGGCTTAAAGGATAAAACAGGATTAGTATTAACATCTGAGAAATAATGAATGCCCCCAGGGAAACCTGTTCTCCTGTGCTTGCTATTTTGTGACCACACATTGACTGCTGCCAGGATGTTTATGCTTCGGGTTTCACTGGTCAAGGTCGTCCTGGATGTTGTTTTCAAGGAGAGATTTCATCTGACACGCGTTAGGTAGTCCCCAAAAGCTTTGACCCACTGTTCAAACACTTACATTGGTTTTAAAGGAAAAAAAAAAAACGAAACACCATGAACTAAGAAGTTAAAGGACAAACTAGGGAAACATGCCTAGAGAATATGGATAACTTGTGATGGCCATATAAAGAGCCTATGCCAGTCAATATGAACAAATGAACATCCTCATAGGAAGAAGGCACAAGTGAGGAATATAAATGACTGATTTTTAAGATTATAGAAGAAAAATGTTCATGGAGTTTTTTTTTTTCTTTTTTAGGGCCATACCCGAGGCACATGGAATTTCGCAGGCTAGGGGTCAAATCGGAGCTATAGTTGCCGACCTACACCACAGCCACAGCAACGCAGGATCTGAGCCTAGTCTGTGATCTACACCACAGCTCACGGCAACACCAGATCCTTAATACGCTGAGTGAGGCCCAGGGATTGAACCTGCGTCCTCACGGATACTAGTAGTCAGATTTGTTTCTGCTGAACCACGACAGGAACTCCTCCGTGGAGTTCTTTAGCAGTGCAGCGTGTTCGGGATCTGGCATTGTCGCTGCAGCTTGGGTCACTGACGTGGCTCAGGTTCAGTCCCTGGCCCTGGAACGTCCACATGCTACAGGTGCGGGAAAAAAAAAAGAAAGAAAGAAAAGTTCAAAGTCATTAGTAAGCAATAAATGTTTTTTCAATTTCTTTTTTTAAATATGGAAAAGTTTCAGTATACATGGTGTTAGAGTAGTATAGTGAGCCCCATGTACCCGTCTTGTAACTTAACAGTTGTCATATCATACCAGTCTTGCTCCATTTCTGCCTCCGCCTATTCTCTGGATTATTTGGAAGCAAATACCAGGCATACATTTCATCCATATACACAAAGAAAGAGATTCGAAAACACCAAGAGTATTGGTAAAGTCGCAGATATTAGATAGTAGATTGGCTACAGTGAATAAACACTCTATTGCGCCGCTTGGTGGGAGTATCGATTGGTACAAGTTTTCTGAGAGGCAGTTTGGCACAGACTATCACAGAAATTAAGTGTGTATTCCCTTTTGCCAAATGACTTTACTTTGAGGGCTTTACCTTAAGGAAATCATTGCTGTATGCATATGTTTATCTTTAAGGATGTTCATTAAAGTGTTATTTATGATAAAAATTTATACTTTTTTTTTTGTCTTTTTAGGGCTGAACCTGCAACATGTGGAAGTTCTCAGGCTGGGTGTCAAATCAGAGCTGCAGCTGCCAGCCTACATCACAGCCACAGCAATGCTAGATCCAAGCCTCATCTGCGACCTACACCATAGCTCACGGTAACACTGGACCCTTAACCCACTGAGTGAGGCCAGGGATTGAACCTGCATCCTCATGGATACTAGTTGGTTCATGACCCGGGAACTCCTGTGGTAAAAAATTTAAAAGGACCTGAGGTCCAACGTCAGAGAAATGATTGCATAAATTATAGACCATCCAGATAAGGAAATACAAGATACCTGTTACATATCATGATGAAAACTAAATTCAAGTAATTCCCATCTTGGCTGAGCGGAAATGAATCTGACTAGTATCCCTGAGGACACAGGTTCGATCCCTGGCCTTGTTCAGTGGGTTAAGGATCCAGCGTTGCCATGAGCTATGGTTGTAGGTCGCAGGTACGGCTCAGATCCTGAGTTGCTGTGGCTGTGGTGTAGGTCAGCAGCTGTAGCTCCAGTTCGATCCCTAACTTGGGAACCTCTATATGCTGAGGGTCCGGCCCTAAAAAGGCAAAAAAAAGACAAAACCTAAATTGAAAAGTATTTATAATATATTGAGTATAAAAGAAAAAGCTTACATGTGGTTCCAGTTTGGTTAAAATGTTATAGGAAACTTTGGAGTTCCCATCGTGGCGCAGCAGAAATGAATCCGACTAGGAACCATGAGGTTGCAGGTTCCATCCCTGGCCTCGCTCAGTGGGTTAAGGATCTGGCGTTGCCATGAGCTATGATGTAGGTTGCAGACGCGGCTCGGATCCCGCCTTACCTCAGCTGTGGCATAGGCCAGCAGCAACAGCTGTGATTCGACCCCTAGCCTGGGAACCTCCATATGCCGCGAGGGCGGCCCTAAAAAGACCAAAAACAAACAAAAAGGAAAGCTATAGGAATCTTTTATAGGAAAAAGATTGAACAGAAATATATCAAAATGGTAACATGGCTAAATCAGGGGAACTTCCATGTCATCCTTTATATGTACTTGGTTCCAGATGTTTTGCAATGGCTATGCATTGCTTTTCTAGTCAGAAAAACAGCTGTAATTTAAAATACGAGATGTACATGTTGGTGAGAAGGCTGTGAGGTGGTTTACCCTGAGGCTTTGTACTCCCTAGGAGTGGCACCGCTGACCGAAATAGCGTGTTAGGGAGGAGAGTTTTCAGGATATTGAGAGGACTGTTCCAGACACTAGGGCGAGGGTCTCATCCGGAGCCAGATGTCAAGTCGGTCTCCTTTCCCAGCTTCTTCTTCTTCCCTGGCCTGGATCCAGTTGTGGGGAGAAAATGCCAAAAGATAGGTCAGAGTTGCCTGCTAGCCCCAAACCCCTGCTGTTCTGCTGGCCTCTAGCTTGGGTGAGGAAAGAAGGAAACGGCCAGCTGGCAAACTCTGTGCTTTTCAGAAGTATCCCATTGCCTTGTCAAAAAGTTGGGGACGTGGAGTTCCCACTGTGGCTCAGCGGTAACAAACCCGAGCAGTATCCATGAGGATGCAAGTTCCATCCCTGGCCTCACTCAGTGGGCAAAGGATCCAGCATTGCTGTGAGCTGTGGTGTAGGTCGCAAATGTGGCTTGGATCCTGTGTGACTGAGGCTATGGTGTAGGTCGGCAGCTGTGACTCGGATTTGACCCCTAGTCTGGGAACCTCCGTATGATGCGGGTGCGGCACTATAAAGCAAAACAAAACAACAAAAAATAGTGGGGACACTCTTTGTACCCAAAGGTGGCTGTCACAATGAAAGTATATTCTGGTTTGATTTAAGCCCTCTTTGACCCCGTTCTTCCCTCACACGCCCTGGCGGGAGTGGCAGCCCAGGCTGGGACAGTTTCCTCCTTCCATAGAAGCAGAACTAATCTCTGGATTCTCCCTGGGGCCAGAAATGCCTGGTCTACGAGGCAGTCTTGCTGGAGTATCCAGAATGGGGCAGCCTGAATAGGGGAGCTCTGGGACCAAGGCATGTCCTCTGAACCACAGCATACCTGGGAAGCAGGTGTGCAAAGAGTAAGACCGAGCACCTTTGGTGTTGTGCACCTGGGCATACGTGAGTGTGTCGCCTTCCTGTCCTGCTGGCGGGGTTTCCATATGCTCCTTACCTCTCTCTGATCCTCTCTGCGAAGCCCTGGCCTCCTACTGTAGGGTGACTTTGTTGGTGATTTATTCATGTTCCTTTCTAATCCTAGGATCCCAAAACGTATCAAGTATCTTACTAAGGTTTGGTTTTTGTTTTGTTTTGTTTTGTTTTGGTTTTGGTTTTTTCTTGACAGTGACATTGAGACATAATTCATATACCACGCAATCCACCTGAGGTAAACAATTCAGTGGTTTTTAGTGTGTTCACAGAGTTACGCAGTCATCCCCAGAGTCAGTTACCTCACCCTAGATCGCAACTCTGTACCCGTGAGCATTTCCTCCCTGTTTCTCCCAGCTTCCTCTGCCCCAGCCCTTGCAGCCCCTAATCTATTCTGTTTCTATCAATTTGCCTATTCGGGACATTTGATATGAATGGAATCATACAGTATGTGGTCTTTTGTGATTAGTTTCTTTCACTAAGCATAACGTCTTCAAAGTTTATCCCTGTAGCATGTGTCGGTACTTCCTTTTTGTGACTGAATAATATTCCATTGCATGTTGCTTATCCAGTCATCTGCTGAGGGACATGGAGGTGGTTTCCGCGTTTTATAAAGAATGCTGCTGTAAATGTTCACGTGCATGTGTTCGAATGGACATATGTTTTCATTTCTCCTGGATATATCCCTAGGAGTGAAATTTCTGGGTCGGATGGTAACTGTAACAGTGTGAACTGCCAGACTGTTTTCCAAATTGGATGTGCGCCATGTTGCATTCCCGACAACAATGGAGGCTGGTTCTGATTCCTGTATATCGTCACCAGCATTTGTTGATTTGTTGTTTTGTTACTTCCGTTGTTATTATTATAGCCATCCAAGGGGGTATGAAGTGGTATCTCCTTGTGGTTTTGATTTGCATTTCCCTATGATTAGTGATATGGAGTATCTTTTCATCTGCTTATCAACCATTTGTGTATCTTCTTTGGAGAAATGTCTATTCAAAGCCTTTGCCTTTTTTTTTTTCTTTTGGTCTTTTTGGGGCTGCACCTGCCGCATATGGAGATTCACAGGCTAAGGGTTGAATCAGAGCTGTAGCCACTGGCCTACCCCACAGCCATAGCAATGCAAGATCCGAGACATACCTTCAACCTGCACCACAGCTCATGGCAACGCTAGACCCTTAACCCACTGAGCGAGGCCAGGGACTGAACCCTTGTCCTCATAAATGCTAGTCAGGTTCATTTCTGCTGAGCCACGATGGGAATTCCCTTTTTTTTTTTTTTTTTTGGCTGCACCCACAGCATGCAAAAGTTCCTGGGCCAGGGATTGAGCCTGTGCCACAGCTGCAACCCAAGCCACTACAGTGACAATGCTTGATACTTAACCTGTCAAGTCTCATAGGAACTCCTTTTTTTTTTTTTTTTTTTCCCCATTTAAAAAATGGTTGTTTTGCTTTTTAGGGCCTCACCCCAGGCATATGGAGATTCCCAGGCTAGGGGTCCAATCAGAGCTACAGTTGCCAGCCTACACCACAGCCACAGCAACATCAGATCTGAGCTGCTTACAGCAACGCCAGATCCTTAACCCACTGAGCGAAGCCAGGGCTTGAACCTGCGACCTCATGGTTCCTAGTCAGATTCGTTTCCACTGCGCCAAGACGGGAACTCCCCGGTTATTTGTTTTTATTATTGAATGGCAGGATTTCTTTATATCTTCCAGATATAGGTACTTCATTATGTAAGTGATTTGTAAAAATTTCCGCTCTTCTGTCTTGTCTTTTTTTTTTTTAATGGCCACACCCATGGCATATATAAGTTCCCAGGCTAGGGACTGAATCTGAGCTTCAGCTGCAGCAACCCAAGCCGCTGCAGTTGAATTCCTAATCCACTGTGCCACAGCAGGAACTCCTATCTTTTCGTAGTTTTTTGCTAGTGTCCTTTGAAGTGCAGAACATTTTAAATTTTGATGGTATTCCTTCCCCCTTTTTATTTAATGTTTTTAAAAAAAATTTTTTTTAGTTGATTTACGCCTTCCTCACTTTTAATTGTGATCACAACCAGCAGAATGATGAGGGGGCCTCTGTTCAGCAACAGTGGATTAGCTTCCACGCAGCCATGACATGGTCCATGTTTGGCGAAACCCAGAATGATTCCAGACCAGTGTGACCTTGCGTAGACTGGGTCCATGCAAGCAGCCTGAGTTCAGTGAAGCAGGCGGCAGATCCAGAGAGCAAGTCTCAATGCCAGGGACCCTGTGGGTGCGGCTGGGAATCCTTCCCAGCTCTCCTGAGGTCAGCGGGCGAAGCCAGGCCTGACTGTTTGGAAGGAAGCACTTTGCCCCACGTCAGAGTCCGTGACTGACTTGCCACGTTTACCACGCCTGGATTTGTGTTTAGTCACTGAGAGTTTTAGCTTTGAAGTCACGTGGGATGGGCCCAGAAGCAGAGCGGCTGTGACGCGGGAGGGGGGAACCTCATGGGAAGGAGAGCCTGGCCTTGCTTGCCGTTGACCTCAGGTGTGAAGGGAAGGCCCTCCTTGCACCTAGGAATCCCCAAGTGCCAAAAATAAATGAGTAAATAATTAAAAATAGGGAGTTCCTGGCGTGGCTCAGCGGTTAGCAAACCTGACTAGCATGAAGACGCGGGTTTGATCCCTGGCCTCGCTCAGTGCGTTAGGGATCCCGCGTTGCTATGACTGTTGCATAGGCCGGCGGCTACAGCTCCGATTTGACCCCTAGCCTGGGAACCTCCATGTGCTGCGGGTGCAGCCCTAAAAAAAAGACAAAAAGACCAAAAAAAAATTTAGAAATTCCAAAGCAGGACTCCCAGGTCAGCCCCGGGGGCTGGACAGTTCCCATTGGCACCTTCCAGAGACCTAACTCCTCCCGGATCTGCAGGCAGCTTTGGCTGACATCTGGTCCTTCTGGGACACTGATATTTTTATTTATAAAATGGCACTTTCATCCCCCAAATAGATTCTTATTTTTAAACAGGCGTGTGCCGCCTTTGTAGGACGCCTCAGGCTCCCGTCTTGGCTCGCTGGCATCTCCTTGTGCGAAGACGGGAGGCCCTGGCCGGGTCCCAGAGCAGAGCCGAGGGCCAGCCAGGAAGTCCACCAGCTCTGTCCTCACGTGTGGAGTCCAAGTTCTGCATCTCCTCCTCCCCTTCCTTTATCAGCCTCAGTCTGGGGAGAAGAAAACTTAGAACCCTCCATAATTCCCCTGGACCGATGACCCTGCGAACCCCACGGGGAGGGGAGCGGGTCGGGCACGGTGCCCGAGGACGCCGGCCTTCTCTCTCCCCCTCCGCCTTTGTCCTCCTGGCCCTTCTCGCAACAGAAGTCTCCCTTGTTCTTGTCTTTCAGCTGCCCAACATGTTTGGTGACCTTCGGTCCACGTTTATTGCCTTGATGATCGGATCCTATGCCTCCTCTGCGGTCACCTTCCCAGGAGTCAAGGTGAGGGTGTGTGCTGGTGTCTGCGCAGAGGCCCCTCCCAAGACGCCTTGACCCTCTCCAAAGAGGAAAGCAGTTGTGGGCGCTGGGAACCCCCCCCAGCCCCCCACCTGGGAGGATGCACCTGGCCACCCCGTCCCCAAGTGGGAAAAGAAACCCGCTGGGCCAGGGGGTGGGGGTGGGGATGGAAAATTCTAGCACAGCCTTGTGAGGTGTGACTACTGCAGGCTGCCTTCGCATTTCAAGGCTGGGGGAGGCGGTGGGGATGGGTGTGTGTTAGCCCCCAGTCTGAGTCCAGCTCCAGTCTCCCCGCCCCCAGGTCTATTGTTGTTGGGCCGCTGCTCCCCATTGCCAAGTTGGTTCAGCTGTTTCCCTCCCAGGCAGGATTCTGAGCCCATGGAAGTCACACAGGGTCAGGATGGAGCAAACAGCTCACCATCCATCAATCCTAGTTCCTGCTCCAAATCCTGTTGCTGCTGAAAGGGCTTCAGAAGGGGCTTGTCCTCGCTGTGGCACCAGCATCAAATAAACCTCCTTTCCAAGAGCTGCCATTGTGGCTCAGTGGTAACGAAGCTGACTGGTTTCCATGAGGACGCCTGTTTGATCCCTGGCCTCACTCACTGGCTTAAGGGTCTGGCGTGGCTGTGGCTGTGGTGTAGGCCGGCAGCCGTAGCTCTGATTCGACTTATAGCCTGGGAACTTCCATATGCCACACATTCAGCCCTAAAATAAATCAATCAATCCCCTTTCCTGAGGTTCAGGTCTCGAGGCCATAGAGGAGGAGGAGGAGGACCAGTCGCCTGGGCATCCAGGTGCTTGGAAGGCTGGGACCAGCCATCCCCTGGATTTGGGGATCTTCGGGTGCAGAGGAAACTATAAGTTCCCCCTGCTCCTCCTCCTCTTTTCAGTGTCTCACTGCTGGTCCCCTCCCCGGGGAGCTGGGCAGCCATCTGCCACAGCTCTGGGGACGCTTGGGCTAAAAATAAACGGTAATAATGACAATAACAGGCTTGGTGGTTTTCCCACCTGCCAGGCCCGACGTGGAGCCCTCTAAAGGGATCCTACCCGCTTAATCCCCACCCTGGCACCGTGAGGGTACATGCCAGTGCTGTTCCCATTTCACAGAGGAGCAAAGTGAGGTATCCAGCTGTTCATTCCTCGAGTATGTGGGGGCCACCTAGTGTGTATTCGATTCAAGATGCTGGAGAAACACAAGGGGACAATGCTGGAGGTTCCTATTCTCAGGGAGGTGGACTAATAACGAACAAGGAGATGCGTCAAGAAATCAAAGTCAGGGAGTTCCCTTCGTGGCTCAGCGGTTAACGAACCTGACTAGGATCCATGAGGTTGCGGGTTTGATCCCTGGCCTTGCTCAGTGGGTTAAGGATCTGGCATTGCTGTGAGCTGTGGTGTAGGTCGCAGACAGGGCTCAGATCCCAAGTTTCTGTGGCCATGGCATAGGCCGGCGGCTGCAGCTCCCATTCGACCCCTAGCCTGGGTACTTCCATATGCCATGGGTGCGACCCTAAATTAAAAAAGAAAAAGGAAGTCAAACTCGGCCAGGGCTGAGAGCTGACCGTGTGACCGTGATGGGTGGTCAGGGCCGGCCTCTCGAAGGAGATGACATTTGGTTCAAGCTGGAGGCACAGGGCGTTAAGATGTGCCAGGGCGAGCTGAGGTTATTGGAATGCAGGGTATCTGGTGACCAAACACCGAGGCCAACAGGGCCAACCTCCCCTTGCAGCTCAGCCCAGGGGGAACAGGACTGCCGGGCACCCCCTCCCTGCTGCCCACTCCAGCTGTCCTCCACTAACACTGCCCTCTGCCCTCCCCGCCCCTGCCCGTGTCTCCCAGCTCATCTACGACTTTGGTGCCTCCTTCATCGTCATCCTTGTGGTCTGGGCCGGCTGCTCCGGGCTGGTTTTCCTCAACTGCTTCTTTAACTGGCCCCTGGAGCCCTTCCCGGGGCCAGAGGACATGGACTACACGTAAGTAGACGTGCCGCCTGCCCCACCCCCCCCGACCCTGCCAGGGGCCTGGGCAGCGCTGACAGACTCTCCCGTGGCCTCCAGGGTGAAGATCAAGTTCAGCTGGCTGGGCTTTGACCACAAGATCACAGGGAAACAGTTCTACAAGCAGGTGACCACAGTGGGCCGTCGCCTCAGTGTGGGCAGCTCCATGCGGAGCGCCAAGGAGCAGGCGGCACTGCAGGAGGGCCACAAGCTGTGCCTGTCCACCGTCGACCTGGAGGTCAAGTGCCAGCCTGATGCCGCAGGTACGCGCTACGCGGCCCTCACCTCCCAGGCCTGCCTGAGACGTCAGCAGGGGCGTTTGCACCCACACCCGTAACCCCGGCGACATAGAGGGGGCAGCCGGGGCAGATGGCAGCCCCTCCCTTCCTGGGGACCAGCGCCGGCTGAGAGCTTTGTGGGTACCGTCTCCTTAATTCCCTCCTCATCTGCAAAGGGTAGGCAGCACCATCCACCCTGGCTCAGAGAGGGTCAGGGATACAGCTGGTGGCCCAGCTCTTGCCCCCACACCATCCACCTCGTCCAGCGCGGAGTGGGGTCTCGCCGCCCGCCGTGCCCAGCCCCTGGGTGGCGGGTGGGCTGCGGGCCACGCACTGCTCCGTTCTCCCTGAGTGCCCGCCTTCTTCCCACAGCAGCCCCCTCGTTCATGCAGAGCGTGTTCAGCCCGATCCTGCTGCTCAGCCTAGTCACCATGTGCGTGACGCAGCTGCGCCTCATCTTCTACATGGGCGCCATGAACAACATCCTCAAGTTCCTGGTCAGAGGCGACCAGGAGATAGGTAGGTGGCCCCGGGTCCTGGTGCAACCCCCAGGAGAGCACCCCACGGAGTGCTGGTCCCTCCCGCCCGCCTGAGGTCAAGCCCACTGCCCAGCCGGCTGGAGGGTGTCGGGCGGGGCTGGACTGGCCCAGTGGAGCCATGAGATGGCAGAATCCAAGGGCCTTACTGTCAGAGCTGTTTCATCACAGCCGGCTCCAAGTGTTCTTTCATGTCCCCGTCGGAGTTTCCCGGTTTAGGAGGGCGGGGAGCACTAAAATAACTACATGTGTTTAGGCTGAACAGTGTTTTTCATTGCCTGAGGGGGACGGTTGACGCGGTGTTTGTAAATGAAAACGCTGCCCAAAACACGGTACTCCACCTGAGAGCTTGCTGAAAGATGATCAGGCCAACCCCACGCCAAGAATCCTCTGAGAAACCGCAGGGGCGGTGCGTGGAAAGGCCAGGGGGCCGGGGTAGGGGCCAGGGCAGGGGCTGGGCGGCTGCAGCTGTAGGCTGGGACAGCTGGGCCTGTCCCGGGATCTGTGCCCAGAACCGGGAAGTAAGGCTGGGGAGGCCTGTGTGTGTGTGTGTGTGTGTGTGTGTAATCCAGTCCAGGCTTGCTTGCTTGCTACTTCTGGTAAACAGAACTGATAACTCACATGCCACTTTCCGAAAAGAGCACAGAAGGTCCTCAGCTGATTAGAGGTTTTGATTCTACAAAGCAAGTCAATAGTTCCTCAGGGCCTGAGTTGAGTCAGCTTTAGTCATCCCTGAGCAGGACAAACACATTTTGTAAATCCTTTTTATTGGCAGTCTCATTGGTGTGCAGCCTTTTGGTTGGTTGAATTGTTTTCCCCTTGGGAAGATATCCTAAGAATCAAATCCTTTTTTTGGCTGCCCTGTGGCGTATGGAGCTCCCAGGCTAGGGATCAGATCCGAGCTGCAGCTGCGGCAACACCAGATCCATAACCCACTGTGCCGGGCCGGTGATCGAATCCGAGTCCCAGCACTCCCAAGATACTGCCAATCCCGTTGTGCCACAGCAGGAACTCCTCAAATACAGTTTCTACAAAGGATAAGAAACCCAGCCTTAACCAAATGGGAGGATGACAAAGGGGCCCAGGCGATGCTGGTTCTGTGCTAAAAATGGGTATTTGGACCTAAAGCAACATGGAGAAACCCTATCATGTATCTTTGTAAAAATGTGTAGCAGACACGAAGGGAGGGAAAAAAAATAACCTGTTTAGCTTTGTTTTTTATGATGATGTTTTCCTAAATTTGGACCGCAGGAACCCGGTTATTACATACCATTCATTAAAATCTGTGCCCCACACTTAGGGGAAAGCTGGTCTGTCATGTCTAAATGGCCCCTCTTGTAAACCCTCAGACCTAGAGACGTGGAGAGCCTGACAGACAGAGAAAGGCCCTCACCGGCCCTCGGAAGGCAAATTTCCCTGCTGCTGAGTCAGGGCCTTTGACTAGAGTTCTTTGAGAAATATTTTGCTGCCCAAGAGGCATTTTTTTCCAACTATTTCCCACTTTCGAAAAGTTAATTTCAAGTAGAGGAAGTAGGGCCAGGAAATTTGGTCCACAGCTGACACGGCATCGGTTTTCCCCATCCTGTGAGCAGTTGTGCTGAACCACGGTCTCCGGCAAGCACCGCAGGCCTGATTCACCAGCCTGCCTGTGACAGGGCGCCAGCTGCACATGACTGAGGGCCCAGCAGACAGGAAAACACACCCGTGCTGGGCCCTCGCCCACCTCCACTCCCAGAAACATGGCTCGAGCTCAGCCTTCCCCAGCGGGGCTCGGTGGGAAATGGCTTGTGCGCTGGGACCAGAGCTAGCCTGTCCCCATGGCCCATCTCCATCACATCCTTTGACGTTTCTGCTGCTAACCTCGCTCCTCTCTGCTTTTTCACTTTTGCTTTCTTGATGCAGTGATGGCAACTGGTAAGCCCAAGGGGGTTGTTGGGGAGCGCACAGCGTCCCCTCCCAGCCAGTCTGTTCAACTGCAGAGCGCCTCTCCTGGAACTCCAGACCGCCCTCACGGCCAGGACTGGGGGTGGGGCTGGGGCATCAGCAGTCAGCTTCTATTTGCATGAAAAATCCCACATTAAGGCTCTTTGAAGACCGAAGCCCTGACGTCAGAGCCCCTGTGGGTGGTGCCTTTCTGGTGTGTTTGTAGTGGCAGAAAACTAATGGCAAGTCACACACAAAGCCCCGGTCCCAGTCATCGGTAATTTTGTGGTTCCCAAGTCATAGAGACTTCCTGGAGCTTCTTGGGGGAGGTCATTGTGACATACTGGGTTTCTTGAGCTGTTTTCTTAGAAATAGGCAAGGGATTCAGAGAAAAGAAGAGGGTGGCCTGCCCCTTGCTCTGGCTTTGATTTCAGAGGTTAAGCTCTCCGGGCTGCCCTCATGACCCACGGGGATAAGAGGGTCTGGGGAAGACCCCAGACTCTGCCCGGCGCCCACCCCAGGCCTCTGCCCCGCAGCTCCAGCGCCCCTGTGACACAGCCTGTCTTTTCCCTCAGTGGGTCTCTACACCTCCATCTTCGGTGTGCTCCAGCTGCTCTGCCTGCTCACGGCACCTGTTATCGGCTACATCATGGACTGGAGGCTGAAGGAGTGTGAAGATGCCTCGGAGGAGCCCGAGGAGAAAGACACCAACCAGTGCGTAGGCAGGGCCCAGCTGCCGGCCCGCAGACGGAGCGGGGGGCGTACCGGGTCAGGTGGTAGGCAGCAGCCGCAGGGCTCCAGGGCAGTTTTTTTTTTTTTTTTTTTTTGCCTTTATCTAGAGCCGCACCCACGGCATATGGAGGTTCCCAGGCTAGGGGTCTAACAGGAGCTGTAGCTGCCGGCCTTCGCCACAGCCACAGCAACGCGGGACTCAAGCCGCGTCTGCAACCCTCACCACAGCTCACGGCAACGCCGGATCCTTAACCCACTGAGCAAGAGTCAGGGATTGAACCCGCATCCTCAATGGTTCCTAGTCGGATTCGTTAACCACTGAGCCACCAAGGGAACACCTCGAGGGCAGGTTTTAAAGGGAGCAGGATGATGTTCCCATCCCAGCTCAGTGTTGAACAAACCCAACTAGGATCCATGGGGATGCAGGTTTGATCCCTGGCCTCGCTCAGTGGGTTGAGAATCTGGCTTGGCTATGGCTATGGTGTAGGCTGGTGGCTGCAGCTCTGATTAGACTCCTAGCCTGGGAACCTCCATATGCCATAAGAGTGGCCCTAAAAAAAAGAAAAGACAGAGTCAGCAGGAGAAGCGAAAGGGCTGTGCCCAGAGCTACTCTGGCACTGGCTCAGCTGAGCACACGTTTTGGTTTGTCGCTTCTACATGGCAAGTCTTTGGTATGTGAAAATTTGGGAAGCACCAGGGCAAAGGGACAAGGGGAGAAACCAGAGGAAGGTTTGTGCAGACATCAGTTGTCAGACCCCGTTCTGCTTTTAAGACCGCGCTCAGGAGTTCCCCTTGTGCCGCAGCAGAAATGAATCTGAGTATTCATGAGGGTGCAGGTTCCATCCCTTGCTCAGTGCGTTAAGGATCCGGTGTTGCAGTGAGCTGTGGTGTAGGTCGCAGACACGGCTTGGATCCGGAGTTGCTGTGGCTGTGGTGTAGGTTGGCAGCTTTAGCTCTCATTCAACCCCTAGCCTGGTAGGTTCTACATGCCGTGGGTTCAGCCCTAAAAAGCAGAAAAAAAACGGAGCTCAGATCCTGAGTACAAATAGCACCATGGGCTAAAGCTCCCAAGAGCAGTCCTGTCTGCCTGCAAAGTATGCTCCCTCCGTATGAGTGTTAAAGTGCTATAACCTTAATATGTGTTAATTGATTTGTTCATGATTATGAGGAGCGCTACGTTACAGAAGGGTTGGGCTCCAAGATCAGAGGATGAGTTAAAAGCCATCTTCTATGACTCCACCTTAATATAATCAGCTACTCTTTATTGAATCAGGCCCCATGCCAGGCACTTAATGCCCACTTCTCAGGTAATCCTCGCAACACCTCCATGAGTTATACCCATTTTACAGATGAGGGAACTGAAGCGCTTTTGAGTGGCTTGCCTGAGGCCACATGGTAAGGACATGGTGGGCCCGGGCCTCCCTGCCCTTCTCCGCACACTTGGCATTCCTTCTTGGATGTCACACAGTTGTCCATAGGGTATCTTTGTGGGTGGTGAGACTTGAATCAGTCATAGCAAATTCACAAGGAGATAATTACAGAGACCGCTCTGTTATCTGGGTCAGGTTCTGCAGCCACAAGGCTGTTTGTGCCCATCCCAGCTCCATCTGCTGCACACGCCCTTCTCCTTCACCCCTGCCAGCCCCTCAAGGGGAAGTCCACTGGCTCCCTTATTTAGCTTGTTATCTGGCTTCGCGTCAGCTCCCTGTAGGATTTAGGTGAAGTTGGACCCAGTAGTGAAGGAGCATTTGCCACGTCCTGAGCCGGGTGCACTCTCCCCCCCATCCCCGCTGTCTGACCTCCGTCTCCACCGAGGCTGTGGGGTGCTGATGCCCAGCCTCTCCACTGGGGTCCCACTCAGCACCCAGTCCAGAGGGCGCTGTGGGGAGTGTCCCTCGGGTCGGTCTAACCCCCACAGTCGCTAACACGCACTTGGGGATGGTCTCTGAGTCTTGCGTTGTCCACAAGCCGTGACTCGGCCTGACTTCCTGGGAGAGCCTAGTCTTCAGGGAGCCCCCAGCTCCTGTGTGCTCTGTGTTTCCACAGAGGTGAGAAGAAGAAGAAGCGGGACCGGCAGGTCCAGAAGATCACCAATGCCACGCGGGCCTTCGCCTTCACCAACCTGCTGCTCGTGGGCTTTGGGGTGACCTGCCTCATTCCCAACCTGCCGCTGCAGGTGCGTGTGGGCAGAGGGAGAGGCCAGGTGGGGTGTGGGATGCTGAGACCAAAAGTTGCAGGATGTGTCGCGGGGGAGCTATCAGCAAAGAGAAGGGTGACTTTTCGTTCATTTAGTTCAACCTACCAACCAGCCCACCCTGATTTACCGAGGGCCTCCTTCCTGTCAGGCTCTTTGCGCTGCTGGGAACGAGATGTAAATGAAACTCTGCATCGCATGTCACAGGAGACTCCTCTGTGCAAGCATCCCTCTTCTCGGGCTTGGGTATCTTGTATGCCATGAGGACCATCATCTTACCATTTCTGGAGCCACGTGTAGTCGTGTGGCTGCTTGTTTTGCATTTGCTCACAGCTGAAATCTGAAGTGCAGAGCGGTCTGGCCAGTCCGTGGTGTTGGTAGGAACATTTGCTTCTCTGGTACAGGGGGGCTGCAGGAAAAAGACGCTGATGATGGCTCAGCATCTGGGTTCAAAAGTTGAATTCGTTTGTACAAGATTTCCGATGTTTTTGGAAGCTGACTTCTGGCAGAGTTCAAGAGGCAGATTTTCTTACCTGCCTGGTTCCACCCTTAGGTCCACAGAAGTTTTCTAGTTCCAGCCCCCAAGTTTATGAACTTTGAAGGAATACAAGTGATGGCAGTCCCTCCAGATGGGTGTAGCCCAAGTCCAGGTGGTGTTTTGGGCCAGGTCCAGGAGGAAAGCAAGAGTCCCTTCCTTTCTACAAGTGGCGACACGTAGAATACATGGAACACCCAGGTGTGCACCACCCACGGGTGCTATCAGTGCACATGCCAGAGTAACTCCCTGGAGACTTGTCCAGGTCCAGATAGCAGTATTGTTGCGTCTCTGGTGCCCTCCCAGCCTCCTTTGGCCTTTTCTGCAAGAGTGGCAGACCCTTGCCCTGACCACCTTGTCCTCAGTGAGGACAGTCCATCTGCTTTCTGTTTTATCCCATTCTTATTGAAAGACAAGTGGTGAAAAAGCAGCAAGACATTTGGAGTGGAAAGGGGGAACCCGCACATTCGGGCACAGCCCTCTTGCACCACTGCAGAGAGCAGCCCCCGCTGCCCACATTGCTGCAAACGGGTCTTCTTGGTCGCTGAACCCAATAGCAGGGCTGTGTGCATAGAGCAAACATAGAGTCCTAGTAGCAAAGTGGATGGCCTGTGGCTCTCGGAAATCATTAACAAGTACTTCTCAGAGCTTGCTAAGCCTGCCAGCAGTGGCATTTCCCCAGGAAAGCAGAGCTAGATGGGAGCAGGACAGCTCTCTGCTAGTAGGGCATGCGTGACCAGGTAGGAAGCCCTTTGGGCACAGTCCTCAGGTCTGCAAAGGCAGGAGCCGTGAGTAATGGCCTCCTGCTTGGAGCAACACCCATAAAGGTAGACTCAAGATGGGGGTGGGGAGAATTCCCATCGTGGCGCAGCGAAAACGAATCCGACTAGGTACCATGAGGTCGCGGAATCGATCCCTGGCCTCGCTCAGTGGGTTAAGGATCCGGCTTTGCAGTGAGCTGTGGTGTAGGTCACAGATGCGGCTCGGATATGGCGTTGCTGTGGCTGTGGTGTAGGTCGGCAGCTGTAGCTTCAATTAGACCCTTAGCCTGGGAACCTCCATATGCCGTAGATGCGGCCCTAAAAACCAAAAAGAAAAAAAAAGGTGGCAGTGGAACGAGGGAGCCTTGATCTTTAGCATTTGCCGGTTTCCATGGTGTAAGTGCTCTCAGTCATGGCTGATATCAACCAATATGGTGTCACCAATTGTCGAGTTGGAGACACAGCAACACACCAACATCTGATACTTAGAGTAGACCTAAAGGAATTCCCATTGTTCAGCAGAAACAAACTCAACTAGGAACCATGAGGACACAGACTGGATCCCTGGACTCGCTCAGTGGGTTAAGGATCTGGCGTTGCTGTGAGCTGTGGTGTAGGTTGCAGATGGGGCTCGGATCTGGCGTTGCTATGTCTCTGACGTAGGTCGGCGGCTACAGCTCCAATTAGAGCCCTAGCCTGGGAACCTTCATATGCGGCAGGTGTGGCCCTGAAAAGACAAAAGTCAAAAGTTAAAAAAAAAAAAAAAAAAAACCTAAAAATCCTTCAGAGCACAGATAATAAAACTGAATAAAATAATTAGGATGGGATGGGTAACTTTGTTTTCAAAGTACAGCTGACACTTGAACAACTGAAGTTTGAACTGCGTGGGTCCACTCAGACCTGGATTGTTTTCCATAGTAAATACTTCAGTGCCACGCAGTCCGTGGTTGGTTGAACCATGGATTCACAGGGTCGACCATAAGTTACATGTGGATTTTCAATTGCATGGGGGATCAGCACCCCTAACCCCCACATTGTTCAGAGGTCAACTGTAACTGGTTTAATCGTACATTTCTTACAGTTGGGCTGTTAGTAATGACTGTGTTGCACAGCTGGCTCTCAGAATTCTTGGCAGTTCAGGAATTGGCCCCGGGAAGCTGGTACAGGCCAACTCCAGGACGCCAAGGCTGCCGCTGCTCGGGACCTCGGGAGCTGGGGGGATGGGGGCAAGGTGAGTCCCTCGGTGTTTCCTGCTCACACCCTGCTCTCCCTCTCTCAGATCCTCTCCTTCATCCTGCACACGATCGTGCGGGGATTCATCCACTCTGCCGTCGGGGGCCTATACGCCGCCGTGTAAGTCCTGGGAGCTGTGGGTGGCCTGCTTGCTGAGGGCAAGGGACTGACCTGTGGGGGGTTCGTGGTGGGAATCGGGTCCCTTTCCTCAGGGGACAGGTCCCAAGGCTTCCATCGGGTGTGTTGAGGGGAAGGCCAGTGGGCAGGAGTGGGTCAGTGGGCAGACAGTTCGGTGCCCACAGCCCCGGCCTTTAACACGAAGTCAGTTCCCTGGTCAGGGTCAGCGCCCCATGCAGCTCATGATCGCCTCAGGGGCTGCCCCTGGCTGCTCATGGGGGAGGGCAGGGGTGGGTTCTGGCGGCCCACAGCTAGGTGCCGACCTTCAAGTGACCTTCAGCAGCAGCTGTCATGTGGGTGACAGCCCAGAATACGTCCCACAGATCCCACCCAGGATCTCCAAGGCCTTCTCGGCCACTGCTATAACGAAACCTGCCTCCTTTTCCAAGAGGCCACATGTGCCTACGGAACCACAGCTGTCTCTTCTTGGGCTGGGGCTTGGGGGTCAAAAACTAGAACCCAAACACTATCCACTGTCCGTCTCTGACTGAAGACCAGCCCGTTCCTCACTTTGGAGCCTCCTCCCACCTCTGGAGCCACGATGCTGACATTTGCTAAGATTTTGCCAGAACTCTCTCCCCCTCCCAACAGTATCCCAGGGGGTCATTCCAGGTCTGCATGTTCCACCCCCGCCCCCCCAGGCATGGAGGAAGTTGCGGCTGCCCGGGCAGAGTCTGAGAGAGTCAGCCGAGGGCCGTGAGGCTATGTTTCCGTGATTACACAACGCTCCTCTGGATGAGGGTGCAGTTTCCCCAGGCCCAGCCTCCAACCTGCTCCCTGGGCCTGCTTCCCAGGCCGCAGACTCCTGCCGGCAGTTTCCACTCAGCCTGGCCAGACCCCGTCATGGGCCCCCAGGGCATACCTGGGCCGGCAGGGTCCCCCACCAGAGTCTGGGGCCTCAGGTGGATCCAAAAGAGAACTTCACTTTACAGAACTGCTTGGCAGGAAGTAATGCGAGGACAGCCGCCCCAGCGTCCTCCAAGGCCACTGCTGCCTATTCTCTGGCACTGAAGGTGCAGCCTGGGAGCCCTGGCACCTGGGGCCAGCTACCTGAGGCCGGAGAGCATTTGGAAAGCCAGAGAGTGGCGCCCGCAGTGACAGGTTCTCTTCTGCCCTGGCAGGTACCCCTCCACGCAGTTTGGCAGCCTCACAGGCCTGCAGTCCCTGATTAGCGCGCTCTTTGCTCTCCTGCAGCAGCCCCTGTTTCTGGCTATGATGGGTCCCCTCCAAGGAGACCCTCTGTGGGTAAGAAGGCTCGGGGGCAACGGGCTGTGGGCTTCCACCGCGCTCTGCTGACTCGGGGATGGGAGCCATCATGCACGGGCTTTCAGAACCCCAGGGACAGGCACTTTGGAACCTTGGTTAGGCTCAGTTTCTAGGACCCCTTGTGCATGGGCTGGAGGGGCCAGGGAGAGAAGAATGTACTTTCTGGACCTGATTTTGGGGTAAATAGAGCCGAATTGCCATCCCTGCCCAAGGCAAGGATTCTCTCTCTCTCTCTCTTGTTTTTGTCTTTTTAGGGCCATACCTGCAGCATATGGAGGTTCCCAGGCTCTGGGTCAAATCAGAGCTACAGCTGCTGGCCTACGCCACAGACACACCAACGCCAGATCCAAACCGCATCTGCGACCTACACCACAGCTCACGGCATCGCTAGATCATTAACCCAATGAGCGATGCCAGGGATCGAATCCGCAACCTCATGGTTCCCAAGGCCAGGATTCTTACCACGCGCTGGGAGCTTGTCCCAATCCCAGCCCCACCCGTGGGGATTCAGATCAGTGCGCCTGCCTCCGGCTGGACAGCCGGGAAATCCTGATGCTGGAATGTGGATCAACGGGCCCTCCGACCTCTTGAAACCTCTTTGTTTTTCCTCTCCTCTCCTGTGACCTTCTCCCTGGTCCCAAACCCGAGAGCAAGGAAGGGTCTAGAGCTGGGCTCCGCGAAGACCACAGCCCCGACCTGGTCCCCAGCCCCTTGTGACGGCGACTGTCCTCCCCGCCTCCGCAGGTGAACGTGGGGCTGCTTATTCTGAGCATGCTGGGCTTCTGCCTCCCCCTCTACCTCGTCTGCTACGGACGCCAGCTGGAGAGGCGGCTGCAGCGCAAGAGGGAAGACGACAAGCTTTTCCTCAAGCTCAACGGCTCGTCCAACCGGGAGGCTTTTGTGTAGCACCCACCGCCACCGTGGAACTCTGGCCTCCTGTCCTTGCTTCAGTGACTCACGGGGGTCCTCCTTCCCCACCAGCCTCCGAGGACCTCCACGCACCCCTAGGCTCCTCTCCTTCACCGTGTCGGAGCCCACGCTCCCTCCCAGGGCAGCGGTCCTGCCTCGGAGCTCTGCGGTGGAAGGATGGGAGCGGGGCCCCAACACTGATCCTCCCACTGCTGGAAGCGGAGGCGCTGCAGACTTTGCGCTGCCACCCCCTGAGGGGCCGTGGAGCTCGGGGGGCCCTGCGGTGCCTGCAGGAGGACCCCTGGCAGGCAGGCCCTCTCCCCCTAAGTGTATGGATTCTGCCTCTTGGCAAAGCAGAGTCGGCCATCCACTGCCCACCACCTGCCCCTCGGCTGCATGTCCACCGACCACGCCTATCTGAGGACAAAGGCTTGCACTGTCTGCACCCCCCTCTCCTGGCCCCTCGCCTCCTCCCCGGCCAGTCTGAGCTGCCTGAGGAAGGAAGGACCCGCTTCCTGTTGTTGGTGCTAACTCCTTTGTGATTCCAGCCCCCTGTGGCCTGTCCGTGGGCCGTGGAGAAGCCCCCCTGGCGCAAAGCCTGGGGAGGGGATGGAGGGCTGGCTGGTCACGCCGTGGGCAGGGCCGAGCAGTCCTGGACCTCTTCCCGCAGGGCCTGAGGCGGGGAGCATATTTCCACTGTCACCCTCTGTCCAGTCTGTGACCTGAAGGGAATGAAAAGGGCACCAGTGGCACGTCACACACACGCACACACGTGCGTGGGCGCACACACACACACACACAGAACTCTCTTTGTGGGGCTGGAATCGAGGCTGTGGCTGATGGATGGACATGGAGGTCCAGGCCTGGGTCAGGAAATGGGTTCGTGAGAGACCCAGGGGTATGTGTACATGGGGGTTTGTGTATGTCTGCTCGTGTGAGAGGTGTGTGGGGGTGGGGAGCGCGCTCTGGGTGTCTGCCCTCATCCTCCCAGGGCGGCCCCTGACTGAGCCAGCCAGGCCCACAGCCCGGCCCAGCGCCAGGAGCCAGCCTTGCTGCAGGGCTACAGCGCCCCCTGCCGGCAGGCTCTCTCCCGGGGGCCCTGGAGCTGTTGTGGGAGAGGCAGCTTTTCTGCCAGGCGGGCCTGGCTCACCAGCCCACCTACCTTGACCGCCCTCAGAAATGTGAGCCTTCCTGGAGCTCTGAGAGCAGTGGGTTGATTTTTAGGTTAATTGTTTTGGTTCTTTTTAAGTTTTGTTAGACTCCTTTTTATAAAGCAATAAATCCGTTTTCCTCCTGGTAAGGGATGTCCCTTCTGGCATATCCGTTAATGTGCCTGTTTTGAGCTTGAGAAGAAAAGGTAAAACAAAGAGTTTCTGCCACTGACTGGCCCCAGTCGTACCCAGCTGTTTGTCTCGGGAGGGGCCGTGGGCTAGGAAAAGACCTTCCCGTTCGGCCCCCAGCGACTGGGCTTGGTCAGAGGCCTTGAAATGGGGCCACTGCCCTCTGCCGCTGATCCCAGCCAGACAGACTTCCTGTCACCAACTATGCTGAGGGTTCCTCCTGAGGTCAGGACGCAGGGTGACCCCAGGAGAGCCACAGGCTCAAAAGGGCAGAACCAGGATGTGGTGGGAGGAGCGAGCGGACAACAGGAAGGCCCAGGCCCAGATCCCAGCTTCCAGTCGGTCGGGCACCTTGAACGCACCTAATCTCCTTCTCTGGAGCACCCAGAGGCAGGTTGGCTCCCCAGCACTGCAGGTTAAGGATCTGATGTTGTTGCAGCATAGGTCACAACTGCACCTCTGAGCTTTGATTCTGGGAACTCCATGTGCCTCAGGGCAGCCGAAAAAGCAAGTTTTATAGTCGTATTTGGGAAATGCTGAGACAAAGTGGATTAGGCCCGCTGTTGGGCTGTGCGAGGGGGGAGGAGGGTGTGGTGTGAGGCTGAGGAATGATTTTGTCAGTCAGAGCCGCCCTGCAGGTGCGGCCCAGTAACATCCTGGCAGGGGGAGCTCTGCGCTGCGTGTTAAGAATGTAGCCTCTGGGTCTGGTGTGCTGCTGAGAAATGATTTTATCAACACTGACCAAGAGGGAAACGAGACTACTTGGCTAAGCCCCACTTTGTGATTCTGGTGCCCCGCCCATCTCCCAGCCTTTGAGATGCACTGAGAGGAGTGCGGTTGGGGGAAATGCTGATTAGCAAGGGCCCTTCCAGATAGGAAAATGTATTGAGGTTGTGTAGACCAGGCATGTGTGCTGTTCCTAGCAGTTCTCAGGGCCAGTCTAAGTGGGAGCTGCAACCTCTTTCTCCCACCCACCGGCAGGCTGTGTGCACTTTGTGGGAAGAAACGGGCATCCTACCTGAGTCCAGGGTGGGAGATAGTCTCAGGCCAATCATGTGGGGATTAGAGGCACGAAAACAGGAGCAGGCTGCCAGAGGGCTGGGTACCACACGCAACCCCCCCTTCTTCCCCTGTCATTTTTTTTTTCTGACTGCAGTGTTGATGGGTTACCTATTTTTATGGCTGGAAAAACTGAGGCCCAGGGAGGTGGAGTGACTTGTTACGGTTAGAGTCAGGACTCCCTTGGGTTCTTGAGTCACCAGAGCAGCTGAGGCCCTCAGGACAATCCATTCAGAACAGCAGCCGCAGGGGCCACCAGGCCCTGAGATCAGGGCGAAACAGCCTGAGGAAGGGAAGCAAATCCAGGCACAGTCGCCATTTCTTGGAGCCAAGAGCTTCCTTGGAGAGATGGGGGTGAACTCTTAGTAGAGCCATCTTCCTGGAGGCCAGTGGTAACTTTGAGGGAGCAAGTCTCTGGTCACCTCAGCCCCTGAGAGGAGTGGTCTGGGATGTGGAAGGGACCCCGGGGCCTCCAGTCTCCAGATGGGATGGGGTGGGATGCGGTTCCAGCCCTGCAGTTTCAATCTGAGCGAGGAATGGGCTGAGCCGGCCTCAGGAGTATTGGGGAGGGGGGCACTCCTCTGGATTTGACCTAGGTGTTCCTTTGTGGTTGGCACCCTCCAAAAGCTCCTGGCCTCTGCCTGCAGTTCTTGGGGCGGTGGCAGTTTGTGGACCTCTTTTCTGTCTTGCTCCATCTCCTTTCCCCTCCTGCTCCCAGTGTCAGCCTGTGGACTGAGCTAAGCCTCAAGCCCTCCTTGCTCTGCCCTGGGCCCTGCGTTTGAGGAGGGCGTCCACTGCCCTGGGCCCCCGGACACACTGAAAATGGGGAGACAGCCAGTGTCGGGAGTACACGTGCGGAGCTATGGCAGACAGCTGCGCCAACGCTCAGCCTAGTGAGGTGGGTTTTTTGTTTGTTTGTTTTTGCTTTTTTAGGGCTGCACCGGAGGCATATGGAGGTTCCAAGGCTAGGGATTGAATCAGAGCTGTAGCTGCCAGCCTACACCACAGCCACGCAGCCCAGTGAGTTTATGATGCATTTGCACATCAGCCTGCGTGCCTCTAAGCATCTGTGCCATGGCGAGGGGGTCAAAACTCCCTTCCCTCCAGGGGGGAATTACATTGGGTTCTTATGGGCTGTGGGGCATGAGGCACCTTATTTGTGGGGTTAATAGGATTAGGAGCCCAGGACCCCCGAAGTGAGGGGGCTGGCTTTGCACAGGCTGTAGCCTACCCCTGGGTGGGGGTGGGGTGGGCGGGGGGAGCAGGTGGCCCGGCTGCCGCCCAGGCCCTGGAGCGAGGACGCTGTGTCCGGGAGGAGGTGCGGCATCTTCCTGCCGCAGAGCAGGCCTCTCCCGTGGGCATGTGGCCATGGCCTGTGCCCTTGGCCTCTGCAGGCAGCAGGTCCAGCCCTGAACTTAGTCCTTCTCAGCCTCCCAGGCGGATCCTGGCCCCTCGTCCTTTCCCAGTCACACTCCATCTCCCTGTGCCAAGGAGGCAACAAGGAGAAGGGTAGAGGTTAGCGGCGCCTCCACGCTTGGTGTCTTGTGCTCAGGCAAGTCTTGAGCCTCAGTTTCCCCACGTGTAAAATGGCAGCAACACCCTCGCTTGGGAGATTTAGACGTCCACTGGGGGACGTGGACATAAAGCGGTGGCACATTATTGTACCTGGCACTTCGTAGGCACTTAACAGGTGACAGCGTTATTTTCATGACCCTGGAGGAATAGGGCAGCACAGGAAGTCAGGACCAGCCCCAGCCGCCCTCCCCGCTCACATAACAGGACACCCACGTTAGGCGGCTCTGACCAGGACAGGCTTGTGGCAGGTAAAGGCAGTGGGTCTGTTTCCGCTGCCCCCCCACCCCTCTCAGAACCCCCTCTCTAAGCAAAAGCCTTAAGATGTCGTCCCCTTGCTCACTGTTACGTCTTTCACATTTTGGCAAGAGGCTTGGCCAAAAAGCCCTCTCCAGCTGATCTCTCAGTGGTGGACGTTCGGGCGCTCAGTGGTGGACGGTTTTATGTCGAGGTGGGTGACTCCGAGCGCGACTTGCAGGCAGCACCTCCACACCACCTCCTTGTAAAACTGCTTGGCTGTGCCTCTGTGTGACTGCGTGTGTGCGTGTGCGTGGTTGCACGTCGAAGTCTGAGGTGTGTTTGGGGGAGTGTGTGGGAGCTCGTCTGTGTATTATGCCTCTGGACCTGGACAAAGCGGGACAGGGTCTCACCCCACTGAATCCCTTTTGGCCGCTGGAGAGGCCTAGGCGGGCTCATCTAAGGGCCTGAAGGGCTGATCTGTTCCTGTGTCAACCAGGATCAGTGCGGTGTCACTGAGGACTCAGTGGCTGACCCTGACTTTTCCTGGCCCTTTGCTGTTTCTAGCACCTGGCATACTTCCAGCACACAGTAAGCGCTCAATAAATGTCTGCTGAGAATGGCTAAGAACCACTTCCTCCTCAGCTCCTGTGTCTCTTTCTAAGCCACACATCTTGCCACTTGTCTCTTGCCTGTCTCTTGTCTGAAACATGCTCTCTGACCCCCAGCTGTCCCCTAGGTTGCACTCACCCCGGCCCAGTCTTGCCCGGGCTTCTGCCGGGCTGGGGGAGGGGCGACTAAGGAGCGTCTAGCTTGGGAAGCCCAAGGCTGCTGGGAATTCTGATTCCAAGGCCAGGGCTCCTCCTCGCCCTTTGGTCCTGAGGCAGCTGTCAGGTCACTGCACATGTCTGCTCCTCATTACAGGTTTCCCATCAAGCTGGCTGCCCTCCTGCTGGGGGCCTGGGCGGTGGCAGCAAGAAAGAGCCACTGGGCCTTCCCAGAGAAGCCCCTGAGGGATCCCTACCACGCGGGAGGGAGAGGACAGCCTGGTTTCCTGAGGCCTGGCTCCACTGGGGTGGCGGAGGCTTGAGCCCAGCAGAGGGAGGTGGATGGCCTCAGGTGCAGGTGGGGACGGGTGGGCAGCAGGCTCCCACCACAGCAGCCAGGGCAGAGGTGCCAGGTGGACGCGAGCAGGGGCTCCCATTCGGCAGGATTGCAAGCTCAGAAGCCGGGCTCCGCCACATCTCTTTGCTGTTTACTGTCATTCATTTTTCCGCTTTTGATGGAGACATTGTAGAGAAATTATTTTTCTTCTCTTTTTTTGGCTGCACCCATGGCATTTGGAAGTTCCCCGGCCAGGGATCCAAGCTGAGTCACAGCCGTGACCTGAGCAACAGCAGGGACAAAGCTGAGTCCTTAACCTGCTGAGCCACCAGGGAACTCCCAAGAAATAGTTCTCTAATATTAGTAAAGTAAAGCCACAGCATAAGCTCTGTGTTGATACAGGGACCTCTCTGCCAGGGACAAAAGAGGACTTGGAGGCCACAGCCCCATCTAAGGGGACAGACTTGACACAGCTCCAACCAATTACAGCCGGCTGTGTGTCAATGAGCCCAGGGGGGCCCTACCTTCTGATTTTTTTCAAGAGAAGCTGGAGATCATGATTCTATATAAAATATCCCCTTTTTCAGGAGTTCTTGTTGTGGCACAGTGGAATCGAATCCGACTAGGAACCATAAGGTATCAGGTTTGATCCCTGGCCTCGTTCAGTGGGTTAAGGATCCAGCGTTGCCGTGAGCTGTGGTATGGATCGCAAATGTGGCTCGGATCTGGCGTTGCTGTGGCTGTGGAGTAGGCCGGTGGCTCTATCTAGCTCCAATTCAACCCCTAGCCTGGGAACTTCCATACGCCTCAGGTGCCGCCCTAGAAAGACTAAATAAATAAATATTTGGAGGATGACATTTAAAAAGAGAAGAGGAATAAACTGAAAAGAGGCTGAAACAGACTGAGACCGAGACTGGGAGAAGAGCAGCCTCCCACCAGCCAGGAAGGGACAGAGCAGAAGATGGAAACTGTGAAACACAGTCTCCCCAAGATACGCAGAGATGGGTTACAGGTATGGCTGTGCCCGAGGTGGCAACAAGGGCCAGCCAGCCAGGAGCAACGTGAGAGACTGAGAGAGACCAAGACGGAACAAAGAGCAGACGGGAGGAAAGGAGACCGTGCAAAGAGAAGATGAAAGAAACACAGGCTGGGGGGTCCCTGGATCCGGTGTTGTCACTGCTGTGGCGCTGGTTCAGTCCCTGGCCCAGGAACTTCCACATGCCATGGGCGTGGCCAGAGGAAAGAAAGAAAAGAAAGAAACAGAGGCTGAAGGTGCGTGACCCAGAGCAGAGTGACAAAGGCTGAGACAGCAGGGATGGGGAGAGACAGAGGGAGACACAAAGGGAGGCGAGACAGGAAGAGAGGTGAAGAGAGACAGAGAAACGGAGAGGGGAGAGAGAACGAGAGATTAAAGAGCAGGAGAAAGGCATTCCCGTCCTGGCTCTGGTAACGAACCCAACTAGCATCCATGAGGATGTGGGTTCAATCCCTGGCCTCGCTCAGTGGGTTAAGGATCTGGTGTTGTCCTGGCTGTGGTGTAGGTCGCAGACACAGCTCAGATCCCGAGTTGCTGTGGCTGTGGTGTAGACCGGCAGCTACAGCTCCGATTCGACCCCTAGCCTGGGAGCTTCCATATGCTGCAGGTGCGGCCCTAAAAAGACAAAAATAAATAAAAAATAAAATATTTGGGAAAGAGATGACACAAAAGTGGCAAAATCTCACAGTTGATTCTGGGTGGTGAGAAGTGGGGGGTCCTTAGGGCCCACGAGGACAGAGGCACCGTTCTCTAACTGGACACGCAGGTCCTCACGCTCCATCCTGCCTGAGTGTTTGCTCAGCACATGAACCACTCATGCTCTGACTGGGGGCTCTACTCTGGCCCCCAGATTCCCCCCATATTCCTGCCTCTGCATCTTCGCCTGTGTTCCTTTCTCTCCAAAGAGGCCATTCCCCTTTCACAGCACATCTGGCTCAAACCCCACCTTGTCGTACACCTCTTCAGCCCAGAATAACACTCCTTGGACCCTCCCAGCCCTGTCCTTTGTGTCACAGGTGTGTCACCTTTATGGCAATCTACCTCAGCCTCTAGGTAGAGTTTTCTGCACGTGCAAGGCCTCCTCGCTGTGAGCTCCTCAGATGAAGGCAGTTTAGCTTAATAAACGAGGCTCAGGTATTTGCTTTAACGGTTGTTTTCCTTTTAATTTCTCCCAGTGCCCTGAACGGTTCTCCAAGCGCCGTCATTTCGGACTCTTATTCAGGTTTCTGTCAAACCTTGGCCCTTCTAAGAGTCTCTCCTGACCATCCCACTAAACCCACTGCACTGCCCAGCCGCCCGGTCCAGCCTCTTCATAACACACATCTCCACTCGAAGTTATCCCTGCCTTTGTTTTCATTCCGCCTGGCCCCACTGGACAAGGGAAGGGCCTTGTTTTTCTTGGTCACCCCTCTATCCTGAGCGCCTAGAAAAAGGCCCAGGACAGGGCCAGGCGCTCCATCAATATTTATGGAGTAAATCATGAGATTTTCCCAACTAGACTGCGAATGAGTTCTGGACACCAGGGTTTGGTTACTTCCTGGAGAGAGCCAGCACGTTGGTGGTTGTTAGATAAGATTTATTGATATAATATAGAAGGGAAAAAAACCCAGCACTGGGGGGTCAGGGGACCAGTTTCCAGGCCACTCACTTGATCTGGAATTTTTGGTTTTAACATTTCCTCTCTTAGCCTTCCTTCAAGGCGTCTGGGGCTTGGGTTTCTGGGTCAACCCATGTCCCTGCTCTAGGATTTGATGACCAACAGGTGCAATACTCAGGACTGTCCTGGGACACTGGTCATAGTTTGATGGCGTTATGGCCCCCTGCTCCAACCTCGCATTCCAGGTGTCCCTTTTTCGGCAGCCTATTCATCATCACCTCTGTGCCCCTGGAGTCCAACACTGCTTGTCTGCGCTTGGACCAGAGAAAGGTTTATTGCAGGGCCAAGCAAGAAGAACGGGCTCGAGCTCAAAACCCCAAACTTCATAATGGTTTTTGGGAGACTTTTTTTTCTTCAGTTCTTTTTAGGGCCACACTCATGGCATATGGAGGTTCCCAGGCTATGGGGTCAAATCAGGGCTGTAGCTGCTGGCCTACACCACAGCCACAGGATCTGAGCTGATCCTGTTGAGCATCAGTGGGAACTCTGGGGAGACGTTTTTATAGGCAAAATTTGGGGTAAGGGCTGCGGGACTATGACTTTCTTCTGATTGGTTGGTGGTGAGGTAACAGGGTGAGGCTCCAGGAATCTGGTATTCTGCCTGTAGTTACCATCTTCCACCTTTGTGGGGGCCCTGTTCCAGCAGCAGAACTCAAAGACACTGTTATGTGTGTGTATATATATATATATATATATACATATATATATATATATATATATATAGCCCTTGAAGAGGAACCAGGACCCTGCCCCAAGGCTGCACTATTGTTTCTTGCTGCTCCACCCCAGTCTCTGCAACCCCGCCCTTCCCTGATTAGCAATTGTTTGAACCTGCCCGTCGGAACTCAGGGAAGGTCATGGAGGCTGAACCCTATTCCCTACAGAAAGGAGGGGCACTGAAAGGATTTGCATACAGGAGGGCCCCAGAGGGTCCTGCTCCGTTTCAGAGTCATTTTCTTTCTGTCTTCCCTGTGTTCTCTTGAAGTCAGTGCTGTCCACTCTGGCTCCCAGGACAGGAGTTTGGCCCCTCTCTTCTTGTTCTCACTCTCTCAGCTAATTAGTTAATGAATCTGGCTGATTTTTGCCTCCTGAGTTGCTCCTGAATCCATCTCTCCTTTTCTTTCTTTTTTTTTTTTTTTAAGGGCTGAACCTGCAGCATATGGAAGTTCCCAGGCTAGGGGTTGACAGAGCTGCTGCTGCCAGCCAACGCCACAGCCACAGCAACGCGAGATCCAAGACTCGTCTGACCTACAACACAGCCTGGGATGGAACCAGCATCTTCCCCTGAGCTACAATGGGAACTCCCATCTCTTCTTTTCCCCCCATTCTCATCACTGTCCTGGCCCACCTCTACCTGGACTTCTGCAGAGATCTCCTTACTGGTCTCTCTGCCTCTGCTCTGGTTCCCTCAGTCCCCTTTTCATTCAGCTGTCAGAGTGAGCCTGACAGCAAACCTGCTTAAAAGCCGTAAATGCCCAACCCTGCCGTTAAGATGGATTCCAAACACCTTATCACTGACCAGGAACTGCATACTTCGGGCTCAACTCTCTCCCCACTCCCATCTCCTACAGTGCCCCCAAACTTCTTTTTGGCCCCACCTGAAGCATGCAGAACTTCCCTTAGGGAGTTCCCGTCATGGCGCAGTGGTTAGCAAATCCGACTAGGAACCATGAGGTTGCGGGTTCGATCCCTGGCCTTGCTCAGTGGGTTAAGGATCCTGCGTTGCCGTAAGCTGTGGTGTAGGTTGCAGACACAGCTCGGATCCCGCGTTGCTGTGGCTGTGGCGAAGGCTGGCAGCTACAGCTCCTGTTAGACCCCTAGCCTGGGAACCTCCATATGCCACGGGTGCGGCCCTAGATAAGGCATAAAGACAAAAAAAAAAAAAAAAAAAACTTCCCTGAGCCAGGGATTGAACCCATGCCACAGCAGTGGCCAAACACTGTGCCAAAACGCTGCAGTGACAACGCCAGATCTTTAACCCACTGAGCCAGACCAGGGATCAAACAAGCATCCTCTTGGAGACATTGTCAGGTCCTTAACCTGCTGACCAAAATGGGAACTCCCAAAAAAAAAAAAAAAGTTTAAATGAAGTATAGATTTACAATGTTGTATTTGCTTCAGATGTACAGCAAAGTGAAGTATATATACATATACTTGCTTTTTTTCAGATTCTCTGGTAGATTATTACAAAATATTGGGTACAGGGCTATTCAGTAGGTCTTTATTAATTATCTATTTTGTATACAGTAGTGTGTATATGTTAATCCCAAATTCCTAATTTATCCCTCCCAATTATTAATATTTTTTGGCACAGCCTTTTCCTGGATTTCAAACCACACCACCTTGGAAGCCCATCCCTACAGGGGCATCCGTTGCTGCTGCAGTCACCCCTAGGACCCTGAGGGCCATCCCCGCCTCGGCTCCGCCTACCGCCAGGGTCTTGCGCATGCCTGGGGTCCACCCCGGACACGGCCGCCAATGCCCAGGCCCATTTAAGGATGGGACGGGGCGGGCCGAGAAGGCTCCGCCTCTGCTCTGAGGTCAGCGCGCAGCGCTGCGTGTGACGCTCTGGTTGCCGCAGAGACGCCCCGCCCCCGCGCGGCGCTGCGGAACCGGAGCTCCGGGCGGCGTCGGCAGCGGCGCGGGAGGTGGCGAGGCCGGGGCGGCAGGAGCCGGAGCGCCTACCGCAGCGAGAGCAGCGGGGACAGAGCAGACCACAACGAAGGCGCACAGGCAGCCGGGCCGGGCCACGGGGAGAGCGGCCGCCGGGAAGCGGGCAGGAGGCTGGGCAGGCGGCGGGCAGCTGCCGAGCCGCGAAGCGACATGGTGCTGCTCAAGGAGTAGTGAGTGTCCAGCCAGCGGTGCGGAAGCGAGGAGGGAGGGAGGGTCGAGGATGACGACCAGGGAGGCTGCTGGCCTGGCAGAAAGGATGCAGCGGCCGGGGCCCGACGGAATGGAGAGCGCTGGTTAGGCTGTTGGGCGGCACAGCAGGGGCTGAGGGGGACAGTGAGGGCCGGACAGGGCCCGAGGTGGGCCCGACGGGGATATAGAAGGACGGACAGCGCCTGAGGTGGGGGTCTAAGGGGCAGTGTGGGCCAAATAGGCCTGAGGAGAGGCCGAAGGGACAATGAGGGCAGGACAGGCCTGAGATGAGGTCAAGGGGACAGTGAGAGCCGGACAGGGCATGAGGGGCGCGGGAGCGCGGGGTAAGATGTGGGGTGGTCCTAGAGTGGAGGCTGAGGGAGGCAGGGGGTAGCCAGAGCTGCAGGAGTGGCAGAGAGTACCCACGATAGAGGAAGGAGTTGTCAGAGCCTATGGGGAACAGGCGGACAAGGGCAGGCAGGGCCAGGGAGCCGGCCAGTGGTGGGGAAGGGTTTGGGGCTGAACAATACCAAGGGGCGCTGGGAGATCAGATAAGATAGCTTCCAGAATGGAGTTAAGATGATGGGGAAAGAGTGTTGAGGGTAACCTGGGGTATGAGGAGTGGCTGCCTTAAGTATCGATTTTGATAAGTAGACACAGGAAAAGGACTAGGAAGTCAGGGCGAGGCTGAGTGAGGGGAAGAGTCTAAGGAGTTGGTGTGTGTGTGTGCGGGGGCGGTTCCCCGACATGATGCCCAGGTGGTGGGCACAGAGAAGGAAGTATTTGGGGGATATGAAAAGCTTAGGATATTTGCTTGGGACTTGGAGACACTTGGGTGAGGAGTCCAGAACATGCTGGCCAGGGGTGGGGGACAGGGCCAACCTGGCCACGGAGGGTTCTCAGTCTTGGTGCAAAGAGATGGGGCAACTGTTTTGAGGAATTGATTATTTTCATAAAGTCATTGACTGAGGAAAGACCGTGAAGAGTTGAGGCGGTTTCCAAGTAGTGATGGAGGCGGGTAGCGAGGGACTTCTGGTAGGAGTTCAGGGAGGTGAGCTCGCTCCTGAAATCCAGGGGACTGGGTGACAGGTGAGGATGTCTGTGTGGCTTCATCTCTCAAATACGAGGTGACCCATTCCTGAAGCTCATGGTTCCAAGTACACATCTTAGGACTTTTTTCTTCAAAGAGGAGAGATTGGCGGGTGGTGGGTGGGGTGGGGAGGCAGAGGGAGAGGTTGGATGTGTACTTTTAGAACTTTTGGCGAAACTGTGCCTCCCCGCAGGGGAGGGCAAGTGGGCAGCCTCGGGCCAGGAGCCCGGGAAGCCCGGAAGTGGAAGATGCCCCGGTAGAAAGCAACTAGTGGAAACTCAGTAGCTAGGCAGGTGTGTGGAGAGCTGTTTCCATTCTGTCGGTGAGGGGACTTTGCCCCATCCCATCTGGCTCTGCTCCTTGGAGGTGTTTAGGACATTTAGGACATGGTGTGGAGTTTTGGATAGCAAAGGGAACAGAGACCCCGGTGTCATCCCAGCCTGACACCTCATCTGAATGGCATTATTTCGAAGCCCCTCGACCTTTGTTCCCCGCCCCCTTCTTTTTGCTTTTTTTTTTTTTAGGGCCACCCCCGCGGCATATGGAGGTTCTCAGGTTAGGGGTCCGGTCGGAACTGTTACCACCAGCCTGTGCCAGAGCCACAGCAACATGGGATCTGAGCCGTGTCTGCGACCTACACTACAGCTCATGGCAACTCCGGATCTTTAACCCACTGAGCGAGGCCAGGGATCGAACCATCATCCTCATGGATGCTAGTCAGATTCGTTTCCGCTGAGCCACGGCGGGAACTCCCATCTCTTTCTTGACATCCAAACTGCTTCTGATCCAGCCAGAGCACAGAGCTTTGTGTGGTGAAGGAGAGGAATCTTGGGACGCCCAGAGAAGAAAGCATGGGGCGCCTTTTTTTTTTGTTTTTAAATGAAAGTTCCCTGGCCAGGGATTGAATCCTAGCTGAGCCGAGGCTGCTACCTATGCTGCAGCTGTGGCAATGCCAGCTTCTTTAACCCACTGTGCTGGGATGGGCATCGAACCCGTGCCTCTGCAGCCACCCGAGCCACTGCAGTCTTCGTAACGCGCTGTGCCACAGCGGGACCTTGGTGTGGTGCACTTTGGATTTCAGTCTTGACTGTCCAGCTGACGGGCTTTCCCCCAGTCTCCAGATTCTTTTTCCTATTCCCGGTCAAATCGTAGAGTCTGTAGAAACCTGCAGTTTTTGTAAAGAAGGTCAGGAAGGAAGAGCAGGGCGCTTCACAGGAGATCTGAGTGAGTCGTGGAGGGAGGTCCTCCCTTCCCAGTCTTTGTCCTCCTCCCCTCGAAGCCTGCCACGAAAAGGTGCAAGGTGCCAGAGATGCAGCGCCTGCCTGGCGCCCGCATTTCCTTCTGGGCCAGCCCGTGCCCGGGCCGGTGCTGGGGCAGGGGGCGTCGGAGACATTTGGCTGTGGCTGCAGCGGCACTGCAGCTCTGGGGAGAGCGCGCGTGAAGGTCACACTGAAGCGAGCAGCTTCAGCCCCAGCCCCGCACTGCCTCCGTGGTCCTGTCCCTGCACCCTATTGCTGCTCAGGCAGCAGGAGCCGGGTGTGCCGCTGTAACGGCACAGCCTCGGAGCATCCTGTCAGGAACTGGCGGATGCCGGTCTCTTTGGAGGGTAGACTTGGTGTCCACTCAGGGGCTGAAGATTTGTCCCTTTGATTTTTCCAAGGCTTCCTCTACCAGAATTCTCCTTGCTTGGAGTTCTGCAAATTCTTGGATGTGATTTTTACTGCAGTTCTTAAAGATAAAAGGCTTATTGTTTTCTAGGAAGTTTCTTCTGAGGGTGCAGAAATTGTGGCCTCCAAGTCGGAAGCATCTTTCTGCACTGTCAGCTTTCTGTGGTGGGAGGAGAACGTGAGTGGCAGTGTCCACTAACCAGCAGGATTTACGTTATTTGACTCATTCTGGAGGAGGGGAGTTAGGCAGTAATGACTTGGAACCCATTTTGTTTTTTCCTGCTACTTTTCTGCTCAGTGCCTTGCCTGGAGTGTGCTGTTTCCCTCAGACCCCTCTGGGTGCTTTTGCTCTCTGGGGACCTTCGAGGGACTAGAAAATAGCAAGTGAGCTGTTTACCAGCCTGGAGCAGGGATCCCCTTGGCAGAACCACTGCCTAGGAGGGAGAGTGTAGCAGCCACGCTTCAGCAAGCACGCAAGATGCAGGAGACTCCGGGGGGGTTCCATGGCTGGGGTCTGGGAACTGAGACTCGAGGCTTGAGAGCTGGCTTGATTTGTAGGAATACAACCAGGCATTTTGGGCTCAGTTCTCTGACCTCACGGCTTTGAACTGGGGGTTGGCCGGTGCCCTGCATTAGGGATGCAAGCCACCCGGTAGAGGGCTGCTGGCCCTTGTACCTCTGTGTGTGGAGTTCTGATCAGGGTGGGACTTTGCTGACAAGGATTCTCCATCAGGTGATTGGTTGGTGGTACCTCCAGCAATTGGTGGACATTGAAATGGAGAAGAAAGAAAAGAAAGCAAGTGGTTGGGGTGCCTTTGGACGGCTTCCGAGGTCAGGACACAAGTTAGCTGTCCTGTCTTGGTGGCTTTGTGGAGTAGTTTGTGTTGTAATGTCCAGCCCCAGAGACGGTTGGTGCGTGCCCTTAGGGTGAGGAATTCTCCCAGGAGCTTGGCCCCTTCCTTACCTTTCACCTTGAGGGCTGTTTTTGGGAGTTTGGGTTCACAGAGGTGTAAGTCCCCAGGGCCTGCTTCTTTGGGTCTGAATCCTCATTTTAGCTGCAGTTTGCAGCGTTTTACAAGACTCATTGGCAAGTTTTGTTGGGGAAGATATCAGCGGAGGAGAGGGAGAAGAGGGCAGCTCCAGATGTACGCCTGAGGCCGGGGAGGCAGCTGGTGAGGAGACAGGTTTGCACTGAGTCTCAAGGTTCTAAATGGGATGCCGGAAGGGACAAAGGGTCCTGGCCTGGAAGTGCTCGGGGGGCCATTCTCTGCTGGGTTTTTACAGCGAGTGTAGTGTCACGGGCCACAAAACATTTAACGCTATCCTAAGATGATGCTTTAAGAGCAGGTTTCAGGAGTTCCCGTCGTGGCTCAGTGGTTAACGAATCTGACTAGGAACCATGAGATTGTGGGTTTGATCCCTGGCATCGCTCAGTGGGTTAAGGATGCTCAGTGGGTTAAGGATCCGGCGTTGCCATGAGCTGTGGTGTAAACTGCAGATGCGGCTCGGATCCCGCATTGCTGTGGCTGTGGCGAAGGCCGGCAGCTACAGCTCCTGTTAGATCCCTAGCCTGGGAACCTCCATATGCCGTGAGTGCGGGCCTAGATAAGGCCAAAAAAAAAAAAAAGAAAGAAAAAAGAAAAAGGTTTCAGAGCCTGAGGTTGATACTCTGTTTCCCGTCTCTTTCCCTCTCTCGTAGTCGAGTCATCCTGCCTGTGTCAGTAGAAGAGGTAAGTCCTTTTCCTTCCTTTTTATTCGTAGTTGGATATAATTGCTTGTGACCCTGAGTTCCGCAGGGCTCCAGGTAGCCCACACCAGTATCTTCGTGTGGTTTTCACATTTGTTCCAGCACAGAGAGAAGCAGTCCTCCGTGTGAATTTTCCTGGCATGATTTTCAGGTGAAGGAAGGCGCCAGTGTACTTGGTTAACCTGCCTCTAGCTGTGGGCCAGTGAGATAACTTTGGGTAGACCCCAAACCAGCCCCTCCTGGCTGCTGGGGTCGAGTACGTGCGTTTCTGGGACCTCTGTGACTCGGCAGGGAAGTGCGCCTGGCTCGCTCTGGTTGTGCAACAAACCGGCAGGGCCAGAAACCTCCGGGGCCCTCCCTAGCCACGCTCCAGGGCTCTAAGTGGCTGCCGGGGAAGACCGAGGCCGGGAATGCTCCTTTTGCAGAGGGCAGGGGGTGCCACACGGGCTTGACCTGCCCTCTGTCCTCTTACGGTTCTTGGGCCTGACATCCCTGTGTGTGGGGAGCTGGCAGGATTTGCCACAAGAAGGTTCACGGGCCCTGCTGACTCAGAGTTGGTCTCTGGGACAGCAGAAAACTGTCACAGAGCCTCCCGTGTCCCGCGCGTTTTCTGCACTTCCTTCACTCTCAAGGCACAGCCCTGTCTTTGCGCCCTTCTACATCCACAGGCTCCCCAGCTTCCAGTTAGGCATGAGTTTGGGGAAGGTGGTCAGTCAGCGCAGGGCCCTCCAGCGCTCTCTTTGCTGCAGTGTCAGCATGAAGCTCCTGTGATAACTTCCACTCTGTTCCAAATATGAAATGGACCTTTGAAAAGTGAAATCAGGCCAGCAGAGCCCGCAGCACACTTGAGATGAGACAAATATCCAAGCCCTTTGGCCCCCGAAGGGGTGGGTGGACACAGCCCCTGGAGGATTGTGTCCCGTGGCAGGCTGCATGCCTGTTAAGAGCCGTGGAGACCTGGGGGAGGGCCTGACCATGCTGTGGGAATTCTGGGAAAGGAAGATGGGAGAAATGAGGTGGGGGGAGCTGGGGAAGGCTGGGGGATGGGGTGGTGCTGCGGTTCCTGGAGGCCCCTGGGGTGTCCTTGGGGCCAGGGAGCCCCATGCCTGGGGTGACAGCCGTTGGCTTGGGGGGCGGGGGCTGCTAACCCACCTCCCTGGGGGCTCCCTGCTCTCCTTATGAAAACTAGCAAGTGATGATTTTCCAAGCCAGGAGGCCAAGCACGGAGGCCCAGCCTGCCTCTTGTCTTTGGGGGTCTGATGTGTCCCTCTCTGCCGTACGTGAAGATCCCACACCCCAGGGAGGAAAGTGCCTCCTGGGAACTCAGGAGCACCTCAGAGTGGCATTTTGGGGGTGAAATGGATCTTTTTTACAGGGAGTTTCTTGATGGGATGACAGGTAGGAAAGTCTGAGAAGTGTGGCCAACCCAGGAGGACCAGCCCTGTGTGGGGACACCTCGGCTGCCCTGCAGTAAGACTGGCAGGCCCGGGACACTGATTGCTTATAGCGGGGCCAGCAGTGGAGGGAAAGGGGAACTCACCTTGAGTGTCCGCGCTCGCGGTTTTCAGTTTGTGATGGTTTGCTGTTGGAGCCTTGAGGAAGTGGTGGAGTGGGGTGAACCGAGCCTGAAAGCAGAAGCTTGGAAAGAAAGCACTAGTTAGGAATCATCTGCAAGTGGTGATGGGCAGCCAGAAACCGCTGGTGAGAGAGCAGGTTTCAGAGCCTGAAGCTGTACAGGGTGCGGAGTCACTGGGCTTAGCACGGATAGCGTTGAAGCAGGAACTGCCCTTTCGATGGCTTGAGCCTTAGATCCAGGGGATCAGAAAATCTTGAATGGGGAAGCTGAAGAAGAAATAGGGAATGACCTGTCTTCTCAGAGTCTTGATCGATAACCCATCCTGACTCACAGTTCCCAGGGGAACCGCCCAGTGTCACTTGGCTGTTGGATTCACTTCCCAGTTGGAGGTCATGATTTGAGGCCCGCAAAGATTTCTGGTTTGGAGCAGGAAGAGAGAAGAGAAGGAGGCCCTCCCTGTCTTTGTGACCATCCTGGTGTCTTGAATCAACATTTTGGGGTTAAATTAGCCTCTGGCCAGCCCCACCCTTTGGCTTAACGCCCACTCTGCAGGGTTTCTGGACCTTCTGTGGCAGAGCACGGGAGCCCTGGCTTTTTGACGTGGCGTGTCCACCTGGCTGAGGTTGGCCCACTCTTTCCCCTTACTGTGGGGAGGGCAGTTTTCCTTCCCACTTCCAGTGATGCACGCCACCAGGCCCTTGTGGTACCTGGCCTGGCAGGGCCATGGGGGTGGGACCAACCAAGAGCTGCACTGTTTTTCACGACATGTTTTCGGCCCACCACTTACATCTTCCTGGGCCTCAACTCCCAGATTGCCAAAGCGGTGGGGTCTTTGTTCTCCTGAACTGTCTTAGTTCTTGGAACAAGGGAGCAGATCTCCAGGACAGAGAGCACTGTTCTGGGCCTGAGGTGGCCGGAATCCTGGTCTCCTCGGGCTCTTTATCTGATTTAATGTTCTGACCCCTGACCCTCAGCTCAGCCCGGTCTGAGCCTGGCTGCTCTCCGCTTTCCCGGGTACGGAGCCACTGCGCCGGGGGGACCCTCTGACAAGTAACCCTCACTTGTAGCTGGTGGAGGCCAGTCTTACTTACCCCCTTGGATTAACAAAACTGCCTTCACATGTCTCATTGGGATTAAAGGATCAGAATATCAAGAGAGTTTAAAGGGGAAGATGCCAGCCCAACACACTGATCCTCTTAGAGGCTGCCCTCTGATTCCTGCAGCCGGAGAGGAACCAAATGAAGGGGATTAGTCTCCGCCCGGGGCCCTCCCCACGCAGCACCGGCAGCCAACGAGCCGTCCCCTCCACAGGCCCTTTCCCTGCCTGCCCTTTCGGATTGCTGAGTCAGTGGTTAGATGTTCTTATGACTCTCCTCTGAAACGGAGTTACTGCTGCTTCTGAGGCACCCCTAGCTCAGCCAAGCCCTGACCCACTGATAGGGATTTCCATGTCTGCCTGCGTTAGGGGGTGGACTTGGAAAGGCACAGGGACAGCCTGGGGTTCCCTGGGAGCACTGAGGCAGCCGTGGTGTTGCTCTGGATTAGCCAGGTCAAGGTCACGGGCGCTCACCCAGGTGTTCCCCTTGACCAGATAAACTGAGCTCTGCCAGTTTGCTGGGGCCTTTCCTTAGCATCCTGCAGCGCGTGTTTGCTTTGGACACTAGAGTTCTTTCCTCTGCGTGGTGAACAGTGAATCGTCCGGGAGCTCCGCCTTCCATGCTTTGCCCGGAGAGGGCCCCGCAGTGCTTGGGCTGCCCCGTGAGCAGGCTTCTGAGGCAAAGTGCGAGAGCCGCCCGGCTCCTTGCTGCTGCAGGCAGTGGTTTCAGTGGCGGCTGCCCAGAGACGCTGCTTCTGTGTCTTAAACTCAAAGGGAGAAAAACCTTTGTCTTTCACTCCTGGGAGTACCAGAAGTTTAGGGGGGGGTGTGGAGGGTGAGGAAAACTCTAGCCCCACCCCTCCCCAGTCACTGTAACCAAATACCTTTTTCTCATCCTCTTTGGTGCCTGGTGGCACTGGTCGTGGTGAGGAAGACGTCTTTGGTATAGACATAACTTTCTGCTCTGTTGCTGTTTGTTCTCTCTTCTCTCAATTTTTTTCTCCAGACAGCTCCTATCAGAGAGAAGGGAGCAGAAGGGCCAGGCCTGGGCACTGCCGGGTCACTGGCCCTTACACCGAGTTGTCCTGTGGGGGCAGAGGAGGCCAGTGATCTTGACCGGTGACTTGATAGGGTGGCATGTGACCCAAATAAAGGAAAACTAGGCTTTGGCCGTCTAGTAATTGCCAACACAGAGGGTACAGCCAGCCAGCACCATGGGGCAGGAATCTGTGCTGTCTAATACAGGAAGCAGGGTGCTTGCTTCAGTCCCGCAGAATCAGGAAAGTACCCCGAGGTTTGGGTGCCTGTGAGACTGTGCTTGGAACGGCTGGCAGGGTGAGGAGGGGCCCAGCACTGGAGAAAGGGCCAGTTTTACAGCAGAGGTTGTGGATCTCACAGAGCACTGGGTGACTTTGTTTATAAGAAGTCATGTCTTAGCATCTATCTAAATGGATATGGGATAAAGAGACTTCTGGGAGCCAACCCAGATCTTGTTTGGGGATCTAGTACCAAAGGCAGGTTCAGGGCAAAAGCTACCTCGGACTCTGGAATCTCTCTTCTGGATCATGATATGAGATTAATTGTATTTATCTGCCTCCTTAAGCCTTGATGGAGGATGTGAAAAGGCGAAAGATGAAATTAAACCCACCTGATGGCTGAAGAGAGGCCACGGAGCAACGTTCTCAGTGGCTCTGAGGCCCCGTGTGAAGCTGGTATGAGCTCCCAGATCGGGGGATCCCAGAGCAATCTAATGGGGCAGTTCCTGGCAACTGGACTGTGTGCAGCCGTTGAGAAGATTCTGCATTGGCAGTAACTCCCATCTTTCTGTTCCCTCAGTATCAAGTAGGGCAGCTGTATTCTGTGGCTGAGGCCAGCAAAAATGAAACGGGTGGTGGTGAAGGCGTGGAGGTCCTGGTGAACGAGCCCTATGAGAAGGACGGTGAGAAAGGACAGTACACACACAAGATCTACCACTTACAGAGGTAGGTGGCTCCCGGTAGAGCCACGGTGGCCTGGAATCGAAGTGGAGGTGCTGGATAATTGGGTTTATTAGCTGGTTGCTCACATCACTTCACCTGTGAGAACAGGTGGAAGTGGTTGTACTTTGCTCACTTAAAGTGTTTTATTTTTATTTTAAAATCAAAGTAATATTTGCCTCACCAGGCTCCTGGTCCCCAAAAGTGATAGTGTTTAGCTCCTTGTAGGCCCTTTCCTTATCTGTGAATGTAGGTGTGTGTGTGTGTGTGTGTGTGTGTGTGTGTGTGTGTGTGTGTGCTCGCGCACACATGCATGTGCACATACACTCTGTGTGTGAGTGGGCTTTCATTTCCTTTGTTGTCTGATAGAGATGGGATCTCATCATCATGGTTGTCTTTCACTGGCAGCGTATTTGGCCTCACTCTTTTCAAGTTCACAGAGTATCTATGGAGAGATGTTTGACAAGTCTTCTCTTGATGCATATTTATAGTCATTTTCAGACTTTACATATAGTGCTCCAGTAAAACACCTTCTGCACAAATCTTTTTTTTTCCTTTCTTTTTAGGGCTGCGTCCTTGGCACATGGAAGTCCGAAGCTAGGGGTTGAATCGGAACTGTAGTTGTCGACCTACACTACAGCCACTGCAACTCCGGATCCGAGCCGCATCTGCAACGTGCACCACAGCTCACAGCAATGCCGGATTCTTAACTCACTGAGCAAGGCCAGGGATCGAACCTGCAGCCTCATGGATACTAGTCAGATTCTTAACCTGATGAGCCACAGTGGGAACTCCCTCAGAATTTTCTAAATTGTGATAAAATATACACAACACAAAATTCACCATTTTTACCATTAAGTGCATTCACATTGCTGTGCACTTTAAACCTGAATTTCAATCTCTTGTCAAACTGAGCAAACCAGTTTCATTTTCATTTGGTAAAAAAAATGCTGATTTAATGTAGTCTGCTGCTCCCAGAGGGGCCCAGGATTTTGTGAGAGTTGCAGCCAGGAGGAGAGCAACACTGTGAATTGGGGAAAAAAAATCTCTCTGGGATCCCATTTCCTTGCCGTTGTGCTCTTTTCCCTCCATGCTTCCTCTTCGTCCTCCTCTGAGTTGACTGCCTTACTGGGCCATTAGCTGCTGATTAGAATAAGGCTTAAGGAGTTCTTGTCGTGGCTCAGTGGTTAACGAATCCGACTAGGAACCTTGAGGTTGTGGGTTCGATCCCTGCCTCACTCAGTGGGTTAAGAATCCGGCCTTGCCGTGAGCTGTGGTGTAGGTCGCAGACATGGCTTGGATATGGCGTTGCTGTGGCTGTGGTGTAGGCCAGCGGCTACAGCTCAGATTAGACCCCTAGCCTTGAGGGCCAAAGCCTTCCTGTTAGCTATTAGTTGCCCCAGTCAGAAACCATGGTGTCGGAGTTCCTATTGTGGCTCACTAGTTACAAACTCAGCTGGTATCCATGAGGATGCGGGTTTGATCCCTGGGCTCTCAGAAGGTTAAGGATCCAGCATTGCCGTGAGCTGTGGTGTAGGTCGCAGACATGGCTCAGATCCTGCGCTGCTGTGGCTGTGGCGTCGGCCAGCAGCTACAGCTCCAGTTCATTCCCTACCCTGGAAACTGCCAGCTGCCACAGGTGCAGCCCTAAAAAGCCAAGGGGGAAAAAACACCCCAAAAACAAACAAAAAAAACGTGGTTTCACCACCACCCTCTTCCTTGTCATATCAAATCAAGTCCGCCTGAATTCATCTCCTTGGTTTTCTCTGGCGCTTCCATTTCCTTCCATCCTCTTTTGTCTGGACGATTACAGCAGCTCCTGACTGGTCTCCATGCTTTCCACTTCTCCACAGCTCCCAGTGTTCTGTGCAAAAGACGGCTGTGGTGCTCCCCAGCTTAAAAGCTATAGACGGCCCTTTGCCTGGAGGATAAAGTCCGTCCTCCTTGATGTGGCTACGAGATCTTTTATGACCCAGCCTCTGCTTGTTCCCTGCCTTGTACTTTACACCAGCCACTCTGAACTTCTCTCTCTTTCCCCCAGCTTTCCCCACCCCAGCCTGTCCTTTTGTCTAGCTCAGTCCTACCCTCTGGCTACTCTGTGTGTTCCCGTACCCCTTCCTCTCCCCAGGGAGCCCCCCCCAGGCGTTCTCTCACAGTGCTCTGTGCCTGAGCGCTCTGCTCCCCAGTCGTGGTTCGCGCATGCAGTGCTGGCCTCTGCCTGGTTAGTTCACTCTGGACTAGAAGGTGAGGGAAGGAGTGCCACGTCTGTGCCTCTACTTTCTGTATCCCTGTGACTGGTACTTAGAAATACTTACCCGAATGAGTGTGGCTGTGAGTGCCTGGATCTCAGCAGGCTGCTCTGGGTGCTTGGAGTTAGCTGGGTTGCGGGGGAGCAGGGAATGGGGTGTAGCTCTTTCTTCTTAGGGCTCAGGCCCTAAAGCTGATGAGATTGTTGGAGCCTACTAAGGACTACAGAGACTACCAGTTAAAAGCTAAGGAAGTGGAGTTCCTGTTGTGACTTAGTGGGTTAAGAACCCAGCTAGTATCCATGAAGATGTGGGTTCGATCCCTGGCCTCTCTCATTGGGTTAAGGATCCTGCATTGCAATGAGCTGCGGTGTAGGTCGCAGATGAGGCTAGGATCCCAAGTTGCTGTGGCTGAGACGTAGGCCTGCAGCTGTAGCTCCAATTCGACCCCTAGCTTGGAAACTTCCATAGACCGCAAGTAAGACCCTAAAAAGGCCAAAAATAAAAAATTAAATGAAAGCTAAGGAAGAGGAGGAGTTCCCATTGTGGTGCAGTGGAAACAAATCCGACTAGGAACAATGAGGTTGAGGCTTCGATCCCTGGCCTCGCTCAGTGGGTTAACGATCCGGCGTTGCCGTGAGTTGTGGTGTGGGTTGCAGACGTGGCTTGGATCCCATGTTGCTGTGGCTGTGGTGTAGGCCGGCAGCTATAGCTCTGATTGGCCCCCTAGCCTGGGAACCTCCATATGCCACAGGTGCGGCCCTAAAAAGACAGAAAAAAAAAAGCTAAGGAAGAGGATATACATACCTTTTAATTTTTGTTTTTTTGTATTAAAGTATAGGTGATTTATAGTGTTGTGCCAATATTTAAAAAAAAATTTTGGCTTCGCCCATGGCATATGGAAGTTCCCAGGCCAGGGATCAAACCCATGCCACGCCACGGCAGCCCAAGCTGCTGCAGTGACAACACCAGATCCTCAACCCGCTGTGCCACCAGAAAACTACCTTTTTTATTTTTATTTTTCTATTTTTACTATTTGTTTATTTATTATTTTTTTGCTTTTTAGGGCCGCACCCGTGGCATATGGCGGTTCCTAGGTCAAATCAGAGTTGTAGCTGCCGGCCTCAAGCACAGCCGTGGCAATTTGGGATCCGAGCCGCGTCTGTGACCTACACCACAGCTCACGGCAACACCAGATCCTTAACCCACTGAGTGAGACCGGGGACCAAACCCGCAACCTCATGGTTCCTAGTCAGATTTGTTTCTGCTGCGCCATAGCGGGAACCCCTCCACCTTTGTTAAAAAAAGAAGCAAAATGTGCTCATACTGTACCTACTGTTCTGTAACCTGAGATAAGAAGAACTGAAGAAAATATTTTATCGTGGGAGGCAGATGGCTCTGAGGCCCTGCTGGCCACCCAGAACTGACCTTAGGTCAGATCATCTTGGATCCATTATTCTGAGTCAGTCAGCAGGTCCCTCTGGCCCACTCTTGAGGTGTCGCATCCTTGCCGTATGTGGTGTCACGCGGGGGCCGGTGAGCTCTGCGAAAGTGCGGAATGATAACAGGATGGAGAAGCCATGGCAGCAGCCCCTGGGGCTTCACTAGTTGTAGGTGGATGTTAGTAGTGAGCTGAGCTGGGATGTTGGACTCTGACAGGTGGCTTCTCACACACAAGAGTAACCTGCCACTCTCACGGGAACTTGCGCATCAAACCCCCAACCCCCACATCCCGCGCAGCTAGAGCTGCGGCCTGGAGAATGTGCTGCGCAAGCCCACTGTCTTCTAACTCTCGCCTCTGTTTCTCTCTACACTACAGCAAAGTGCCCACGTTTGTTCGAATGCTGGCCCCAGAGGGAGCGCTGAATATCCATGAAAAAGCATGGAATGCCTACCCTTATTGCAGAACCGGTGAGTGTGGACCTGGCCTGAGCTGGAGTCTGGGCCGCAAAGTGGATGCAGGGTGTGGTCAGGTAGGCCCAGGGGAGGTGGTGAGTTGGGGTTTGTGTCCCACCTTCATTTTCCAGATTAAGCCAGTGGAAGGATGAGCCTGGGGCCTCCCTTCAGGCCGGTGGTGAGCGGCAGTGTTGTCTAGTGCAATTTGGCAGCTAGCTGGGTGGGAACCACCAAGTAGCCAGGGAACCAATCCTTCCTATTTGGGGAAGATATAATTTACTGATTACAAAAGTAAAGTCCTCGGTTTAAATTTTGGAGAATACGTGCAAACAAAAGAGAAAATAATCACCCATGATCCTTCCATTTCTAATCAGTGTTAACATTTTTAGTATTTTCTTTTCTATCTGTACACACACATAGATATAAAGTCTCCAGACACATTTTCTATGCAAATTTTGGGTCAAATGATACTATTAAATTGCTTTTTCTTTTTTGGCCATGCTTGCGGCATGCAGAAGTTCCCAAACCAGGGATCAAACCCATGCCACAGCAGTGACAATGATGGATCCTGAACTGATAGGCCACCTGAGAGCTTCTTAAATTGCTTGTTTTTACTGAGTTAATGGAGAATCTTTTCTCTGTCCACTGCGTAGTCTACTATTTTTTTTCAAATTTGTAGTGGCTGCATAGTATTCCATTGTAGGAATGTGCTGGAATCTTTTTAAGCCATTCCTTTTTTGTTAGATACTGAAATTTCCCGTTTTAGTGTGAGGTATTCGTGTTTGGCTTGAAAAGCAGCAGTGAGGCCCAGGGGCTCTTGAGAGCAGCCATCATGGGACAGGACCTGTAGGACAGCCTTCATGCCCTGGGGCAGGGCCAGGCTTTCACACGAGAAGACAGCAAAGAAAACCCTGATATCGTTGGGGGGAAATTGAAATAAGCTCAACAAGCGGCTGTGGCTTAGGTTGTGACTGTGGCTCAGATCTGATCCTTGGCTAGGGAGCTCCATATGCTGCGGTGCAGCCAAAAGGGGGGAAAAAAAGTTCTGGATTTTTTTTTTTTTTCCCTGGCTTTACCCTTGGCATGCGGAAGTTCCCAGGCCAGGGATCAGACCTTAACTGTAGCAGTGACAACACCAAGTCCTTAACCACTACATCACCAGGGAACTCTGAAAAGAGCTGAAATACATATATTTCACACCTGCAGCATATGGAAGTTCCTGGGCCAGGGACTGAATCCAAGCCACAGCTACGACATCTCTGGATCCTTTAACCCCCTGCACTGGGCTGGGGATTGAACCCATGCCTCTGCAGCCGCCTGAGCTGCTGCAGCCTACACCACAGCTCATGGCAATATCAGATCCTTAACCCAATGAGTGAGGCCAGAGATCCAACTTGCGTCCTCATAGATACTAGGCGGGTTCTTTACCAGTGAGCCACTCCAGAAATAAGGCAAATTTTTCATGAGAAAGGATTTATAAACAGCTCTTCCCCAAGTGTGTTATGCAACACCTGCAGTACGCATGCCGGATTTGAGGGGGGTGGAGCAGGAGGGGGTCACTGCTGAGAGCCCTGAATCCATGGCTTCCACTCATCCAGAACATTCTATCGCTGAAGGTGGGAGTAGGAGTGGAATTGTTTTCTTAATCTTTACTGGTCTCTTAGCTGGAGTTTCTGGAAAGGAAAGATTTAAACCTCCACAGAGAACTTTCTTTTTTTTTTCCCATTACTTAATGAATTTTATTACAAGTATAGGTGTACAAAAAGAGAACTTTCTATTCTAGACATTCTGGGATTCCTTTTGAGTAGTTTAGGCTCTTAGCTTTCCAGGATTTCTAGGTCTTGAGGGCCATTTAGAATTGACCTGTTAGAGGGCCCAAGTTGTTACTGATCCTTATCCATATCCTCGGGGTGGGGGGGGTGTCCCCAGCGGTCCCCTGGACAACTTGACTGTGAGTTGAGTGGCCTTTTCCCTATCCAGTCTACATTTGTTGGCACAGTCTGGCTGTGGGGTCCTCCTGCCTCCGCTTACGTGTATTTTTTTTTTTTTTTCCCTCTCTTTTGTTTTTTAGGGCTGCACCCGCGGCATATGGAGGTTTCCAGGCCAGGGGTCCAGCTGGAGCTACAGCTATGGGCCGGCCTACGCCACAGCCTCAGCAACGCCAAATCCAAGCCGCGTCTGTGACCTACACCACAGCTCACGGCAATGCCGGATCTTTAACCCACTGCGTGAGGCCAGGGATTGAACCCACAACCTCATGATTCCTAGTCGGATTCGTTTCCGCTGCGTCATGACGGGAACCCCCATGCACTGTTAAACTTGCCTTATTTGTTGGGGCCTCACACTCCCTAGATTGTATCTGATGAGGATGCTCCACCCATGTGGTCCTTATCCTGTAGACTCTGGGAATGACTAAAGCCTGGAGCAGAGGGTCATCGCTCTCTTCAGTCCTCAGGGGCCCTACACAGGTTCAAGAACCTCTTATCAGGAAATGCACAATCCTTGCTGGGACCTGAGATGTGTAATGCTTAGGGTTTTATTGCTGTAGCTGAAATGCAGACATCACTGTTCCCTAAGCATCAAGCAGGAAACTGTTCAATTCTTAGAAAAGAGACATGCACACGCTTTAAGAGACAGTGTGCACAGTGGCTGGGTGTGTCCGGTCTAGGGCCAAAGGTGAATTTTCTTGATGTCTAAGAGAGTTGCATTGAGCATACGTCATACGAACCTTAGCCAGCTTGGCATCAAGGAGGCAAATGGATAGCGTGGGCGGCTGCCTCGGGCAGGGTTCTGGGTATACAGCTTGTGCTAACTAAGAGATGCTGCTGTCCTCCATGCGATTCTGAGGAGGGTGTGCTACAGCTGACATGGGCATTTTTCTAGACACCAGATGTTCGTTCACATTTCCTTCTGATCCGTGGCCAAAAGAAGAAAAACGTGGAGTTCCCGTCATGGCGCAGTGGTTAACGAATCCGACTAGGAACCATGAGGTTGCGGGTTCGATTCCTG
>PVHT020000004.1:1347259-1432089 GCA_004024745.2 Catagonus wagneri
CAGGAAGCTGGGGAGGGAAGGTTGGCTTCCTTAGGTGCTAACCTCATGGACAGAACCCACCGTCATACAGAATGGATCTTAGATGGGTTCAGTGAGACGTTGCTCTTGTAAAGTAAAAAATAGAAACAAGGCAGGCTATGTCCAGTTCCCTCCGGGGACTGGTAGGGAAGGATTACTAGTTCAGACCTCTTAGTTTGGCCTAAGTAGATCAGACGTGGAGGCGAGATGGGTACGGGGCGTGGAGCGAAATTCCGCATGCCCTTTAAAGGCCCTGAGCTTATTCTCAGTGGAATGAAGATGGATTTGAAATATCCTACTCATTATCGGCCCTTTCTGTCCTCTCACCTTATTTCTGGTTCTTTTTCCCTGATGTTCACGAGTTGGAACACGAAGAGGGTATGATGGGACCCAGTCTGTGAACAAGGGAGGAAGACACGCTTGCTTTGGCAGCACATAGGATAAAGTGGGAACACTACAGAGAGATTAGCATGGCCCCTGTGCAAGGATGACACACAGATTCATGAAGCGTTCCATTAAAAAAAAAGTGTTTAGATAAATGTTTCTCTTCCTGCCTCCCTTTCATCTTAACCCCTGGGCTGAATACAGTCATACAGTCTCACCTAAGCCATAGTTTTAAAAAAGTACCTCCTTCAGCAGGTTCAGGATCTGGTGTCACTGCAGTGGCTTAGGTCCACTGGCCTGGGAACTTCCATATGCTGTGGGCGCAGCCAGAAAAAGAGTAGATTAATTAAAAATAAAAACAGGAGTTCGCATTGTGGCTCAGTGGTAACAAACCCGGCTAGTAAGCGGGAGGGCATGGGTTCAATCCCTGGCCTCCCTCAGTGGGCTGAGGATCCATTGTTGCCATGAGCTGCAGATGTGACTTGGATGCCACATTGCTGTGGCTGTGGCATAGACCAGCAGCTGCAGCTCCGATTGGACCCCTAGCCTGGGAACTGCCATGTGCCTCAGATGTGGCCCTAAAAATAAGTAAATAAATACATAAAAATGAAAAAGTACCTTAGTCTCATTGAAGAGCCCTGTTTTCCAACTGCAGAAGGAATCTGCTGTGCCTAGGCTTGCAGCTTGAAGAGAAGGAAATGCTGTGAACACAGGGGTATTTGGAGGGGCAGGGAGGCTAGTGAAGCTTGAGGAGGAGAGCTGGGTCACCCACGTTGGCATTAAAGGCCAGGGAGCGTCATCGCCCTCACCAGATCGGAAACCTGATTTGTCAGAACTGAGGGGATCTGTGCCCCAGGGTCTCAGAAAGACTAATGTACCAAACCCAAATGCCAGTATATTAACTTGTATTGAAATACAAATTACTGAAGGAACCAGATATTCCTGTTTGCTAAGTAGGGCGTTCTTTCCTTGCGGACTCTACTACACCGGAGAGAGAATTATAATCAGAGTGCCAGCCTATAGCGAGCGAATTATAAGCAGAGTGCCAGCCTGTAGTGAAAAATGTCCACTTGCTTCCGTGATCAGACCCTGGTGTCTGTTGACCTGCACGTTCTGACCCTGCAGAGGCCAAACTGGGAGCAGGTTGCTTGGAGAGCGTGGACTCAGAATCGGGTGGTTAGCTGGAGAACCATGGTGGCTAGTGTCGCCAGACCAGGCCAGCCTGACACCCTCAGGGTGGGCCTGCAGACGTGCCAGGCCCCCAGCCCAGGCTCTTGCTCCCAGGACAGTGCTGGAGAATTGCTGCCAGGCTGGCCTCTTTGGACTCACCCTTGGTGGATATTATACCCATCATTTCTTTCTTAACATGATTTTCTTCAAACTGTTAACAGGGCAGTTATTTCAATAGGCCTTTTAGTTGTAATCTTGGTCTGGTGCTTTCTTCCTAGGTGATTAGTGGATGCAAGGTGATTACTGACAGTCTGCCAGGTTGTTGTGGCTTTTTTTTGCTTTTTGTTTTTTGTCTTTTTAGGTCCACACCTGCGACATGTGGAGGTTCCCAGGCTAGCGGTCAAATTGGAGCTGTAGCCACCATCCTACATCACAGCAACGAGGGAACTGAGCCATGTCTGTGACCTACACCACAGCTCACGGCAGCGCTGGATCCTGAACCCACTGAGCGAGGCTGGGGATCAAACCTGGGTCCTCATGGATACTAGTCAGATTCATTTCCTCTGAGCCAGGACAGGAAGCCCTGCACTAGGTTGTTTTTATACAGGGTATATCTTATCCCTTATATTTTAGCTTTTCTTCATTTCAGCCGCAAAGGTAACTGTAACTTCAGTTTTGGGATTATAGAATTTGACTTAGTCTCATAAACTGTCCAAATGTGGCAGTGTGGCACCCACCCAGAATGGATATGACTCCCAAATTCAGAGGGTACCAAATGATCTGAGGTATGGTTACGAGGAGAGCTAGTCCGTTCTCCAGTGACATTAGAGCTGCAGTCATTTTCTCTGATAAATAATTGAGCGGTGCTTTCTGAGGGGGTCTCATTACAATGAGCAGGAGTGTAGAGGGTGAGAGGTTTGGTTACAGTGAGAGGAAGGAGGCAGAGGGCAGCTAGACAGCGCCCAGCCTACAGTGCCCTGTTCTGTGCCCCCAGGAATGGGGGTGAGGAAGGGGGCACCAGGTGACGCTCCGATGGCAGAGTCACGGGTCTCAGTCATCATCAGAGCTGGTTCCTGTCCTTGCCCAGCTGGGAAGAGTCTGAAGGAGCTGTTAGTGGCATCACTTTAATTAAATTCCGTATTTGGTCTTGGGGGACTTCTCCTGTGAGTGCAGCTTGAGGGCTGGTGCATTCAAGGTACCACACTCCGTCACTGGGGCTTGGAGGGTGACTGTGGAGTAAGCCCCAGGGAGGGGAGAATTCTTTGCTTCCCTGGTCCCTGGGGGTAAAGGGGGTGAATACTTACTCATCTTCATTAATCTTTTTCTCTCTTCTTTCCATGTCCTTGCGTTGGAGCAGTTATTACAGTAAGTATTTTCGTGGCGGGGGGGGCGGTGTGGATGATTTGTAAAGAAGAAGACATAGAAATGGAGGTGCCCTGGAGGGTCCTGAGTATTCCTCTTTCTCTTGGCAAAAGCCAAGTGCCAGTCCTAACAAGAAACTTGTTAACTGGCAACGTGCCTTCCTGCTTGAAGCTGCATTGGCAGGTGGCTTTGTAAGGTGCCGCAGTCAGGACCGTGGGATCAGCCCTGTGTCTCCCATGTACAGAGTGACTCAAGGCTCGCCCCAGGCCCTGCCTTCCCAGGGCTGTGCAGAAACTTCAGTTCAGCTGACCCGACTGTGGGTTTCCCATTTGGGCATCTGTTGACCCAGTGAACCCTGACCCTTGGCAAAACAGTGAAATCAGCAAGGTGTCTGTCCCCTCTGTCAGTGCCCCTTCTCTCCACCCTTCAGGGTCCTCCTGCAGGTGCCTTGTCCCTGCTGGTAAGCGTCGGCACTTTCTGGGAATCTCATTCCCACCGAGGAGTTAGGAGGTTAATGCGTTCCTCCTTTGAGAAGTTCCAATTTTTCAAAAGCACTAGAGGAGGAAGGTCATAAATAGCATGAAGGGTTAGACTGCGGAGGCGAGGACTTCTGGCCTGAGCAGAAGGCTGTCTGGAGACGACCGGGCTCTGAACGGGTTTGGTTGGCCGGGAAGTCAGCCCTGGCACCCTGTGCACGAGGCGCCCGGCGGAGACACACGGGTTCATAAATAGATGGATTTTGAGGTCAGACAAAACTGAGTTCAAGGCCCAGCTCTGTCATTATCTCTGTGGCCTTGGGCAAGTCTCACCCCGTTGAACTTCACTTTCCTCATCTGTAAATCGAGGGTGACGTTTCTAGAGCCCTTGCAGGTTGGGGTGAGGAGTGAGTGGACTAATGAGTGCCTGGCGTGCTGTGGGCTCCCGTACAGTTAGCTGTTACCATGAGGCAGAGGCTGGAGTCTCGACGCCCGTGCGTGGGTCATGGGAGATGATTACTCTCCAGCTCGGGGCCTGGTGACTGTGAGGTATTTTTTCCCCCTTCCAGAATGAATACATGAAAGAAGACTTTCTGATTAAAATTGAAACCTGGCACAAACCGGATCTTGGCACCCAGGAGAATGTAAGTAGCACCGCCCCAGAGCCCTGAAGACTTCCAGGCCCCCAGGCGGGGCGTTAAGGCTCCGTTCCTACCAAGCACTCCTCTCTGTGGTCCCCTTTTTCCAGCCAGGACGGCAGCGGCCTGTGCCTAGATCCTACCAGCCCAGGATTTCTCTGTCTCTAGTCTAAAAAATAAAATCTTTAGGACTTTTTATAGGCCTTCTCCCAGTGCTGGGATTGGTCTAAAATGCAGCTCATGGCAGCTCAGAGGAGCTGTCTTTTTAAAACATCAAAATTACAGCCTCTGTAGAGAAGAATTTGCCAATAACTCCTCAGATTTAAAATAGATCTATCCTGGAGTTCTCTTCATGGTGCAGTGGAAATGGATCCGACTAGGAACCACGAGGTTGTGTGTTTGATCCCTGGCCTCGCTCAGTGGGTTGAGGATGCGGCGTTGCCATGAGCTGTGGTGTAGGTCGCAGACGCTGCTCCGATCTAGCGTTCCTGTGGCTGTGGTGTAGGCCAGCAGCTGTAGCTCCAATTTTACCCCTAGCCTGGGAACCTCCATAGACCACGGGTTCGGCCCTAAAAAAAGCAAAAAAATAAAATAAAATATATCTGTCCTTTATCAATTCCATACCTAGGAATTTATACTACAGTTATGTTTTCACACGTGTGAAATGACTTCTATACAATGAGATTCACTGAAGCATTCTTTGTGTAGCCAAAGATTAAAAACAATATAAGAGGAATTCCTGTCGTGGCTCAGTAGTTAACGAATCCGACTAGGAACCATGAGGTTGCGGGTTCGATCCCTGGCCTTGCTCGGTGGGTTAACGATCTGTTGTCGCTGTGAGCTGCCGTGAGCTGTGGTATAGGTCGCAGATGCAGCTTGGTTCCTGCGTCGCTGTGGCTGTGGTGTAGGCCGGCAGCTACAGCTCTGATTAGACCCCTAGCCTGGGAACCTCCATATGCCACGGGTGTGGCCCTAAAAAAAGCAAATAATAATAATAATAATAAAAGCAAATAATAATAATAATAAATAAAATAAAATATACCTGTTCTTTATCCCAGCAATTTCACACCTAGGAATTTATACTACAGTTATGTTTTCACGTGTGTGAAATGACTTATATACAAGGAGATTCACTGAAACATTCTTTGTGTAGCCAAAGATAAAGAACAATATAAGAGGAGTTCCCATCGTGGCACAGTGGTTAACGAATCTGACTAGGAACCATGAGGTTGTGGGTTCGATCCCTGATCTCACTCAGTGGGTTAAGGATTCGGTGTTGCCGTGAGCTGTGCTGTAGGTTGCAGACGTGGCTCGGATCCCACATTGCTGTGGCCGTGGTGTAGGCTGGCGCCTCAGCTCCGATTGGACCCCTAGCCTGGGAATCTCCATATGCCGCAGGCGCGGCCCTACAAAAGGCAAAAAGACAAAAAACAAAACAGTATAAGAGCCCATCAGTATAGGACCCTGGTAAATAAATTGTGGTGCAGCCATGTAGTGAAATAGTATACAGCCATTAAAAAGAGAAAATAGGAAACAGTCCTCAAGGTATATTGTCCAATGAAAAAAGCAAAGTATGGGTGTTCCCTTGTGGCACGGCAGGTTAAAGGCCCAATGTCACTGCAGTGGCTTGGGTTGCTGCTATAGCACAGGTTTGATCCTTGGCCTGGGAACTTGAACGTGCTGTGGTGTGCCTAAATAAATAAATAAAGCAGAATGTGAAACAATGGGTCTACGTGCCACCATACGTAGTAGAAGAGAAACCTCCAGACTTCCGTGTCTGTGTGCATAGAATCTGATAGCAGCTGTACTTGGGAAGGGACTGGGAGACAAGCCGGATAAAGAGTTGCTCTATGGTATCCATTTGTACGTTTTGAATTTGTATCATGATTTTGTATCGTGTACGTGAATAACCTGTTTGAATTAGTTATGCTTTAAAATCATCCCAGTAAGCAGTATATGGCTAACTAGGCACCATACCCCAAGGGCGTACATCTGTACAAGGGGGAACGTGTGGGCACAGGGTAGGTGCTGTGGGGAGCCCTGAGCATGTCTTGGCCTGTGACAGTCATATGTAGCCCGAAAAACCAGAGCATTAGTTCTCAAATGTAAGTCCACTTAAAATCCTTCTTCCCTCTCATTTGGGTAATTTTGTACATACTGGTAGGAATCTCACATCGCTGGCTGCAGGAACAGCTGTTCCTTGGTTTCCATTCTGGGTGAAGAGTGCCTCGAAGTTGATGGAATCTACACAGTGGTCTGTGCTCTTTGTCTCTGCAGGTGCATAAACTGGAGCCTGAGGCGTGGAAGCACGTGGAAGCCATATATATAGACATCGCAGATCGAAGCCAAGTACTTAGCAAGGTAGGAAATGTTTAGCCATGTGGGTGGCCTTTGGGATGCAGAAATGAATTCTGAGCGGCTGAGAAACCAAGGAACCATAACCAGTTTGGCTCAAAAGGAAGTTCTTTCTCTTGGGCATTGGTTATTTTATTTTTTAAATGAGTGTTAAGAATTTGCTTCTTGGGGAGTTCCCGAATTGTGGTTCAGCAAGTTACGAACCTGCTTACCATCTGTGAAGATGTGGGTTCAATCCCTGGCCTCGCTCAGTGGGTTAAGGATCCACAGTTGCTATGAACTGTCGCTGATGCGGCTTGGATCCAGCATTGCTATGGCTGTGGTGTAGGCCAGCAGCTACAGCTCCGATTCACCCCTAGCCTGGGAACCTCCATATGCTGCAGGTGTGGCCCTAAAGAAAAAGCAAAAAAAAAAAAAAGAATTCCCATGTCTTAACTCAGGAATTCCATTAGGAAAGTGGTGGCTGAGATATGTGTCCTATTTGGCCTCTGGAAATTGTCACTGCACAACGCAGGTACTGTCGGTACCCTGAGGGCGATTTGCCCTAGTGAAGTGACACTTAGCCCGAAACTAGTTCTCTTTACAACGTTGTAATTAAAAAGCACATATTACCTGTCTGTTGTGTTTGGAATACTCTGTTCAGTGGGTTCCAGGCTGAGGGTTGCCGATTATATGAAAAGACAAGTCCCCTGCCCTCAGGAAACTGGTGGTCACTTCCCAGAATAACAAACATAGCAGCAGGCAGCTGGAAGGTACAGTCTGCCGCTAGACCGTAAAGTTGGAGAGAGCGGGGCCAGGTCTGTCCTGCCCACTGCTGTGCTCCCAGGAGGTAAAGGGTTAGCTTCCCCCTTCCTTACTCTTCCTATTTGACAGAGGTCTGTTGGAACCTGGGTGCAGGAATTTGACTCTCAGCCCATTGGGAGGGAGCGTGTTTGCTCTCTGTGTCTCAGAGCTGTGATACCGCCTTCCTGGAATCACTCTGTGCCTAAGATGTTTTGATTTGTGCGTTTCCAAATAGACATGAAAACCATCTTGTGCTTCTTTGCCTAATATCCCCAACCCCCTACCCTCAAAAGATTAGTGGATTAAAAAAAAAAACCTTATTGAAATATAGCTTATATAGCAAAGTGAGCATTTCATGAGTGTGCAGCTTGATGAATTTCCTCAAACTGAACATCCCCATATATTTCTCAGACAGAAATACTAGCAAAGAGTATGGCTGTGTGAGTATTTTGTCAGCTCTGGTTGTTTTGTGTGAGTGGAGATAAGCTGAGGTGGGGAAGTTTTTTTTGTTTTGGGGGGGTCTTTTTTTTTTTTTTTTTTTTGCTTTTTAGGGCCACACCTGCAGCATATGGAAACTCCCAGGCTAAGGGTCCATGGTTAGTTGAATCCGAGGAGTAACTGTGGGTACGGAGGGCTGACTATAAGTTTATAGTCCGATTTTCAACTGTGCGGAGGGTCAGCACGCCAACCGCCATGCTGCTCAAAGGTCAGTTGTGTTATGAAAATGCTTTCCCTGGTGATCTGGATGTTCACTCCATGTTGCCAGTTCCCTTCTTAAACAGTGCAGATGTGTGCCTGCTCACACAGCCCGGTAAAGTGAAAACACGCTTGCAGAGAAAATCACAGAGAGCGCTCCTCTGATGCAAATGTAAACAGTTTCATACCTTGTTTATAATATTTTCTGTGTGCCAGCATCGTCGAGAATGGTATGAACTGTACTCTGATGGAAAATCTGATCTTTCTCTCCCTCCCCTTCCCCCCCCTTTTCCCTTCCCTCTCCCACTTTGTGACTTTTCTCAGGACTACAAGGCAGAGGAAGACCCAGCAAAATTTAAATCTATCAAAACAGGCCGAGGACCCTTGGGCCCCAACTGGAAGGTGCAGTTCACACCCTCACCACCAGAGGGGAGGGGCTGGGCATGGCGTGGGTGGGCCTGTCCCACCGAGGAGGGGAGTGGCCTGCTGGGCTAAGGGAGAGCCGGAGGTCCGCCCTCTTAGTTACTTGTCTGCCTGTGGGTATGTTTCTAATACAGCAAGAACTTGTAAATCAGAAAGACTGCCCATACATGTGTGCATACAAACTGGTCACTGTCAAGTTCAAGTGGTGGGGCCTGCAGAACAAAGTGGAAAACTTTATACATAAGGTAAGTGACCAGGGTGAGGCCTTCCCAGTGTGTGTTGGTGGGGGTGTTTTGTCCAATGAGAGAAGATGGTGCAACCCATGTGGCTTGTACCCCACGGTAGCCAACATCAGACCCCACTTCTTGCACTTAACTGTCTTATGGTTTAATGTTGTCCGTCCAAGGGCACCACATGTGAAAGAGAAGGAAACTGAGGCAAAAGAAGAAAACAGGAAATGACTTGCTATGATTAAACGACAAATAAAACTCAGTGTTCTTTTTTTTTCTTTTGTCTTTTTGCCTTATCTGGGGCCATACCCGCGGCATATGGAGGTTCCCAGGCTAGGGGTCTGACAGGAGCTGTAGCCGCCGGCCTTCACCACAGCCACAGCAGTGCGGGATCTGAACCGCGCCTGCAACCTACACCACAGCTCACGGCAACGCCGGATCCTTAACCCATTGAACAAGGCCAGGGATCGAACCCACAACCTCATGGTTCCTAGTCAGATTCGTTTCTGCTGCACCACGACAGGAACTCGCTCTTTTTTCTTTTTTTTTTTAAGGGCTGTACACGCAGCCTATGTAAGTTCCCAGGCTAGGGCCTAATCAGAGCTGTAGCTGACGGCCTACGCTACAGCCACAGCAATGCAGGATTTGAGCTGCATCTGTGACCTATACCACAGCTCATGGCAATGTCAGATCCTTAACCTGCTGAGCAGGGCCAGGGATTGAAACTGCATCCTCATGGATACTAGTCAGGTTTATTACCACTGAGTCACAGTGGATAGGGGTCCAGTCAGAGCTACAGCTGCTGGCCTACACCTCAGCCACAGCAATGAGGGATCCGAGCTGCATCTTCAACCTACACCATAGCTCACAGCAACACCGGATCCTTAACCCACTGAACGAGGCCAGAGATAAACCTGCATCCTCACAGAGACAACATCAGGTTCTTAATCTGCTGAGCCACACGGGAACTCCTCTTTTTCCGTTTTTTTTGAACAAGAGAATATCAAAAGTATAATAATGTGTATACATGGGAGACCCAGGAAAACTGAGTAACTCGCCAAACTGGCCCCTAAGGAGTTTCTATAGCCTTACCTCTGATGTGGGAAAGTCTGGTAAAACTGGACATTTCTTAGCTGCCGGCTAGTTTTTTTCATTTAGTTGGGTTTTTTTTTTTTGCTTTTTAGGGCCGCACCCACAGCATATGGAAGTTCCCATGCTCGGGGTCGAATCAGAGCTGCAGCTGCTGGCCTACACCACAGCCACAGCAACACCGGATCCTTAACCCACTGAGCGAGGCCAGATATCGAACCCACAGCCTCATGATTTATTTCTGCTGCGCCACAATGGGAACTCCTACCAGCCAGTTTTACCCTGGCTTTAGGCTCCAGAGACGAGGAGACTTGGCACAGTGTTGGGGACCTTGGCTCATGGACTACCTATCTTGGTAGCATTTTGGGCACATTGCCTGGCTGTGAGGTAGGCACCCGCCCTCTCCTGGGGGCTTCTTCCTGAGAATGTACCTGGCAGGCCTGTGGAGGCAGAGGTCATGGCCTGACAGCCGGAGGGCGGATCCAGATCAGCCTGCCCGTATCCCTCCTCCCCCACCCCCCTGGTCAGGTGCGGGTGTCCGTGTTGGCGCAGGGGTGGTGGGGAGGAGGCTGCAGTGGTGGCCTTCACAGCTTCCGGTCTAACGTGGGTCCCTCCTTTTTATAGCAAGAGAGGCGTCTGTTTACAAACTTCCACAGGCAGCTGTTCTGTTGGCTTGATAAGTGGGTTGACCTAACTATGGATGACATTCGAAGGATGGAAGAAGAGACGAAGAGACAGCTGGATGAGGTACGTGGGAGTCCAGAGGAGACTCGGGCTATCGGCTGGATGGCTGTGTGAACGTTAAGGAAGCAGCCATGCTGGGGCAGTTCACTGAGGACACTGTGCTGTGGTTCTAGGAACGTGTCAGCGCCTGCAGTGGGTAAGGTTTAATGCCAGGCGGTATGGGAACCATAAGGGAGAAAGCAGCCTGTGCTCTTGAACTTGCAGTCTAGTCGAGGTCTGGGCATATCCAGAGAGACAAATATGGCGGGCTGTGCTGAATGCCGAGTGAGTAACACGGCTGCTGCCGCGGTTCCTCAGAGCCGCGTGGGGGAGTCGTGCCGGGCTGCGGAGCCGGCGGTGGCCCTGGGCGGAGGCGGGCCGGGCCGACCCACGGGTACCGCGCACACTACCCACCGGGGACGGCAGCAGCGCACGCAGAACTTACCACTCTGTAAGGTTGTCTGGAGCTATTTTTAGAGTTTGGAGCCTTTGCTTTTTTTTTTTTTTTTTTTTTTGTCCTTGGCATGGATCCCAGAAGGAGAGCTGTCTACTGCTCCGTGGGAGCCTGAAGACCTAACACTCCTCTTGCCTCATTTGGGGAATTTGGGGCTGCTTCCCTGCAGGGCTCGCTCTGAGGAGATTGTCAGTAAATAACATTTGGTGTGTGAGGCACCTTTTTTTTTTTTTTTTTTAATTTCAGTTGGGGTATAGTTGATTTACAGTGTGTTAGCTTCCGGTCTACAGCAAAGGGAATCAGTTATACATACATATATAGCCATTCTCCGTTTCCCAGATAGGTTATTATGGAGCAATGAGAAGACCTCCCTGTGCTGTGCAGTAGGTCCCTGTTAGTCATCTATGCTCTGTGTAGTCATGTGTATGTATCAGCCCCATCCTCCCAGTTTTAAGGCACGTTCTGAGGGCTTTTACGGGTCACATCTCCTGCAGTCCTCACAACCCCTGTGAGGAGGCTCCACTGTCGCCCCCGCTCTCAGATGAGGAGGGAGAGGCTCTGAGTTCAAGGCTGTGCCCAGGGTCACACAGCCTGCAGGTGATCCAGTAGGGAGAGGAGCCATAGCTCTCAGTCACAGCCTCTAAATGCCATCTGGGGCTCCCTCCTGCCCCGAGGGGCTAAAAGTAAGGCAGGATTCTCTGTCTCATAGGACCTGCCATCCATTTCTCCCTCCTGGTCCTGGGAGGGTGGACACCAAGCCTGGGTGTCTGGCAGGTGTTGCTTTGCACGACCTTGCCTGGCTCTCCAGCGGGGCCTCAGACGAGACGCAGGCCCGGGGCTGTGCTGGCCCACAGCACGCCTCCACTCCCGCTGGGCTGGGCTGGTCAACTCTCCCTTTCTCGGGAGCCCCATGGGGAATTGATTTTGCCCTCCAGGATGGCCCTTCCTGGGCTGACTCACCAGTTAGGTGGTTTTCTGCGTTCCTGTTGAAGGCAGATATTTCTGGTTATTCCTTCAGCTCCGTTTGGCAGGGGAGTGGCAGAGTTGTGGACACAACTCCAGATCCTTCTGCTGAGGATCTTCAGGAAGTGGTAGATTTTAATGTGCAGGGCGCCGGCACTTCTAACCGTTGTCAGAGAGAGCGAGGCCTGAGTCTTTTGGTCACTCAAGTCCTGACAAAAAGAGAAGTTACACAACGGAAGAGCACAGAGCCTTCAGGGTTTAACCTGTAGCTTCAGCCACATGCTCACCGCCTGACAGGCCAGCTGAAAGGATACTGGTGTTCGTGGAAGTGTTTGCTGATAGCTTTTTACTCTTGGGTCAAGTTCCAACTCTTGGCCCTGGGAGGGCTCTCCAGAGGGTCTCTGAGTCTGCCCCCTCAGATCCCGAGGCTATGCCTTGTCAGGGGCTTCTTTTTAACCCCCGCCCCTTGTCTTTGCCTGTTTCTCGATTCTGCTGAGAGTTGTGCCAAAAGCCTAGATGATCTCTGTCCTCCCAGATAACTGCGAGCACAGAAAACTCTCTTTGGAATTAGAATTTTGAAAATAGTTGGCAGCGGAAGAGAAAGCAGAGCCACTGCGGGATGTGTTCCAACCCCACCAGCAGCTGTGTCGGACCTCTGTGCCCGCTGAGCCTCTGGCTCACTTGTCTTTTTTTGCTTCTTCCAAAAATCTTTTATTTTTTATTTATTTATGTTTTCCTGTCTTTTCAGGGCCACACCCGCAGCATATGGAGGTTCCCAGGCCAGCTTACACCACAGCCACAGCAACGTGGGACCCGAGCTGCGTCTGCAACCTACACCACAGCTCATGGCAACGCCGGATCCTTGACCCACTGAGTGAGGCCAGGGATTGAACCTGAGTCCTCATGGACACTAGTCAGTTTCATTACTAAAAATTAAAAATATTTTATTTTATTTTTTTATTTTTTTGTCTTTTTGCCTTTATCTAGAGCCGTACCCGTGGCATATGGAGGTTCCCAGGTTAGGGGTCTAATTGGAGCTGTAGCCACCAGCCTACACCACAGCCACAGCAATGCAGGATCCTTAACCCACTAGGCGAGGCCAGTGATCGAACCCGCAACTTCATCGTTCCTGGTCGGATTCGTTAACCACTGAGCCACGATGGGAACTTCCAGAGTTATCTTTTTTTTCCTCTTCTGAATTTAAGACATTTATTCTGTATTCTTTTTTCTGCCTGCTTTTTTTTTCCTTTTCTGAAGATCTGGGTGTTGGGTTTTTTTTTTTTTTTTGTCTTTTTGGGGGCCACACCCATGGCATATGGAGGTTCCCAGGCTAGGGATCCAATAGAAGCTGTAGCTGCTGGTCTGTGCCATAGCTACTGCAACGCCAGATCTGAGCCAGGACTGTGACTCAGATCCCTGCACCTCAGTTCGCGGCAACACCAGATCCTTAACCCTCTGGCGCGGCCAGGGATCATGGACACCAATCAGATTCGTTTCCACTGAGTCAGGATGGGAACTACCTGGCTATCAGTTCTTATGTTCAGTTTTGAGGTCTATGCCCCCCAAAAAGCCCGTCTTTCCTCTGAACTCCTGTTTCCTATCGGACTCTGTGTTTTGTGTCAGAGACTTCCTTTGAATGACTGGTGGTCCTTGACTGTCCGTCCACAGTGAGTAGTGAAGCTCTCTGAACCCGTAGGGGAGCCTTTTGAAGGGTAGTCAGGTTGTTCCCTTGGGCTCCCCTGCTTCAGGATGCCTAGTCTGTTTTTCTCAGGCTGCTCATTTTGCTTTGAGAGGGCTCTCCAGTCTTTGGCTCATGGGCATGGTCAGGGCCAGCATTCCGGGAGCTGAGCTGGAGATGGTCCCGGGGGGCTCTCCATGCCATCAGTGGCTTCAACTTAAGCCCCTCAAATCCTACATTGTGCCCCCTTCGCCCTAGCTGAGCTTGGGGTCCTGAATTGAGGCTTCCCTCAGTGCCTACCGGGAGGGAGCCCTCTGGCTTTGCTGTTGTAGGAGAGGGGTCGCATTGCTTCACAGTGAGAACTTGGAGGGGGGACCGCAGCCCCAAACTTTTCTTTCTTTCTTTTTTTTTTTTTTGCATTATAGCTGGTTTACAGATTTCTGTCAATTTTCCAACTGCACAACATGGTGACCCGGTTACACATATTTATCACAAGTGATTACACATTGTACCCAGTGCTATACAGCAAGATCTCCTTGCTTTTCCATCCCAAAGGCAATAGTCTACATCTGTTAACCCCAGACTCCCAGACCATCCCACTCCCTCCCCCACCCTCTTGGCAACCACAAGTCTGTTCTCCAAGTCTGTGATTTTCTTTTCTATAGAAAGGTTCATTTGTGCAGTATATTAGATTCCAGATATAAGTGATATCATGCGGTATTTGTCTTTCTCCTTCTGATTTCACTCAGTATGAGGGTCTCTAATTCCATCCATGTTGCTGCAAATGGCATTACTTCATTCTTTTTTAAGGCTGAGTAGTATTCCATCATGTATATATAGCACATCTTCCTAATCCAATCATCTGTCAATGGTCATTTGGGTTGTTTCCACATCTTGGCTATTGTGACCAGTCCTGCAATGAACATGCGTGTGTAAGTGTCTTTCTCAAGGAAGGTTTTGTCCGGATATATGCCCAAGAGTAGGATTGCTGGGTCATATGGTAGCCAAACTTTTCTTTATTCCCACTTTCAAAGAAGTCACCTGTTTTCACCCCCGCCTGCACTCCCACTTTTAGAGGTATCTGGTGTGCCAGTTCCCGAGCCTCTGGAGAACCAGCAGTGCCAATGGGCCCACTCCTTCTTGGCTCCCCTCCTCTCTGTCAGCCGGGTCTCAGCTTCTGCTGCTCTGTATATTAGTCAGTGCCCCTCCATCCTTTTTCCATCGCCCAGAATATTGTTTCCCTCTCTTATCTGCTGCTCTGCTGTTGTCTCCTTGTTCTTGTTGTCTTTATAGTTTTCTGTCTTTTTTTTAATACTTTACTATCATTGTGATGTGGAGTTTGGGGGGAGGAATGGCAAAAAATGAATGTATCCAGTCTGCCAAGATTAACTGTGAGCTGTGATAGAAATTTGACTGTTGGTCTTAAATGAAGGCATAAGTAGTCTGGTGTGGGTGGACTGTTTTGTGAGTGATGAGAGGTCACGCTAAGGCCACAGTCCCCACTGCTATATCTGTAGTCCCTCTGGGGGGTGGACCCCCCATTCTTGAATGAGGCTGAAAGGTTTGCGAAACAAGGGACCAAGAGTTGAGTCCTTTGCCCCAAAAAGAAAAATGTCAGGGAATGCATGCCTGTGGAGGGGGCAGTGTCTCTCTCCTGCTTGCTCCTGCTCTCTTAAACTCATTGTCTTGGAAGTGGAAGGAGGCACCTTAAAGGTCATTTAGTCCAGTTATATGGCCAGTGCTCAAGTCCTCTACAGCTTCCCCACCAGTTTGTGCTTGATCCCCTCCTGTAATGAGGAGCTCACTGTCTTATGAACATAGCGGTAATCAGCATTTTTATTATTCATAGAAGCTAACATCTATTTATGTATGTATTTGCTTTTTTAGGGCCGTGCCACGGCATATGGAGGTTCCCAGGCCAGGGGTCGAATCAGAGCTGTAGCTGCAGGCCTACACCACAGCCACAGCAACACAGGATCTAAGCCACGTCTGCAACACCGCAGCTCATGGCAGTGCTGGATCATTAACCCACTGAGCAAGGCCAGGGAGTGAACCCACATCCTCATGGATACTAGTCAGGTTCATTTCCACTGTGCTACCACAGGAACTCCTAGAAGCTAACATTTATTGAGGTGTGCCTGTCATGTGTAGTAAGCATCTTGCACGTATTGTCATGAAATCCTCATGGTTGCCTGTGCCATAGGTATTTTCATTTTATAGACAGAGGAACTGAGGCTCAGAGAATTTAAGGATACCACTTCGGAAGTTCCCGTTGCGGCGTAGCGGAAACGAATCCGACTAGGAACCATGAGGTTGAGGATTCGATCCCTGGCCTCGCTTAGTGGGTTTAGGATCCGGCACTGCCATGAGCTGTGGTGTAGGTTGCAGATGTGGCTCGGATCTGGTGTTGCTGTGGCTGTAGTGTAGGTCTGTGGCTATAGCTCCAATTCCACCCCTAGCCTGGGAACCTCCATATGCTGCCAATGCAACCCTAAAATGACAGAAGACAAAAAAAAAAGGATACCTCTTCGTTCAGTGAACAGGTAGCTTCTGGGCCTCTGGTCGTTAATAGATAATGAGACTAGGAGAAGAGGACTCATTTTCAAATTTTTTTTTGTCTTTTTGCCTTATCTAGGGCCATATCTGCGGCATATGGAGGTTCCCAGGCTAGGGGTCTAACAGGAGCTGTAGCTGCCAGCCTTCGCCACAGCCACAGCAACGCGGGATCCGAGCCGCGTCTGCATCTACACCACAGCTCACGGCAACGGTAGATCCTTAACCCTCTGAGCAAGGCCAGGGATCGAACCCACAACCTCATGGTTCCTAGTTAGATTCGTTAACCACTGAGCCACGACGGGAACTCCTCATTTTCAAAATTTTAAGAAAACTTTTTTCCCTGTTTACTGGACCCCCTAGGACATTTGCTGAAAAACAACAAAGGATGCATGGTAAAGATTCTGTAGCATTTTCTTTTTTTTTTATTTTTTTTTAGGGCTGCACCTGCGACATATGGAGGTTCCCAGGCTAGGGGTTGAATTGGAGCTGTAGCCGCTGTCCACGGTCACAGCCATGCCTGATCCAAGCCGTGTTTGCAATCTATACCACAGCTCACGGCAACGCTGGATCCTTAACCCACTGAGCGAGGCCAGAGATCAAACCCTCAGCGTCACGGTTCCTAGTCGGATTCGTTTCCACCGCACCATGATAGCAACTCCTGCAACATTTTCTTTCCCAACCTTTCCTGTGGTTCTTCCTCCCTAGGTCCCTCTGGGCTCCTCTGATAGCTCCATAGCCCATCCTTTCTGGATTTGGTGTTTCCAGCCAGAGCTCAGAGGCTACACTGCACTTGCTCTGCTGATCCACCCTGGGGGGCTGTTTCCCAGCCTCCTTGTAGTTGGTCTCACATGTAAACGGGCCTGTTCCAGTCTCCTCACCTGAATTTTTTTTTTTTTTTTTTTTTTGTCTTTTTGCCTTTTCTAGGGCCGCAGTCATGGCATGTGGAGGTTCCCAGGCTAGGGGTCTAATTGGAGCTGTAACTGCCGGCCTACACCACAGCTCACGCCAATGCCGGATCCTTAACCCACTGAGCGAGGCCAAGGATTGAACCCGCAACCTCATGGTTCCTGGTCGGATTCGTTAATCACTGCGCCACGATGGGAACTCCCTTCACCTGAATTTTGATGAAGGGGGCCCTTGCTCCATCCTGTTGGGCTGATAGAGCACCATCAGTTTTGGATTTTAGGTCTTAAACTCTGCAATTATGTAAGTGTCCCTGTGCAGTGAAGTGTCTGGCAGGACACTACGTCCCAGAGGTTCTGAGGCTTGGGTGATAAAGAGAAGGCACCTAGGGCCTACGTGCTGGGCTGTGGGAGATTAGAATCTGAGATTCCCATAGTGCCTGCAGAGGGCAGAGCCAGCCAGGTCTTTTGAGGCCGAGAGATCCCTGTCCTTGGAGTTTCAGTTCTGCACTGTCCAGCAGCCGCTGACCTCAGGGCAGACCACCCGGAACACTGGCCAACATCCTGAAATAGAACAGCTTTTATTTTCTTTTTAAATAGTTTTGTTTTTCAATATTAAGGTAATATATAAGCATTAAACATTTTGTCAGAAGAGAGCAAAGAGTAGAGAGAGAAAAAACCCTTGTATTCTCACTATTTAAAGACAACCACAGTCAACATTTTAAGTTTCTCTGCACACTTTTGCTTAGTTGTGATGCCATTGCACATGCTGGATGGTTCGCTCACTTTTTTCTCAAACATAACAAAGCAGGAGTTCCCGTCATGGCTCAGTGGTTAGACCCCTAGCCTGGGAACCTCCATATGCTGCAAGTGCAGCCCAAGAAAAGGCAAAAAGACAAAAAACAAAAAAACAAAAAACAAAAACATAAAGCAGTTCCCACTAAAAAAACTAATTTGCAGCCATGTTTCTGACGGCAACATACACGCTGCTCTGTACTGTCATTTCCCTTTGTTGTCGGATTTTCCTTCGTGGTATTTGCAGGCTTTCACTGTTTATAAATAACACTGTGGTAAAAAAAAATTTTTTTTGTGCACTTGTTTTTTGGGTTAATTAGGATTATTTACTTAGAATTCCTACCAACAGAATTAGAGAATTTAAGACTTTTGTTATTGCCAGATTTCTGTCCCAAAGGACTGACTACTTATAAAGAAAGTGGCTTTCTTCCTTTTTTTTTTTCTTACTTTTTAGGGCCATGTCTCTGGCATATGGAGGTTCCCAGGCTAGGGGCCTAATCAGAGCTGTAGCTGCCGGCCTACGTCACAGCCACAGCAACGCGGGATCCGAGCCGCGCCTGCGACCTACATTAGAGCTCATGGGAACACTGGATCCTTAACCCACACAGCCTCATGGTTCCTGGTCGGATTTGTTTCTGCTGTGCCACGACGGGAACTCCCGTGCCTTGTGTCTTAAACTAACTTTTTTTAACAACTTTATTTTTTCATTGAGCTTTTTTTTTTTTTTAATGGCCACAGCCATGGCATATAGAAGTTCCTGGGCCAGGGATCGAATCCAAGCCACAGCTGTGACCTACACTGCAGATGCAGCAATTCCAGATCTTTAGCCCACTGCACCACAGCGAGGAACTCCTCATTGAACTTTTTATTTTGAGATGATTATAAGATTCACATCCAATTGTGAGAACTAATAGAGGAGTTCCCATGATGGCTCAGTGGTAACGAACCTGACTAGTGTCCATGAGGATGTGGGTTTGATCACCTGGCCTCGCTCAGTGGGTTAAGGATCCGGCATTGCCACAAGCTGTGGTGTAGCTCACAGACAAGGCTTGGAACCCACATTGTTGTGGCTGTGGTGTAGGCTGGCAGCTACAGCTCTGATTTGACCCCTAGTCTAGGAACTTCCATATGCTATGGGTGTGGCCCTAAAAAGGCAAAGAAAAAGAACTAATAGGAAGCGATCCCTTTCTCCCAGTGTCACTACTTTGTGAAATGATAAACGATACAATATCACACCCAGGAAATTGACACTGATACTTGTATATGTTTGTTTGTTTGTATTTTTGGCCCTTGTGTGCAGTGGCTTGATGTGGGATCTTAGCTCCTGGACCAGGGATAGAACTCGCGTCACAGCGCCGAAAGCACTGAGTCTTAAGCACTAGAGCACCAGGGAACTCTCAAGTTTTTTTAAGTCAGAGGAGTATTTTCCTACTTAATAATAAAAACAGTTGTTTTTTGGGGAAGAGGTTCTTTTTAGGGCCGAACCTGTGGCATGTGGAAGTTGCCAGACTAGGGGCTGAATTGGAGATGTAACCGCTGACCTGCGCCACAGCCACAGCAACGCCAGATCCGAGCCGCGTCTGCAACCTACACCACAGCTCACAGTAACGCCAGATCCTTAACCCACTGAGCAAGGCCATGGATCAAACCCATGTCCTCATGGATACTAGTCGGGTTTGTTCCTGCTGAGCCACGACGGGAACTCCCAGTAAAAGTGATTTTCAGAAGATACAGAAAAATATTAAAAATAGAATCCAAGTAAATAAAATAAGTAGATGAATAAAAGTCCTTTTCTTCCATCCCCTGGCCTCATTCCTTAGAGGAAACCACTGCTAAAAACAAACCAGGACTGGAGCTTCTATTTTCATGTTCGACTATATGGGTATATATAGCCTGCAGTGGCTTGATCCGAGGAACACTGCAAACATCAGATAAAATCTCTTGTGTCGTTTAGGCCCTAGGAAACAGGAAATAAGCACTCTTGGAGCATTTCATTATAAGAATGAATTAATGAATTTTTATTTCAGTGGCACCCTCTGTGGGGGGACCTTGTCCCTGGCAGTAGAGGAAGCTATCATGTTTCCTGAGAGGAAGTTGCATCTAATTTCAAGCAGCAGGAAAACAGGACCTGGCTTCGCATTAGTAAATTAAGGCAGGGTGGCGAGCTCTCAGGGTGCACAAGGATCTGCTTGAGGCCCAAGGAGCTTTGTTGCCAAGATACTAACTCTTAGCCTCTCCCCTGAAAATTTATGTGAATGGTCATTACTGAACATACATTTAATGAGCACATTTCTCTCTTAAAAAAAAATTATCTGGGGAGTTCCCACCATGTGGCAATGGGTTAAGAACCTGAATGCAGCGCCTTGGGTCACTGTGGAGGCTTGGGTTCGATCCCCAGCCTGGCGCAGTGGGTTAAAGTTTCCAGCAGTGGCTCAGATTCAGACTCCTGGAACTTCCATATGCTGCAGATGTGGCCATGAAAGAAATAAGTTATTTTGAAAGTTTCAGACTCAGCAAAAATAACAAGAATATGAACTCCTATGAACCCTTTTACCCAGGGACCCCATTCCTTTAAAGGACCCAGCATCGCACTGCAGTCTCCCAGTCTCAGTCTGGTGCGGTTCCTCAGTTTTCTGACTGACATGATCTTGACATTTGTGAAGGTCATAGGCTAGTCATCTTGTAGATATCTTTCAATTTGGGTTTGTCCAATGATTCTGTGTTATTAGATCCAGTTTCTGTATTTTAAGCCAAAATGTCAGAGGCTCGGTGTGTTGCTTTCAGTGCATTCTACCTGCCTCTGTCCAGTTCCAATGAAGTTACCTTTGTTCACCTGAAGCACAACAGGCTGTTCCAGCCTCGTCTTGCTCTTTGCATGACTAGCCCTTGAATCGGCCGTATCGCCAAGGAGCCCTGGTTCCTCTCCTGGAGGGTGGTGTGTGGGGGCTAGTGTGCTTATTACTGCTGGGGTGCTGCTGCAGGTGGGCCTTCTCAGAGCATGGAGCTGCGAACTGTAATATCTATAGTTATTGATTTATTTGTTTTTGTCTTTTCAGGACCACACCCACGGCATATGGAGGTTCCCTGGCTAGGGGTTGAATCGGAGCTGTAGCCACCTGCCTATATACCACAGCCACAACGACATGGGATCCAGGCTATGTCCGTGACCTACACGCCAGCTCACGGCAATGCCAGGCCAGGGATCAAACCTGCGTCCTCATGGATACTAGTTGGGATCATTAACCACTGAGCCACGAAGGGAACTCCTGTAGTTATTTCTGTGTCTATCTGACATCCCGTCTTCACACCAATGCTTCCAACCCGAACCTTATACCACAAAGCTGGCTTTGTGTCTTGTAAAATATTTGAGTGCAGGAGTTCCTGTGGCAGCTCAGCGGAAACTAATCCAACTAGGGTCCACGAGGATGTGGGTTCGATCCCTGGGCTCACTCAGTGGGTTAAGGACCCGGAATTGCCGTGAGCTGTGGTGTAAATCACAGACTTGACTCAGATCCCGCGTAGCTGTGGCTGTGGTATAGGCCGGCAGCTACAGCTCCAATTTGACGCCTAGCCTGGAAATTTCCATATGCTGTGGGTGTGGCCCTAAAAAAAAGAGCAAAAAAATAATATACATATACATACACATATACATATACATATATATATATAAAAGCACCCTTATCCTTAACAGATTTGTCATGTTGAAAAATCTTGATTTTATGGAACCTTTTTAAAGTAGTATATTAATAGATATTAAGTCATATGGATAACTGAAGTTAGATGAGCAATAAAAATTTAAAGATACTCATTCAGAAAAGTGAGTTTTGAGCAAAATCTGCAGGGGAGAGGCATTCCAGTGAGAGCTGGGATTAGGCATAGGCTGGCTGGCATCAGAAGATAGACTGACCGACAGATTTTATGACTCACTTAGGGTCCTTCCCCTGTAGGTTCTGATTCTTAAGGTCTGATGCTCGTGAACCTACAAATGCCCCAGGCATTTCTCTTGATCAAGTTTTAGGAAACTCTAGCCTAAAAGACCAAGCGAAGTTAACCTTTGGTGTAATTACCATAATCGCTGTCAGTAGGGAGAACCTAGCGCACCCCCTGGGGAGGATCAGGAATGTTTCCCTCAGGTCCAGGTTCTGCATGGACTTAGTGATTATAATGGTTGGGGGGCAGTCAGGATCAGTAGATGTAGGCTTGAAATGTGGCAGGAAGTCTATTTGAAAATGTTTCCCAGGAGTTCACGTCGTGGCTCAGTGGTTACCGAATCTACTAGGAACCATGAGGTTGCGGGTTCGATCCCTGGCCTTGCTCAGTGGGTTAAGGATCTGGCTTTGCCATGAGTTGTGTTGCAGGTTGCAGACGCGGCTCGGATCCCGCGTGGCTGTGGCTGTGGTGTAGGCCGGTGGCTACAGCTCCGATTAGACCCCCAGCCTGGGAACCTCCATATGCCGTGAGTGCGGCCCTAGAAAAGGCAAAAAAACAAACAAAAAAAAGTGTTTCCTAGTGGCAAGCCACTACTTCTGAGATAGAATATCTGCAAAATGTGGCATATTAAACCTAGTGAATAAAACGTAACTGAGGAGGCTGTATTTAAGTCTGATTTTTTAAGAGCTGTACAGACACGCATCCCCTTCGCTGCAGCATGCTGTTTGCAGCAAAGACATAACAACACAGATAACGCATTCAGAGCGCATACTCCGTGCCAAGCACTCCGCTGTGCTAAGCACTCTACGTGAATGTCTTAATCTTCACCACAACCCCCAGACGCATGTGCCATTATTATCTCTATTTTATTATGACTGACATTGAGGCTTAGAGAGCTGTGAAGTAACTTGTTCAAGGGCATACAGTTAGTGACGGAGCCAGAATGTGATCCAGGCAGTTTGATTCCAGTGCTCATTATGTGCTTATGTGCTCAAAAGTTGTTGAATGAGTAAAGAATGAAAGCCCAGAATAAAACTGACAGATAGTGAAGACATATCTAATGCGAAGTGCACACAGTATAGACATCCTGCAGTCAGAATAGAATGTTCAGGTTTCGAGTGGAAAGGATTTGAGAGCAATCGCCATTGCAGTCTCCCCAACAAGAAACGGTCACTGCTGCTTGGAAGGGGCCAGGGACAGGGACCACTTAGCGCTTTGAGAAGACCCCATCCTTTTTTTCTAGCAGCCTTCCACTTCTAAGCAAGAGACTTGGTCCCCTGTGCTTTTTTCCCCCTTTGCTTCTTTAGGGCCACACCCGCGGCATTTGGAGGTTCCCAGGCTAGGAGTCTAATCGGAGCTGTAGCCGCCTGCCTACGCCACAGCCACAAGCAACTCCGGATCCGAGCTACATCTGTGACCTACACCACAGCTCACGGCAACACCGGATCCTTAACCCACTGAGCAAGGTTGGGATCGAACCTGCATCCTTGTGGATACTAGTTGGGTTCATTACTGCTGAGTCACAACAGGAACTCCTCCTCAGCACTTTTGATCCCTGTGTCCTGGTGCCAAACTCGGTGCCACACTGTGCCCACCTGGGTGACTGGGTGATGCCTCTAAGCAGAGCTCAGGAGAGGGAACTGCTGTTCCCTTTGCCTGGAATGCTCCCTGCCCCCAGCCCCCAGGGCGCCCACAGGATTTCCCCCGACACACACACTTCCTTCAGGGCTGTACTCAAAGGTCACTTATCAGAGAGGCCCTCCGCAGGCAGCTCCTTGTAAAAAAGCGCTTCCCCACAGTCGTCCTTTATTTGTCCCAGCAGCCCCGCCATAGATTAGTTGGTTTGTTCTCCCCTACCCTGCCCCAGAGTGTAAGCTCCTTGAGAGACTTGGTCTGAAGCCTCAGGCCTGAGCAGTTCCTTGCACAAAAAAGATGCTTCATATTTGCTGAATGAATGAAAGAGAGGAACCTAGGGACTAAGCCCCAACAGTGGGACACGGGAGAGAAATAGAAATCACGGATGGTGGCACCAAAGACAAAGCTATAAGTGGCTTTGGCTGTATGGACGCAGAATTCTATTCACAAAGAAACACTACCCCATCCACTAGCAGGATTAAGGAGTGAATATGTGGTGGAGTTTCATCAGTGGCAAAAGCCTTCCTTTTTTCCTGTTTTTTTTCTGTTCCAGATGAGACAAAAGGACCCAGTGAAAGGAATGACGGCAGATGACTAAAGCCACCCTTCCCCCCTCTGCACTGTATGTACCGCACTCTCACTGAGCCTGTCCTAGACGCTAAAATCAGTTTGGGTCCTCGAGGCTCAGCAGCTCCCTCTGAATTCAGTGAGGAACCTGCTTGGTTCCTCATCCTGCGCACTAGTAATAATGATTGCCCCGCTAAATAGCTCTTGGGCTTCCACTGAAAGGGGTTATGACTATTAAGACATCTCAGGGATATGTGACTGTATGAAGAACCATTCAGACACATGGGTGGTGATGAGAAGTGGCCTAGGCTGGGGGCAGTGGGTGAGAATCAAAGCTTATCTGCACCTAATTACCCTTCCTCTTGTAACCTGAGCCATTTCAAGTTGAAGCTGGCATTCTGGGTGCCCCTTGGACCCCCTGTGCGTGAGCCACTCCCTGCCCCTCCCTTGGAAAAATTCGCTGGCCAGACTCCTTTTCCTAGTGTTCCTTGTTGGGTCTGGTGCTTCATTTCCTTCCTCGCTCTACCTTCTGATCCCAGACCAAGTAGCTGTCCTCCTCATCAGAGGCAGCATCTTTCAGCATCTTGGAGTATTTCTGCCCTGGTCATAAGACCAGGATGGGATGTCTCTTGTTTCACGTTGTCACTCTTTCCCAAGACCCATCCTTCTGTGAGCTCCCAGCGCCCTGCACACCTCCAGACTTGCTGTAACTCCAGCGGCTCAGTGGCCCTTAGTCGTGGAATGAAAAGCCTGGCCCTGCGCCCCATCAGAGAGAAAAGTATGTTGCCAAAGAAAAACTGGCTGTTCTCTCATACTAAGGTGCCCAGGCGGCCGGGGCCTCGCCAGTGGTGAAGCGAGCCTCTGCGCGCTCTCTGCCCCGCAGGCCTAAGGAGGACTTCTGGGAGCTAAAAGGGTGGGATTGAGTGGATTGTTGCCAGGCCAGCTTCCCAGTCACTGCTTGGACCTTGGTTTCCCCTCTCCCCCTGCCCCCCACCCCACCGCCTGGCATCCTTCCTCCTTTTGAAAGTCCCCAATGATGATTTACAGTGTGTTTTTGTTTTTCTCTGTTTGCTTCCTTAATAATTGTATTTCTTTTCTAGTTTGGAAAGACAGTGGTCAACAGGAAGGCCCGGCAGCTCCACCCTCCCGAGTGACAGGCCACCTTCGGATGCAGCCTTTCTGTGCCCATTCTTCAGGCAACTCTTGATCCCTTACTGTAGCTAATTCTAGATGCCCTTTAATATTGTGAACAAACAGACCGTCTGGTATTATGAAGCCCGTGTGTGCGGGAGCCTGCTCCTCTGAGATATGTGGCGTGTAGGTGGCTGTATTTACAGCTGCTCCCTCTTCAACCATTGTGTTCTCATTTCTGTGTGCCCCCCCCCCGCCCTTTATTTCCAAGTGACATTTTTAGTCTTTCAAAATAGCTGCCTTTTGTGATGTGATGATTTAAATGATTTATGTTTGTTTTCAACCTTGGGATAAACTGAGGTATTTTGCTTCCTGGGCAGATTTTTGTAATTTGAGTGCTCACCTGGGGTGAGGGGATGAGTTAGAAATACAGACGTTTCCCAGCCCACCCACACCCGCCCCCGTTCCACAGAATAGCCATGTGGCTTCATAACTCTCATCTCTGCTTCCAGCAACCCCTTGTTAGAGTGCTCTAGGCACCATGAAAGTACCCAAGGCCCAGCTAGTCTCTGTTTTAAAAATCCAGCAAACACAAATAACCCCTACCCCAGGCATCGCATCTCTGGTCACTAGCCCTAGAAATACCTAAGGCCTCTTGGCCCTCCTGTTGCCCACTTTTGTCTGACTCTCCGCAGAGCCTATAATCTGCCCAGGTCAGCTCTCTGCCTGGAGGGAACTGTGCAGTGTGGCCCTTAGAATTGAGTCTGCTCCATCCATAGCTACTAGTCTGCCCCCAAGGAGCCGTGTAGGTCCATGCTCCTCTTCCCTTTTGGGCTGGTGCTGCCACTCAGCAATAATCTTCTTTTCTCCGTGCTTTCTTAGATTCCTGTCCTCTGTCCAAGGCTGATCAGGACACGAGAAGTCCTGATCTCTTCATGCTGCACAAAATAAGCATGCAGAAAGCTTTTTCCCAGAATATGTTTCCCCTTGTCTCCAGTTGCTGGAAAGGAATTTGGGGATCAAGAACTCAGCTCGTCCTGCCCCCGTATCAGCCCGTCTGTCCCGGACAATCAAAAGCAAGGAGTGCTCGTAGCGCAGACCTCTGCCAAAGCCGACTGGTGAGAAAGTCCAGGCTCTGGGGGCACGGAAGCTGTTGAGTGCGTCATAGTTCCCTATGACCTGGCAGAACCCGAGTATGCCTTCCCAGTGGGAGAATCTGAGATAGCTGTGGTGCCACCTGACATTTCCCAAACCCTGTGGAGGATGCTGGCTGAGAGTGCAGTTACTCAAGCCCACGCTAGCCCGGGTGCAGCTGCTAATGAGAGACCAAATCTCTGCTAGGGCAGCGAGAAGGAGGATGGCATCATCTGTCCTTAGGTTTTTGCCAGTTTGTTTTGCCTTACTCATTTCTAAGTGCAATAAGGGAGCGTCTCACAGGATGACACCCGTGACTTCCTGACAGCTGCTTCCCTGTGCCCCTCTTAGGGGAAAGGTGGACAGACTGCATAGTTAGCTCCTACCTTCGTTGAGGCCCCTTTGGGACCATTGTCCTGTTGTACCTTCCTTTTAGGCTTCTCACCTTGTGCGGTCTGTGGGGCAGTTCAGTTGGTTTTAGACATCCCAGCTGCTGGTAGCACTTAGGTGACTGGGGACAAGGAAGAGGCATTCCTACTGGAGAAAAATGTAAATGTTTTCCTACAAGCTCTGTGTTAGCTATAATTATATTTGTGCTTAAAGCTTTCCCTTCTTCATTCATCAACTAAGCGAAGTCCAGCTGTGGGTTATCCTGGGAGAAACAGATATTCTTGGCAGACTCTTGTTTATGCAGTTTGAGGGTCAGCAAATGCTAGTCTCCTTTCAGCTCTTCTCTGAGATCCATGCATATCACTCCAGCTCTGGGGGTCTCGCTCTTTTCTCTGGTTCCTTCCTCCTCCACCTGCTGCCCCAGTTCAAAAGCAGCATCCGCATGAACTGAACCAGAATTTCCAGAGGTCAGCTGGATCTGGGGCTCCAGCCACATAAACTTAAGGAAGGATGTCCCTGGTTTGTTCCATCCCTGCAGATAGCGTCGCTGCTGGGCAGTGGTGTTGGCTCCTTTTAAGTACCCTCCTTCCCTCCTCACCCCCCTCAAACTGACTAGCACTCAGAGAGGCAAGTGACACAAGGCTCAGCTCCACCAGTAGCACCCGAGGATGTGCCATGCCCCTTCAGACCAGCTGCTTCCATTAGAGTTCCAGGGCCAGTAGTCCCGGTTGGAGGCAGCAGTGCCTCTGTAGGTTGGGGTGCTGGGCTCTGGCTTTCTCATGGAGAGAGGTTGGAGACAGGGTCAGTGTTGTGGGCACGTGTGTATCTTCCCAAATTCTCTTACAGTCCCTGCTGGGACTCCCTAACTTATTTTGGTTGGCTCCTAGTGCTACTTCTTTTACAAAATACACTTTGTAGAACTGATTAGATTACCTTGTTTATTTAATGTGAGTTTGTGCCTTTTTGTCTCAATCTTCCAATACAGATATATTGGGGGAAAAAAGCAGTCTAATAAAATCCTAGACAGAGCTCTCTGGAGTCCAGCTTATTGGTGATGTCCTTATGTCCATTTTACAATTTAGATAGTCTCAAACTCTGACATCCCCCACTTTACCGGGGAAGGACTAGAAAAGGGATATGATATCTCTGAAAAGTTGTACAGGTCTGTTTCTGTAAATTAAAACATCCCCTTATTTTACTTATGCAGACATCCCATATCTGAACATAACTTGACCATTTTCTGCTGGCAGTACTTCCCTTTCGCTTTTGTCTTCCCTCTTCACTTTCCGACCTTTTCCCATCCTACCAAGCCAGGGAATCTCATGAAGCTTGTAAAAGTGTGCATGTTTCTGGGGAGAGTCAAGGCTCTCATCAGATCTTCAAAGGAATCCCATGCACTGTCCCGCCCCTCCATCTCCCAAATATTAAGAACCAGTGATTCGAAGGAAATCATAGTTAATCTTTGACACAGTAAATAATATTCATGTTTGGTAGTAAAGCAGAGGCAGTAACTTAATTTTCATTCATTGATGGCTAATTTTCGGAGTTCAGGAGCCCCAAAACGTCCAATGTGTTAATAGTTTGCATGAGTCTGAAAAGCAGAAAACACTTGAACATGGGAGTGGAGAATGGAGTGCGCAGTGACCAGGAAGAAAGATTATCTGTAACTGGGGGTAAGGAGACTGGCTTGTAGGCCGAAAGCGGCTGAGTTGCACCCCTTGCCCTTCGTTTTTTGCCCCCTCCGGGTGTTGGGGACCTGGACGCGTCACTGAGGCCCGAGGCCACGTTCGGAACTAGTGAGCGTGGGGGCGCCGGCGAGGTTCGCAGGGGCGTAGCGGCGGCTTCCGCCGGAAGACGACTCCTCCCGGCCGGCCTTGCGCGAGGCAGCCTGGGAGCCGCGGGGGCGGTGTCTGGGCCACCGTCCCCGCCCCCACCGGGCGGGACAGTGTTGCGTCGGGTTCTGATGACAGGAGGGCACGCCTCTTGCGTCCCCGATCCCCCTTGTCCTCTTTACCCTCCGCCTTTCACCGTTTCGCGCTCGTTGGCGAGTCCCGCCTCTTCCCCCGGGCCGTGCCACCCAGAGCCCACGGTGCGCCCAAGCCCCGCCTCTTACGGAAGCCGAGCCGGAGGGAGGGAATCCGGAAGAAAAACAGTGGAGTGAGTGAGCTGAGCGGCACCTGCTACCCGACCCGGGCAGATCAAGCCAGGATTTGTTGCGGCTGGGAGCCGAAAACCAGCCAGGGCACCGCGTGGGGAGGATGGCGGCCACGAACCCCCAGACCGAACCGAGAGGCAGGACGCTCAGGTGAGGAAGGCGGCTGGAGGCAGGCCCGCCTGCTCCAGGCGGAATCCCTGCCTCCGACCCAGTTGGGGCTGCGGTTCTGGGGCAGAACCAGACTGGGAGAGAAGGGGCCAGACCTGCAGGGCTCCTTCTATTTCAGAGGCCTCCCACGTTCTCGCAGTCCAGTACGAGAGGGCTAACCTCGCGCCCCCTCCAAACTCGGGCTGCTAAGCCCGTTCCTTCTTGGGGGCTCCAAGTAGGTGTCTCAGTTGGCTTCTTGAGGCGGCGGTACTGTTGAACTGTTTTAAGTTAAAAACATAACAAAGCATTCACCCCTTAGCTTTAGAAGACAAATCTTGTTCTTTGGATCAGCACATACATCATGCGCTCTGTCTGATCCCGTTGTGACCTCCCGAAATCCGAAATCAGATTTGGATAAGATCCCTTAGTGAAGTGATAATAGCCTGGTCTCATGCTTGCTCCTTAACGAGGAACAGCACTAATCACCAGCTCAGAGCCGGTCACGATGCAAGGATTTGCTGCTAATCGTCGTACCTAAAAGTGGGAACAAGAAATCCCGGCTTTGGCTCTCCACCCACTTAGAGCAGGCCCCTGGGAAAACAAGGAACCTTGCAGTGAAAGGGCTGCCTTCCTAATCCTCCGCTGGACAGCAGGGGGAGATCGTAAACAATCGAAGCACAGAATCTCTGGCTGAGTGCCTGGGAAGGTGGTTTTCGTATTGTTTTCTTGCTGTTCGTAGGGAGGGGCAGGAAGTTGTGGTAAGCTGGCCAAGAATTTCTTCTAGTCGTGCTTTTTAGAACAGGGACCTCGAAGAACAGCATCTGGTGGGAAAGAGATGTTAGGGTCATTCTGTCCTTTTCTCCCCCCTCCCCTTATGGATCTTCTGCTGTTACAGATTCTCCTGCTTATGATGTGCCTAGGACTCACCTGAGGCTTGGTGGCTCTAATTGGTCTCTGCAGGATTTGTAGCCCCTGCCTGCTCTGTACTCAGCACAGTCTGAGGGCTTCCTGGGAGCTTTGCATTAACTATTCAGATGAAGAAATTTGCAAGTCTCTCCTTCCCCTGAGCCTCAGATGGGGTCCAGTGTTATTGAGAGCTTCTGATTAGATGTGTCGCTTCCCTAGGGTTTGTATGAAGCTGAGGTGGAAGATGTTATCCAGCTGATGACTTTTCCCAAAAGAGGGTAGACTCTTGAGATGCTGAGAAACTTGTGTAGAATCTTCTTAGGCTCTCTGAAATGCTTGGCAGAATTGGTTGTGCTCCAGGAAGGAGTGGGAAGGGAATGTGGTGTCTTTATCTCTGTTATTTTTGAAATTCCTCTGTCTTGTAGTACTAAGCCCTCTGACAAGGTGAACGTTGAAACCTCCAGAATCTTTTTGGTGGTTGACAGAACCCACAGATTGAAGAGTGGGGGCTGGAAGTTGAAGGGCTGGTGGAATTAATAAATCCCTGACTATCCACCCTATTGCCACCCCTTCCCTCGCCTGACTCAGAAACCTTTGCGCCACTCTGGCAGCTCTCCTAGTGTGCTGGCAGCTCTGCACTGGTATTACCAGGTGTAGGCAGCCATGGGCCTAAACGGAGGAGCCAGTCCAAGGTGGGAATTTCCTGCTTCAGGGGACAGAGGTGAAGACAAAAGGGCTTATAGTTCAGTGGCCCTGTTCCCTCCTCCGGATGCAGAAACAGGCATTTCCCATTCTGACTATGTGGACTGTGGGCTTGTGGTGCAGCCCTTAGCACAGCCAGCCCCTTGTCTGGTACCTGGATGGCGTCTCACGCCCCTTCCTCCGTGGCTTCTCAGCATACACGTCGTGACGTGGAACGTGGCCTCTGCAGCACCCCCTCCAGACCTCAGTGATCTGCTTCAGCTGCACACCCCGAACCTGAATCTGGACATGTATGTCATTGGGTAGGTGTCTGCAGGGCCCATCACCCGTCCCCGTGTCTGAGCGCAGGTAAGCCTGCCCAGTCCCGAGTTGTCCCCGTGGGGACCTGCTGTTGCCGGTACGCCCTTGCTTTGGAGTCTGAAGGCCAGGAGCTTTCAGGCTGCATCAGGGCCACTCAGTGTCTGTTGTCCTGGGTCATAGATGCCAAGGAGTTGCCCATCATCAGCCAGGGGAGGGAGAGACCACCGTCATGAGAACCCAAGGCCGGCTGAGGGCAGTACTAAATGTCCGAGGCAGAGGCAGTGCCCTCCAGGCTGGGGGAAAGCCTCTGACCTGGGATGGGCAGTTTGCAGGAAATGAACTGTGGGATCATGAGCCTCCTTTCTGACACTGCCTTTGAAGACCCATGGAGCAGTTTCTTCATGGATGTGCTTTCCCCTCTGAGCTTCGTCAAGGTAACTTACAGTTCATGGGCAATTGGGAAATGTGTCTCACCTCTCATACTCGCCCCTAGTCCTGTGGTCTCCGCTCAGGCTTTCATGCCATTTCCCTTTTATTGAAAGGCCCAAACCTCAGTTGCAATTGCACCTGGTTCCCTGGGACTCCTATCTGCCTTGTGTCTTTCCAAGGTCACTGGAGCTGAGCTGGGACCCCTGGGGCTAGTTTAACACCTAGATATTTTTCAGGTTGGGAGAATTCCTTAGGGAGGCGCAGCAGAGCTTAGTAACACCTCAGTGCCTACCCGACCCCCACCCTCCAATCTCTACCCACAAGCCCTGCCTGAAGTACAGTAATTGCCACCATCTATAGCGTGTTTACATTCTTTATATGCATTATTTTAAAATCTTAACTCTTTTGGAGTTGCCTGTTGGCTCAGCAGGTTTAGGATCTGGCGTTGTCACTGCTGTGGCACGGGTTTAATCCCTGGTTTGGGAACTTTCGTCGTGCAGATGCAGGTTCAATCCCTGGCCTCGCTCAGCGGGTTAAGGATCTGGCATTGCTGCAAGCTGTGGCCTAGGTCGCAGATGCAACTCTGCTCTGGCATGGCTCTGGCTGTGGTATAGGCTGACAGCTATAGCTTTGATTCGACCCCTAGCCTGCGAACTTCCATTTGACGAAGGTGAGGCCATAAAAAGAAAGAAAGCAAAGAAAAACTTTAGCTCTCTTGAAATATGAGTATTAAGACTCAGAGGTCATGCAGGCTATCTGGGGCTTGAATCCAGATCTTTCAAAGTTTATAACCCTTGTTCCTTTTTTTTTTTTTTTTTTTTTTGGTTACACCTGTAGCATGCAGAAGTTCTTGGGCCAGAGATTGAACCCGTGCCACAGCAGTGACAACGCTGGGTCCTTAGCCCTCTGAGCCGCCAGGGAACTCTCCATAACCCTTGTTTTTAACTACTATACCTTATTACTGTACTAGTGATCTCAAAGGTTGACAGGTAGCGCATGACTAGCCTGCTGGTATCAAAGGGTGCCCTCTGATCGTCAGGGACAGGTACCTGAAATTCTCAGGGGCCCAGAGGTTAGGAGAGGGGAGCTAGATGTGGAGGAAAAGGGTTCTCAGTCTGAAGGGCCAGTATTCTTTGGAGAATCTTTGGGTCATTGGAGAATCTACAGGAAGGTTCTAGATTGCTGGATCCCACTTTTCTGCTCCACATAGCTGAGGGATGAAACACTCCCGCTCAGAACACCTCCAAGAAGCAGTGCTTCTTGGCAATACCAGAATTCCTCTCTTCCTTTTCCTGGGCGATTGGATTTCCTCAGAATTAATTCTGTTTCCCTAATACGCCTAAGAGTCCTGAGGCAAGAGCTGTGAGTCCTCCTGAGGAAGGCATATCCAAGAGAGATTTGATGCTGCTGCTGAGGCTAAATAACGCCGGTCCCCAGGCCCTTGGCTCCCTCCAGATCACACCGGCCTCTTCCCGCAGACTTAGAGCCCGCTCTTCTCAGAGGGCAGAACCACTTCTCTCTCACCACCCACTCCCTTCCCAAGACTGGAGGCCTCCTTGTCCCTCGGCTAACTGGCAAGGGGTTGGTGGAATGGAATTCAGCCAAGGAAATTAGCTCATCTTGTGGTATGGACACAGCTCATTCTATCCGTGCGGCCTCCTGGGGTTGGGAGACCAGCCTGAGGGCCTGGCATCCAGAGCAGGTGACTTCCTCTAGCCAAGCATGGAGGTCAAGGGCAGCCCTGAGAGGGCCGGGCCTGACAGCCTTTGCAGGCTCCAGGGCTCCCAGCCGCCTCCCTCTTGTCCCTTCCTTAGCTCCGCCTACTTCCTTTCCTCCAACTAGGATTTCCCCTATAAGTCTCCTGCCTTTCCCCACAGCCCCACCCTTTCTCCTAATCCGAAGCTTTCCTGCCCCACCCCCACCTCCATCCTCCCTGCCCCACCCCCACTTCCCTGCTCCTTCCCAAAGTGGACTTGGTGGCACTGTGGTGGAGCCCAGTGGCCCAAACGTGCTCTGTGGGTGAAGATGAAGCTTGAAACTCTTCCTGAATCTTTATCAGTTCCCTGGGACTCAGCCCCTCAGTCCAGCCCTTCCCATGCCTCCCGTGCAGTGTTTGCACATGAAAGGGGTGGAAAGTGAGGGGGGGAATGTATTTGAAGCAACCTCTGCCCATCCTTAGGTTCTCACACCTCCTGGATGTGGGGCTCCCCCTGCTTTGACTCCTCCGCTGCTCCGCTGCTCCAGAGCGCTTGGCCTGTGGGATCAAGTTTCATAATTCCTGGAAGGCCCCAGTACACGCTCCCCACCCGGGGATTTCCTCCTTGGCCTCTGCACCTCATGCTCCGGAAATAGCTCCTGGTGGTGGATGCAGAGCGCCTGAAGCTGAGAGGGGGGTCACTGGCCGCTTCCCACCCTCGCTCCAAGGTGGTCCAGCGGGGATTTGGGCAGGCCTGGACCTTTGACGTTGTCATCCACGCCACGTAGTCTTACTCCTGGGCTCTGTCCTGTGAGCCTCAATCCATCTGCAGAACAGGGACAGTGCTCCCTTAAAGGGCTGGTGTGAAGGTTTAATGCACCTGGAAGCCCATCAGTGGACGGTAGCTATTCTCCCCAACCTGCAGGTGCGTCCTCTGTACTCGCTCTTAGCCCTTCTGAATTGGATGCCAACTCCATGGACACCAGCTGCCCACAGTCTATAAAGCTTTTGGTAGGGTTTTCTTAAATTTTTTTCCACTGAGCTATAACTGTGCAGAAATTAAGTGTACCATTTTTTAGATTTTTATATGTATATGCAGCCATGTTACAGAATATTTCCAGCAGCCTGGTAGGCTCTCCCATATCCCTTCCCTGCGTTTACTCTGAAGAATCCTTAAACCAAAAAATAATAGGTGCTGGTTTTTTTTTTTTTTTTAGGGCCACACCCGTGGCATATGGAGGTTCCCAGGCTAGGGGTCGAATTGGAGCTGTAGCTACTGGCCTACGCCACAGCCACAGCAACGCGGGATCCGAGCTGCGTCTGCGACCTACACCACAGCTCACGGCAACGCCGGATCCTTAACCTACTGAGCGAGGCCAGGGATCAAACCTGCAGCCTCATGGTTCCTAGTTGGATTTGTTTCCACTGTGCCACGACAGGAACTCCAATAGGCACCAGTTAATCCAGCATCTTTGCAACAGAATCCTGCTTTATCAATGAGAAAATAGGCTGAGACTCACCCAGTAGCAAATACGAAAGCCTGAGCTGGGATTTGAACCCAGAGCTGGCCATGAGCCACTGCCCGTAGGGTGTCTTTTAAGTTCCTCCTTGAGGAACGCGAATGACCATTGCTCCTCCATCCTGCAGGTCTCCAGTGTCCGCATGCAGGGGCTCCTCTTACTGATCTTTGCCAAGTATCAGCATTTGCCCTTTATCCAGATCCTCTCCACTAAATCCACCCCCACTGGCCTCTTCGGGTATTGGGTAAGGACTGAGCTCTTGTCTGAGTCAAGAGCTCGGGGCGGCGGGGGGAGGGGTCCTCTCACTGGGCTGGGAAGGTCTGGGGCTTTGGAGCAGAGCTGAAAAAAAAAGGGGGGGTGAGGGAGTTCCCGCTGTGGCCAGACGGGATTGGCGGCTTCTTGGGAGCACTGGGGCGCAGGTTTGATCCCGAGACCACAGTGGGTTAAGGATCCAGCATTGCCCCAGCTCTGCCTTAGGTCACAACTATGGCTCGGATCTGATCCCTGGTCCGGGAACCCCATATGCCTCAGGACGGCCAAAAAAGAAAAAGAAAAGGGCTGTGTGTGTGAAATGAATCTTGGCACTCTGTCCAGGCCAGTGCCCTGCACAGCCACCTTCCCGGCTCAGCGGGGCTCAGCATCCTTGAGACAGCAGGCTGGGTGAGCCGGGCCCTGTGGACAGAGAGGCACCCTGGGAGCTGAGTGTCTGGCCCTGGGTGGTGAGACCCTCTGCGCTCAGGCCCAGGACTGGAAAAGAGGGGTGTGTCCCACCCTGAGCAGCTCCACACGCCTCTGCCCACCTGTCCTACCAGGGGAACAAAGGGGGCGTCACCATTTTCCTGAAGCTCTACGGCTACTACGTCAGCATCATCAACTGCCACCTGCCCCCACACATGGCCAACAATGACCAGCGGCTGGAGCATTTTGACCGGATCCTGGAGATGCAGAATTTTGAGGCGCAGGATATCCCCAACATCCTGGACCACGAGTGAGCATGCAGTCGTGACCTGCCGCCCCTGCCCTCTCCCCCAAGCCGGCCCAGGTCAGCGGGCTCTGCCCCAGCACTGCTCCCCAGCCGGAGGCGGTCTATTCCCTCTCCCGCCCTCTCCCAGCCTCTTCCTGGCGCCCCTTCTGCTCTCCCATCCAGCTTTGCCTGCTTGGAGTCCGGGACCCCTTCCCTTCCCTGCCTCGAAACCCTGGACGTTTCTGAACATCCTGGGTCAAGAACCTAGTGGTTCCTGAGGTCCCCGGAAGGGCTGGCTCTCAGCCTTGCCTCGTGCCCAGTTAAGGGGGGCGGGGAGGGCCAGACCCTGCTCCAGATTTGCCACTTGCCCCTCGGGGCTTGTCTCTTCAGCTTAAATGTCATGGTGCCGGCCGTGAGAACAGTCCCGTTGGGCCCATGCCCTTGTCCTCTCACCCGCCCCCTCAAGTGAGCGAGCCCCCTGTAGCTCCTGCCTTCTCTGACCTCATCACAAACGCTAGGCCACCTGCCTGCCTTTCTTTCTGAAGCCTCATTCTCTGGTTTGGAGACATGAACTTTCGGATCGAGGACTTTGGGTTGCACTTTGTTCGGGAATCCATAAGAAATCAGTGCTACAGTGACCTGTGGGAGAAGGATCAGGTATCCGCGAGGGGAGCGCCCCCCAGGGAGTGGTCTACGCCCCAGGTGGGTGGAGCCAACAGGAAAAGAGGGGATGTTTCCCGGCACCTTTCTCCTGCTCCCAGGCGGGCCGGGGTCTCTTAGGGCTTGGCAGCTGGGGTCCGGGCAGCCAGTCCTCCTGGAGGGGCTGGACCACAGCCGCTGGGTATGTGTGACACGAGGGAGTGAGAAAGGCTTTGGCGCACCTTAGCCCTGCACTGCGCACCAGCCCTCTTGTCCCTGTCATCTTTCCCATCCCCAGCCTGGCTGGCCTCCTTGAGGATGAGATGTCACCCGTTTGGGGGACCCTGGCTACCCCAGCCTTCCCTCTGACACAGTCTGCTAGGGCCCACCCCCGGGAGATGGAATTTAAAGCCTGGTCCCTCTTAGTCCAAGGGCTGGGAAGTGGCTGGCAGCTACCTCCCCTGGGACTGTGGGGTAATGTTTGCAAAAGGATGGGGCTGCTCTCCTGGGGGTGGGAGCGCAGTGGGGCTGGGGCGCCGAGGCCGCCGCCCCGGCGGTGAGGGAGTGGCATGGCAGGGCTGAGTCCTGCCTGCTGCGATGGCCTGTGCTGACCCCTCGAGTGGGGTGTGGTGCCGGGCCGCTGGGTCAGGGCTCTTGGGAGACCGGCCTGTGCCTTTCTCTCCAGCTCAGCATTGCCAAGAGACACGACCCGCTGCTCCGGGAGTTCCAGGAGGGACCCCTGCTCTTCCCGCCCACCTACAAGTTCGATAAGAACTCCAGCAACTATGACACCAGGTGAGGGGCTCCGCCAGGGAGGATCATCCTGTCGTCACAGATCTGGAAGTAGCCTGGGAGGAGGGCACGGGAGGCCGGTGGCCCTGGGCACTCAGACTGCTGGCCCTCGTGGCAGGCGGAGCTGCCTCAGTGTCAGGGAAGCAGGACTCGATGCGGCCATCACCTCTCAGGAGCAGTGCCTCCCGCCCCCCTCATGCGATGCTGACTGTGGGAGCTGTTCCAGACTGTGCTCAGGGGAGCAGAAAAGGGAGACGGTGCTGGCAAGAACAGGGGCTGGGAGGAGTTCCATGGTGGCTCAGCACGTTAAGAACCCAACTACTGGAGTTCCTGTCATGGCTCAGTGGTCAGTGAATCTGATTAGGAACCATGAAGTTGCAGGTTCGATCCTTGGCCTTGTTCAGTGGGTTAAGGATCTGGCGTTGCCACAAGCTGCAGTGTAGGTTGCAGATGCAGCTCGAATCCCAAGTGGCTGTGATTGTGTCATAGGCCGGCAGCTGCAGCTCTGATTCGAACCCTAGCCTGAGAACTTCCATATACCTTGGGTTTGGCCATATAAAGAAAAAAATAATAATAATAGGGACTGGGGACAGGGCAGGTGAAGCCAAAGGAGAGGAGAAGAGAGCTAATGGTGACTCGAGTGGATCTGTACTTGAGTATTCTGCCCCCACTCCCTAGAGCGTTCTGGTTGTGCCCGGAGAGGTGGGCAGAAAGCTTGGCTCAGCCAGTTGCTGCTGTAAGTACCCCTTCCCGGCTGTGAGCGGGTCAGGTGTTAGGAAGATGGAGTTGTCAGTGGCGCGGTGAATGGGGAGCGACACAGAGGCGGTGCATCTGGCAGTTAGAACCGGAGCTCTGCCCCTCAGCTGCATGACTTCAGACACGGTTTCGAAGCCTCGGTTTTGTCATCTATAAAATGGGGATGATAACAGTACCTATTTCGTGGGGCTGAGGATTAAATGAGACCTCGCGTATGCTGAGCCCGGGGCCTGGCACCCAGTAAGTCCTGTGGTAACTGCTGTTGTTATTTTTAGATTCGTGACCTCAGGGGGTAGTTTTGCCGAAAACCTGTCTAAGAAGCTGGGAAGGTGCCAGGTGACCACAAAAACCTTAGGCTTAGGCGTAGGGGCAAGAGTCGCTCTGGCAAGAGGTCCCTGGGCCGATGTAGGGCCAGCATCCTCATCTCTGAAGGGAAAGAAGAACCCCTACACGTCATGGGCTTTTGTTCTATCTGAAAGGAGCGGCTCCTTCACGCGCCCCGCAGCAGGACTGGGGGCTGGGAGCTGCCTCCAGGGAAGCTCGGGGCACTGGGACTTAGCGTGTGAGAGGTGGAGCTCCTGGCCCAGTACTGGAAGCAGTGTGGCAGAGCCACCTTGATGTCCCCGCCAAGGAAGGAGGAGCGCGTGAGCCGTTTTAGGAGTGTGGAGCAAGACGGAGTGGGGTCACGGCCAGGGCAGTGCACATAAGGAGAGGCCATGGACACTGGCAATAGGGTCCAGTGTGGGCAACAGCGCCAGCCCAAAAGAAGGCTAGAGGGCAGGCTTCAGCTGGCCCGCTGGCCTGGGTCCCCAGCTGCCAGTCTCTCCAGCCATCCATTGGAAACGGAGGTCATGGTGGAAGTTGTAAGGCCTCAGTGGGCCAGGCTGGGAGCTGGGACCCTCTACCCACTGACTCAAACCTCAGGTCAGCAGGAAGAGACCTGTCGACAGGCCCTGTGGTCAGGTGTCCCTTTGCCCACGCCCCCGGCTATGGGGAGGAAAACACCAGGAGCCTGGAAGTGGCTGAGACTGCATAGAGAAGCTCAGAGATATTAAAGGTCTTCCCTGGGTGGCTCAGCTGGCGCTGGCGGAGCTGGAGCTCCATTCTCTGGACTCTGCTGCCCACGGTTCTCCTCCAGCCCACAGCGCCTCCGAATTCACAGCCAGTCTTGTAGCTGCAGCAGAAAGAAGAGCAGGATCAGGGTAGCAAAGGCCTGCTGAGGAGGAGGCAGATACTTAGGTCCACGTGACAGGTGCAGCCGTGTTGTGATTGACCTTACTGAGCACTTAGCGTGGACCAGGCATTGTGCAGGGTGCGTCCCTTAATCCGAACTGTATCATCAGGGAGATGCTGTTGATAACTGACTTTTTACAAATAAGGAAACTGAGTCTCGGAAGATCTAAGTAACAGAATTAAGTAACAGAGCAAGAATTTGAACTCGAATCTGTGTGACTCCAGCCTCACGCACTTCCCCTTGCCTGGAGCCGAGTAAAATGGAGGACTGTCTGGACCGGGACAGGGGACGTGGGAAGTTCCTGGGGGACACCATACCTGAAATATTCCCAGCTGGGAGTTCGTGTGGTGGGCAGGGCCTGAGCCCCACATAGGGAGCAGAAACATTCCTGTCTGATCCGTCTGTTATTGGAAGCCCAGTTCAGACACCGTCTCTACTAGAAAGCTTTCCATGCCCATTTTCCAGCGAGTTTGCCCCTGCCCTTGGGCTGCCTGCAAGCTTTGCACACACCGTGGTTTCAGTGTTGCCTTTAGACTCAACGTGCCTTTCTTGGTGCACTGTGAATGCCCAGAGCACAGACTGGGCCTGATTTATGACTGTCCCCGGTATGTAGCCTAGTGCCAGGCATATGTTTGAACTGGGAGCCTGAGAGGACAAAAGTAAAAGATATGGTATTTAAGGAGCAGCCGGTTGAGTAGAGGGACCCACCCAGAGCGAGGGAGCCAAATAAACACTCTCAAGTCCAAGAGTTGGCCAATAGAAGGTTCCAGAACTCTGTGTGGAAGTGCCAAAGGAGGGTGAAGCGAATGGTAAGGAGGCGGGCAGCTGAAGCAAGGAGGAGTCAATGAGAGTTGTTGTCAGGGAGTCAGCAGAGTTGGCAGGAAGAAGGGCAGGCATTCCAGTCCGTCAGCACAGGCAGCAGCGCTGGTGAGAGGCACCTTGAGCGCGGCTGACCTGCTGTGCAGAGGCGCTGAGAGCGAGCTGGTGCACAGGGTGGTGTACACAGCTTTGCCCAGCGATGGCGAGGTGTCACAAGAAATAAAGTCAGTCACCTGACAGGGGACGGCGAAAGGGTGGAAGACGGGAAAATCCTGTTAAAGTCAGGGATTGCAGTTGGGTTCCTTTACAGTTGAAATCAACCCAGTCAGCCAATCAGCCTCTCTGATGGGCAGTGAGCAGAAGATGTTATGATCAAACTATTCAAGACTGAGTCCGGTGTTAAATGGGAGACCTAGAAGCCATCTACAGGGAGCCAAAAGGAAGAGTGCCTTCAGACCCCAAAATGGAACACATCGTCGCTACTCTGGGGTCAGTAACTTGGCTCGGGTTTTCTAGGCTCTTAAGCCAAGAGACTCTGGCAGAGCTGCTTGGTTTTTATTTTTAGAAAGTAAGGACACACTGCAGGCATACCTGGGAGGTACTGCAGGTTCAGTTCCAGACCACTGCAGTGAAGTGAATATCGTAATAAAAAGAGTCACACAAACTTTTTGGTTTCCTGGTACATGTAAAAGTTATGTTTCCACTATACTGTGGTCTGATGAGTGTGCAATAGCATATATCTAAAAAATGTGCATACCTTAATTTAGAAACACTTCATCAGTGGGAGTTCCTGTTGTGGTCCAGCCAGGTGTGAACCTGACTAGTATCCATGAGGATGTAGGTTTGATCTCTGGCCTCGCTCAGTGGATTAAGGATCTGGCATTGCCACGAGCTCTGGTGTAGGTTGCAAATGCAGTTCAGATCTGGCATGGCTGTGGCCGTGACGTAGGCTGGCAGCTACAGCTCTGATTCAACCCCTAGCCTGGGAACTTCCATATGCTGCAGATGTGGCTGTAAAAAGCAAAACAAACAAAAAAAAGCTAACCGTCATCCGAGCTTTCAGCAGGTTGTAATTTTTTTTTCAATAATAACATCATCGCAGACCACCATTAGCAATTAATAATGAAAAAGCCTGGAATTCCCGTCATGGCTCAGCGGTTAGCAAACCCGACTAGCAGCCATGAGGACTTGGGTTCGATCCCTGGCCTTGCTCAGTGAGTTAAGGATCCAGCATTGCCGTGAGCTGTGGTGTAGATTGCCGATGTGGCTTGTATCCTGTGTTGCTGTGGCTGAGGTATATGCCATGGGTGTGGCCCTAAAAACAAAAACACCAAAAAAAAAAAAAAAAGCTTGAAATATTGCAAGAACTACCAAGATGTGATCCAGAGACAGGAAGAGCACAAACGCTGTTGGAAAAATGGCACCAGTAAACTTGCTTCACGCAGGGTTGCCACAAACCTTCAGTTTGTAAAAATCACATTATTGGGGAAGTACAATCAAAGCGAAGCCCAATAAAACAAGGTGTGCCTGTAATCTCCAGAAACAATTCTTGCACTCAGTCACGACCATTCAGCCAAAAAGATTATTTAGCAAGGCCCCAATCCGGTGACGCACACGGATCGGGCCACCGTGGGGCAAGCCGCCGGAGACAGGTGTGGCGGAGGAAGGGGCACCAACTTCAAGTCAGCAGCCTGGGCGAGCATCCAGCTTTCACCCAGCTTCCACTTGGACAGCGTGACCTCGCTCAACTTCAGTGCCCTGTACAAGAAGGAGAGTGTGACCTGTAGCATCCCTCCAGTGTTGGGAGGATTAGAACAGCCTGAGGTGTCTGTCGCAGTGGCCGATGCATGGAAGGACCCGACGTTTAGCTATTATTAGGAATGGAGAACTGAGGGAGTATGTGTCATATTTATTTTAGTATTTGTTCCTTTTGTTTGTCAGATGAGCTCCTAGGCGACTCAGTCCCATTTAGCAGATTCCCCAGTTGCCTGGCATATAAGGAGGGCTCAGTAAAGCTCGTTGAAAGAATGAACAATACAGGTGCCCAGTGATGAGCGTGGACCAGGCCATGGGAAGGGAGGAAGGGAGACAGGCTGAGGTGCTGGAGGGAAAGGAGAGTCAGGCTGTGGTCAGTACCTGGGGAGAATCCTGGGCTCTCACCATAAAAGGGAAGTGGGGGCAGACGGACGCTTTGAAAGGGTGAGCGATGCATTTATGTGGTTCATTACCAAGTGTTCAGAATTGCTAGACACTGAATGTTGGAATTTGGTCTGGTGATTTAGTGTCTGTTTCTGGGGTGGAAATCCTATATTCTGGTGTCTCCTGAACACTCCTCGGAAGAGTGAAAGGTTGAAACAACCCAGGAGCCCTAAGCAGAGGTGATTCAGCCAGTTACCACTGCTTGATCACTCCCTCACCAGCGTCTCTTTGAAGTCAGTACTGTTATCGCCCCATCTTAAGGGTTGAAGAAACTGAGGCTTGGAGTGGTGAGGTCACTTGCCCAAGTGCAGACCTTATTTATTTTTTTAATTAAAAATAGATTACTGGCTTGTTATAAAAGGCTTTGAGTCAGGGATAGGCAGATGGAAGACAAGGGCAAAGTGGGGAAGGGCAAGGCATTTCCACTCCCTCGCCCCCTCCCCAAATCTCTGTGTGTTCACCAGCCTAGAACCTCACAGCTCTTAATTAACAAGCCAGAACCTTCCTTTAGTGGGTCTCTGATTTTAGAGTTGGAGTTCACCACTGAGGCACCATTCTGCCTCTCTGGCTAGAAAACCGTATTGCTATTGAAGCAACAAACTGTGTCAGAAATCTTTGTTAAAGTAGTAAGTGGGGGAGTTCCTGTTGTGGTGGCACAGTGGAAACAAATCCAACTAGTATCCCTGAGGATGCGACTGCATCTGAGGATGCGGGTTTGATCCCTGGCCTTGCTCAGTGGGTTAAGGATCCGGTGTTCCCGTGAGCTGTGGTGTAGGTCGCAGATGAGGCTTGGATCTGGCGTTGCTGTGGCTGTGGTTTAAGCCGACAGCTACAGCTCTGATCAGACCCCTAGTCTAGGAACCTCCATATGCTGCGGGTGCGGCCCTGAAAAAAAAAAAAGTGGTTAAGTCGGAGTTCCTGTTGTGGTGCAGCGGAAACGAATCTGATTAGTATCCATGAGGATTTGGGTTCGATACCTGGCCTCGCTCAGTGGGTTGGGGATTCAGCATTGCTGTGGCTGTGACGTAGGCCAGATGCTATAGCTCTAAGTCAACCCCTGGCCTGGGAACTTATATATGCTGCAAGTGTGGCCCTAAAAATAATATTAATAAGTGAATAAAGCAGAAGACAAAAATAGCATTTCAGACTGATTACAAGCATCTGAAACTGCTTACATTAAGATTAGATGGGCTTTTTTTTTTTTTAACCACCCCTGCGACCAAAGTTCCTGGGCCAGGGATCAAACCCAAGCCATAGCAGTGACACCACCAGATCCTTAACCCAGTGAACCTCTAAGGAACTCCCAAATGAGCGTTTTTGAGGAAAGAGATTGAGCATGGGGTTTGCGGATTATTTGGGTTTCCCAAGCACTTGTTGAGTACCTACTGGTGCGCGGGCTCTGTATTCCTGCCAAGGATACGCAGGAGGCTGCAAGAGCAGGTCCTTGCCTTCCGAACTCACACACTGACTGACAGGCTGGCCAGGAAACAGTAAACTGTAATACCATGTAATCGTAGATGTATTTGTGCAAAATGCTTTGGAAGCAGAGGTCAGGGACGGCTTGATGATAAAGACAGCACAGGAACCAGGCCTCTCCCTGTGACGAAGGGTGTCCAGGCAGTAAAGCTTCCAAGAAGAAAGGCCTGGAGGCTTGAGAGGGTTGTCAGGGTGGGGTGGGTGTGGGGCAGAGGTGGGAGATAAGGCCGCCCAGGGGCATCGGGCTCCTGTGCACCTTGCAAGCCACACTTGGAGACTTGAGCTTTATTCTGGAGGCAGCGAGGACTCCTTCCTGGTTGTAAGGTGGGGAATCTCCTGACCAGGCTGGGAGGCGCGCTGCTGCCCTCAGGGAAGCTGGCGAGTGAGGAAGAGGCAGGGCAGTTCTCCGCTGACTCTTGAGAACAAAGCGTCATAGTAGCCAGTGTCCACCGAACGTGTTTTACGTTTTATCTCAGTTAATCATCTCAGCAGCCCTGTGACGTGACTACTGTCATTACCTCCAATTTGCAAAGGAGGAAGCTGAGGCCTAAGAGGGGTCGGCCTGGTGATTAAGAGCACATGCTCTGTGGTCACGCCGCCTGGCCTCGAATCCTGGTTCCACCCCTCAGTGGCCGGGAGGCTTGGGGAAAGTCGCTTCGCCTCTCAGACTCATTTTCTCCACCTGTGAAGAGTGAGCTAAATGGTGCTGATTGCAGGCAGGTAGCGAGCGTTACCTGACTGCTTCCATTCCCTTTCCTGAGGTCACATCTTTAGGATGGCGGACGCCAAGTTCAAGCTCAGGTCTAACTCCAGAATCCAAACCTCAGCTTTGATCTCCTGCTGCTTTTGTTTAAGACATAGCAAAGGCTTGAAATGGAATGTTTCTGAGTCACAATTTGATTCATCAAAATGTAGGCTAGACTGAGGGTCCTTGGCTGAGTCTGATAGAGGCCAGCATACTTTTGATTCCATGGGGCAGCCTCCTGCCTGCTGCCCTGCGGGGCTCCTCTAAGCTCGTGGGGGTACCTGTTGGGGGTGTGCCTTCCTGCTCGCCTGCCGACCCCCTCCTCCCATTCTTCCTCTTCCCCCACCCCCAGTGAGAAAAAACGCAAGCCTGCGTGGACTGACCGCATCCTTTGGAGGTTGAAGCGGCAGCCCCAGGCCGCCTGCCACACCCCCGCACCGTCAGCCCCCCACTTCTCCCTGTTTCTGAGGAGCTACGTCAGCCACATGATGTACAGCATCAGTGACCACAAGCCTGTCACCGGCACCTTTGACTTGGAGGTAAACTTCCGGGCTGCCCAGCACTTGGCAGAGGAGCAGCCGCACTGGGCCGCGTCCCCAACCCTCCCGCCCTGGTTTTCATGTCAGCACATCCCCGGGGGGGGGCCTATAGGAGGACATGATTGCCTTTCCTCCGGCTCAGGTATCCCAGCTCTCCTTGTTGATGGCTCTGTCAAAAACCCCTTCAAACCCTTTGTCAGTAGGTTTCCATTTCCTCCTGGCACTGTCCCTCGGGGCTCCCGAGTTCCATTATGCTTATTACCTCCTATGTGAGGCAGGACTTCCTTTCATCTGTCCTAAACCCACCTAGCTCAGGTTGCTAAGGGAGCCCCCTCCGTCCTTGTCCTTGTAATTGCCATCTACTGACCAAGGTGCTGCTGACCTCCTCCGAGCTGCTGGCTGCCCTCTGCCTTCACCCCCGTCCTTGCCGTTTGTCCATCTTTATACCATCGTGACCCTCCCCATGCCTGTAACTGTTCTCACCAGAAGCCCCCAAGTCGGGTTTGTACCTTTTGGGTCAGGAGCCTGTCAGCAACTCCCCTGACCTTGGCCACCGCCACGCGCACCCCTCAGCTCTGTGCTTGGTTACCCACCTGGCCCCAGTCCCATCCTCCCTGGCAGGGCCAGCTGTCCCCGACAAGCCTTTGGCCCTTTCTTTCCAGCTGGCCAGCCCAGGTCCGATGCCCCCAGGGCAGCTTTGCAGAAATCCCTGCCCGCACCCCCGGGTGCCCCTCCTCCCCCCACTGAGCCCCCAATGAGGACGTTCATCTCAGAGAAGGGAATGATGCTGTGGAATTTCAGCCCCACCCCCCGCCCCTGTGTAGCTGAAGCCGCTGGTGGCTGCCCCCCTGACCACCCTGCTACCCGAGGCCCTGTGCACTGCGGAGAGCGACATGCTGGTCAGCTACGCCCTGGCTGCAGACTTCCTCAGCAGCCCCTGGGACTGGATTGGACTGTACAAGGTGATGTGGGCGGGGCGGGGAGCGCGTCAGCCACGCACCCCACCCCACCCCGGGTTCTGAGAGCTCCTGGGAACTGGGTCCCCGCCCACCGGGGGGCTGGCAGTGAAGGGGCCGAAGCAGAGGATCCGCCCCCAAAATAAGACCACCCTCTCCCTAGGACGGGACGTGGGGCCTGTGTCCTCCCAGACCGCTGACCACCTGACCCCCTCCCACAGGTGGGGCTGCGCCACATTAACGACTACGTGTCATATGTCTGGGTCGGGGACAACCAGGTCTCCTTCAGTGACGAGCTGAACCAGGTACCTGCCCCCTTTCCTGAGCTAGGTGTTCCATGTCTCCAGCAGGTAGGGTTGCCTGAGTGCCCCTCTGTCTTCTGGAAGGGACAGAGCCGGCAGTATACCTTGTCGCTGAGAGCTGGGCCCTGGGGCTGTGGAGCTGACCCCCTTCCTGTCTGTCCCCACCCCCCCAGGTATACATCAACCGCAGCGACATCCCTGAGACTGAGGATCAGTTTCTCCTCTTTTACTATAGCAACAACCTGCATTCTGTGGTGGGGATAAGCAAACCCTTCAAGGTAAGGGATGCTGGCGGGTAAGAGAAGGGGTGGCCCAGAACACTCAAGCCCGTCCCCATTGTCACTTCCCGCAGGCCACGGGCCAAGGAGCCCTCCCCCACGGTGGAGCCGCATCCTTTGGGGAATGGGACAGCTGGAAGCAAAAACCTGCCTGCCGTGGCCCCTCGCGCTCCCCGCCTGTTTTATCCCCGCAGATCCAGCCTCGCTCCTTCCTAGGGGCAGACTCACTGGATGAAGCCCAACCGCAGATCTGAGCCAGGATGAGAGTGAACCCGGGGCGGAGGCCGGCGCTGGCTGCCAGCTCTGCCTTCACTGCCAGGAGCACTGGGGGCCCAGCCCTGCTCCCTGAGGAGGCCGCAAGTCTCCTCCACCTCCCAGGGGGAGTTGTAGCCACACTCCCTCACTCTCCCCAGCCCAGATCTCCAGGGTCGGCCCCTTCAATACAGGTTTCTGTGGCTCAGGTGTGAGTGAGACCAGCTAGTTTGTCAGCAGTGAAGCTCTAGAGACAGACAGTCCGCGGGAGGAAGGACCCTCCAGCCCGCATCTCATTTCTCGATTTTCCCCACACACACTTCCAGTCCTGCCCAAGCAGGCCTGCCAGGCACATGCCCCGTCTGGCACAGGCCCGCATTCTTGTCACGCCACCCTGGGCCTTAGGCTTCCTGGGAGTGGGAGATGCTCACGTTTGTGCAGGCTTCGTAGACTGGTTGGCGCAGGCAGCACTGGGTTCCAGGAGTCTTGGAATCTCATTGCCTGTCCCCCCTGAGGGGTGGGCAGAGGGTCTGGGGTCTCTGCTTTCTGCAGAAGCAAATGACTAAGTAGGCAGGATGGAGGGGGCCTCCACCCAGGCCCTCACGTAGGGCTCATGGGCAGGCTGATGTGTGTCTTTCTGCCAGCACCTCCACCCTCACCCCCATAGTCTGACCCATGAAGTTCCAGGGTGTGAGCAGAGAATTGGACCCAGGTCCACTTCTGCTAGTGGATCAGGCTCCATGCTCCCAACCTGCCCTCCTGCGAAGGGTTGGCAGGTGGCAGAGGAGCTGCGGCCACAGACTTTTGCAGGGTGGGCCCTGCCCGGGCCCTGCCCAGTCCAGCTCATCTTCCCCTACCTTGGCCCTCTGTCCCTGGCCATAACCCTGCCCTCTCTCTAGGGCGCTGTGGGACCTAGGAGTGGGGACAGGCGGAGAGGAGAGCCAGAACCCAGCCGTTCTGGAGAATCTGGCCCTGGGGGTCTTCAGAGAGCATTCTCCAGGTGCTGTGTGGACACGGCCTGTCCCCACTCCCACCACTTGCCTTTAGCCTCTGGTGACTCAGTGGCCCTTCTCCCCAGAGAAGACACCTCAGGGAGCCTGCTCTGTGACTGTCATTCCCATCCTGTCACCTGCCACCGAGGGATACGCCTGTGTTCTTACTCCACCCTGGGAGCCATCGAGAACCGTCCCTCTCGGAGGGCCTGCTGTGGTGCAGTGGGGTCAGCGGTGTCTCCGGAGCACCGGGATGCAGGTTCGATCCCTGGCCCGGTGCAGTGGGTTAAGGATCCAGCAGCACTGCTGTAACATAGGTAGCAACTGTGGCTCTGATCTGATCCCTGGCCTGGGAACTCCATATGCCATTGGGGAGGGGTGGTGCAAAAAAAAAAAAAAAAGACACTCTCCCTCTGGCTTCTAGCAGGCCATGGCCATCTGTGTTCTGTGGCTGTTGCACTGGTGGATAATTAGAAACGTGGCTTTTACAACTGTGTGTGACTCCTTCGTGACGGTGGTGGGAACGGGCAGATGGGAGCGGGCCCTTGCTGGACTCCAGGACGAGGGACCAGTCATCCAGGCTGGACTGGGTCTGAGAGTGACACATGTTGCCCAGATGGGAATGGGATGAGGTTCTGGGATGGTGACCCTCTGGGTCCCTGGCCCAGGTGGGGCATGTCACCTACGCTGTTGGGCACTTGGTTTACTCTGCTGCTCAGTAGGTAGGATGGGTTTCTTGGGACTGGACTTTCAGCAAGGTGCTTCCTCTGCTCTCGCGGTTCCTCCCTCCTCGCCCGGCACCCCCTCCCACCGCAGTCCGGAGCTCCGGTCCTGGGTTAAGCTCTCCAAAAACTCACCATTTCGTCTCTGCCCCACCTCTCCCCAGATCCCTCTGTCCCGAGGTCCCCGTGGTAATTTCTACCCCTGTCCCCGACACATACGCACACCTGAGGAGCCCTGAGCCCTTGAACTTGCCCACTTCTCACAGGCACAGGCGTCGTGGGTGCTGCTACAGAGCACCCTTCATCTGGGAACCAGACAGGGAAACCAAAGCTTGGAGAAGTGGCGTTGGAGTTCCCTTCATGGCTCAGCGGTTAACAAACCAGACTAGGATCCATGAGGATGCAGGTTTGATCCGTGGCCTTGCTCAGTGGGTTAAGGATTTGGTGTTGCCACAAGCTGTGGCGTAGGTCACAGACGCAGCTCGGATCCAGCGTTGCTGTGACGGGTGTAGGACAGCAGCTGTAGCTCTGATTCAACCCCTAGTCTGGGAACCTCCATATGCTGTGAGTGCGGCCCTAAAACAGCAAAAAAAAAGTGGCATGATCCCTCCAAAGGTGGCCAGGCAGCTGTGATGTTGTGCAGGGCCAGACACTCGGGAATGGGGTCAAGACCTGGGTTCTCATCGGATTTCCATCTCTGTGGTGCCGTAGGAGCCTCAGTTGTCCGCAAAATCCAAATAATGTTCCCATTCACAAGATTATTGTGCGGGAGCGGTTGCCAAAACTAAACAAAAACAAAACACTCTAGCCAGCTCTTCATTCTGCTTAACATAGCCCTGGGGCTGGGTCTCGAGGCTCCTGACTCTGGGGTCCCCGTTTCTCCTCCCGTGTGTGGCCCACGCTTGTCCTCCATTGTGCCGCCTCTCCCCATCGCCCTTAAGGCTCCACACGCCCCTGCCCCTGCCCCTGCGGGGAGGGAGGGCCAGTCCCAGTCCAGCGGGTGACTGAGAGGCGGGAGGGGGAGGGAGGGTGCCCTCCCTCCGCTTGGCCCCAGTCAGGATATGGCGGCTCTGGGCCCAGCCCTGACCGCTGGGTGGAAACAGGAAATAAGTGAGACTTGGTGTGCTGGGCCTCTGCGCCTGGCTCCGAGGCTGATAAGGGCCATTGTGTGGCCGCCGGGGATGATCCTGCCCTGGATAGATGTGCTTCCCGGAGGAAGGAAGGAAGCTTTGCTGGCCTTTCCTGGGCGGGGGAAGCCGAGGGGAGGGAGGGAAGGGTGCCTGGGGGAAGGTGCCTGCCCCGGGGGCCGTCCAGGCCAGCGTTGCCCCCTGGACCCTGCCGCTCCCATGCCAGCATCTGCCGCTGGAAAGGTCGCTTTCCGCCATCCGCTTCCCTCTTCCTATAAGGAATGGCCGGAGACCCGAGGGCTCAGTCCCAGGCCAGGAAAGTGTCAGCTGTGATTTAGCAACAATTAAGATAGAAAAACAGGAACGTCCGGGGGTGGGGAGCACCTGAGTGTGCCGTGGAAAAGTAAGGGGCAAATAGGACCCAGGCTACCCACCTCCAAGCCACCCAGCGACCAATCTCTGGGCGAGCGTTTGAGGCTCCGGAGGAGGATGGGACAGGGACCTCCTCACAGTGCCCGCCTACCTCCCAGCCAAGCCCCTCTGCCCAACACGGCCAGCTCCCAGCAGCCCTGGCCTCTCAAACTCCAAGGGCTCACCTGCTGCTGCGGGAGGCAGGCAAGCTGGGGGGACAGGCAGGAGGGGCAGTGCCTACTGGTGCATCCTCTGGGCTTAGGGCAGGATGTACGTTCTGGATTGGGGAGTGGTCACAGCTCTCCAGCCGACACCAGTGAGAACACCCGACCTGTGGGGAAAAACTTCCTACCCTTTGACCGGAGCTCAGGGTCCCTCATGGGTGGCTGCATCAGCTCCTCTGGTTACCTGGGACGACAGGCATTTCCTCTACCCCTCAGCCCCTCCTCTTCCTGCCCCAACCCCGCTGGGCCAAGAGGCCTCCCAATCAGACCTGGGCTGCTCCAGCTGTGTCCTGAGGCGCTGGACCAGACACATCCCCTGGGGCTGGAGTTGAAGCTGAACCAAGTGGCCATCCCGGCTTAAGATCAGATTCCTGGTTCCGGGAGCAGCCAGAGCCAGGCAAGCGGAGCTTTTGCTCAGAGGCCGCAGTGCTCGGCGCGCTGGCTATCCACAGGCGGAATGGCACTGCAAGTGGAGCTGATTCCCACGGGGGAGATCATCCGTGTGGTCCATCCCCACAGGCCCTGCAAGCTAGTAAGCGGGGGCGCTCTGGGCTGGGAGGAGGGGGGTATCTCCCCAGGGTCCAGCAGCCCCCCTCTCAAGCAAACCCCTTGAGAAGGCAGTGAGCATTGGCCGAGCGTTCTGATCCCTGGCGGAACATAAACAAACTGGACAAGAAGGGGTAAATGGAAGGACAGGACGGGTAAGGGTTCAAGCCTATCGGGAGCAGTGTTTCAAAGCAGGGATCTGGGTTTGAATCCCTCCTCCTCCAGGTCCCTGGTCCTCAGCGGGCTGGGCTGTGAACTGGTGACTGAGCCGCTCTAAGGACCAGTGCATGGGAACTTCCGGATACATAGTACGGGCTCAGTTAATGCCGCCCCTTTCCCCTCTGGTCTGAAGAAATGACGCGGGCCAGCTCAGAGCGGTCGCGTGGGCAGGGAAAGAGGGTGAAGGGAGCAAGGTAATCACAAACGGGAAAGAACTTGGCCTGGCCTGTAGGGGAGGGTCGGGTTTGCTCTGGGGATGCAAAGGCGTGCTAGGATGAGAAGCGAGGACCGCATAAGACACCCACTCGCCCAGGACTGCAGCGAGTGGGCCGGGTCTTCGGTCGGAGGAGGGTGCGTGTGTGTGTGTGCCTGTGGTTGCGAATGACTGTGACGCGCCTCATCTCCGGGAGCAGGCTGCGGAGTGTGCCGTACCGCGCCTCCGCCGACACCAAAGCGGACCCGGCCGGGCCGGGCGGGCGGGCGAGCGGGGCGGGGCCGGAGGGTGCGCGCGCGCGCCGGGCCTGGGCCCTGCCCGGGGATGACGACAGGCAGCGGCCCGGCCCCGGGCGGGCCCTGGGCGGGGAGAGCGTGCCGGGGCCGCCGACTCCGGAACCGGCCACGCCGCCCAGCCTGGCCCCCGCCCGCGCACCTGAGAAGCCGAGCCGGTGGGTACACGGGGCGCGGGGCGGGCCGCAGCCGCATGGCCTCGGGGTGGGGGTGGGGTTGCCTCCGTTGGAGGGCAGGATGGGGGAGAGGGCGACCGGCCGGGCGGCGACCTAGGCCCGGCGCTATCGTTCGGGAGGCAGGGGTCCCCAAGCCGGGGACTGCGGCGGCCGAGGGTGGACTCGACTCGGCCTGCCCGGTGCAGGGCCCCAGAACCTGGTGGCGCTGGGATTCGGCCTGGTGGAAACTTGGATTCGTTGCGGGTAACGTGAGGGCGAGGAGGAGCGTCTGGGGCAGCGGGGGTACCCTGCGCGCCCTTTGGGGCCCTCTGACTGCCAGCTCTGCCTCCGGGTTCCGGAGAAGCCGCTCGCGCCCCGCCCCTTCCCGTTCCCCGCTCACGGGCCCAGCGGAGCTAGTGGCCCCTGCGTGCGAGTGTGGCGGATGGGGGGCCCTGAGATGAATGAGAGAATGAATGGCTGGCCCACGGCCTATTCAATGCCAGGCACGCTCCAGCTTCCTGCTTACACTCCGGGGCCATGTGATTCATTCATTCACACGGAGCGTCCATAAGGGGCATTGAGCCCCCACTGGGTGTACGGCCAGAGCGCGGGAGTCGTCTCCTGGGAGAGACTGACAAGGAAACATTCGATTAGAGCGGATTGCCATAAGGAGAGGGCTGTGCGTTTTCGGGTAATCAGGAAGGCGTTCTGGAGGAAGCGACACCTGAACTGAGTCTTCAAGGACGACTGAGTCAGTCAGGTGGGGAGGGGGTTGGGTTGTCCAAGCATGCTGCAGGTGCAAAGGCGAGAAGCTTAGAGCCCCACGGCTGGTGGCAGGGGTGAGAGTAGCTCCTCCTGGCTGTGCCTGGTGGTGAGGGAGGCACTGGGAGACAAGGGACTGGAGAGGGCTACCCATGTGGCCACATGAGAACGCAGGAGCATTGGGGCTGCTGAAAGAAACAGTCAGTGAGCTTGGCACATGGAGGAGTGCCCTGTAAACCTTCACTCTGTTAACATGAGCTGTTAATTGATTGTATTTGGATTTGTAAAAACCACCAGCTGCTGTGGGAAGATGAATTGGAGGGAGGAAGGCAGGGAGGCCAGTGTGGAGGCTGCTTGCTTAGTCCAGCGGCGGGGGGGGGGGGGGGGGAGGGTGCAGCAGTGATGCAGGAGCGGAGGGGAAGTTTTAGCAAGTGGTGACTCGTTGGTGTGAGGAGTGGAAGGAGGAGGGCAGGCCTTTTGGTGCCAAAGAAGTGATGACTTAGCTGGTGCCTCCCTCCTCTCAACATACAGGATCTTGAACAAGGAAGATAGGTTAGGGGGCAAGGTGCTTTGTTTATTTCTGCTAGACCCTCAGGCAGAGGTGCTGGCAGGCAAAAAGCCTCTGGTTCCGGAACCAGCTTGTACAGCCCTAGACTGGAGCCCGGAGAGCTCTCAGGTAGCATCCCTAGTCTTCACCTTCTCCATCCCCTGGAAACATCTACCTTGAGTTTGGAACAGTGCTTGGTGGGGCAGCCTGGGCCCAGCCCTAAGATATGTTTGATAAAGAAAAGTTGAGCACCTGCTCTGTGCCCAGCATGCACTGCGGGTGAGATAGACTATGGTTATTTTGTTTTCCCTTTTTTTAAGTTGTATTGAAGTATAATTGATTTACAATATTGTGATAATTTCTGTTTTACAACAGAGTGACTCAGTTATACATGTATATACATCAATTCTCTTTCAGATTCTTTTCCCACCTAGATTATCAGAGAATATTGGGTAGCGTTCTCTGTGCTCTACAGCAGGCCCCTTTTGGCCAGTCATTTCATATGCCTGTGTGTACATGCCAGTCCCAAACCCCCAGTCCATCCCTCCCCCCGAAACTGTCCCCTCCGCTGTGGTTCTCTTCCCTGCTCCTAAAGGGCTAAGTAGAAATCAGTTTATAGCAGCAATCTGGGGGTCTTCTCAGAACACCTTCTCCAGACTTGCATAGCCCTGGGCTGGGGGAACACCTGAGGTTCCCCCACTACCCTCCCCACTCCTCCAGAGGCCAGGCTTGGGGGTGTCTGGCCCATACTAGGTAATGGATGGTCCAGGTCTGCTGGACCTGTCTATCCACACCTTCACGGGAGAAACACCTCCCCATGCAGGAGAAGACCCAGGAGCAGCCTTGGGAAATAAGGCCTGGGTCACTCGGGGGACCATGACTGCACCCCAACGTGCAGCCAGCCCCTAGGTCCAGGGACAGACATGCTAGCAGCTCAGAGGTCATGTCCCACTCCCAAGCTGCTTGCTGTTCCTAAGGCCTACATGTCAGTTGTCACACAGTACCGCCAGGGGTGGGTACTGGGCCCTGCAGTCACGAGGTTACTTAGAAAGGTCACAGCCTGGCAGGTAGCATGTTAACCTTTACAGAGAAGCTGGGAGATCCACCAGCTCTCTCCCTCCTTCACCATAGCCCTGCGGGAGTAGACAGTGGTAGACTTCCCTTTTCCAGTCCCACCTCTCCTTTTACTAGTCCCGGGTTCAGGTTCTTGAACGTGTCAGTCACCTGCCCAGCCTCCGTTTCCCGTCTGTAGAAGGAGGGGTGAGTAACACGGACCTCATGGCTCTGCTGGGGTCACTGAAGGGTATACCAGAAGACAGCACACCTAACGCACGAGGCCCCCGGCTTTGCATCTTTGGCCGCCATGTCTCTCACACCCTCAGTCCCCCGCCTCCCTACCCCTCTCCCAGGAGGGCGCCTCTGCAGGGCCGGGGCGGGCGGTGGCGATAACGGGACCGGGGTGGTGGTTGGGGGGCTGTGGTCCAGCCAGGGGCCCGCGGTCAGGTTCGCCTGGAAGCGGAGACACCCGCTTCTTGTGCCGCCGGGCGGCGGCTGTGGGGGCGCCAGCGGGCATCCCGGGAATGCAGCGGCGCGGCTCTGACTGGGGGCGGCCGGTCCGACCCCTCCGCATGCAGATTCCCCTCATTCCAGCAGGTTGACGCGGCGGCGGGCGGGGCGGGCACTGCGGCCGCGAGGCCCCGCCCCCTCGCCAGCTCCTTCCCCTGGGGTCCTCCAGCCGCAGCCAGGAGCACCAGCCTTGCCCGCCCCTGGCCCTGCGCCTAGTGTGGGCCAGCTCGACCCCTTTCCTCCAGTCTTACAAACCACTTCGCACCCCGGGTGAGCAGGAGGCTGAAGCCCCTCCCAATTGCCTCTCCTTTCTGCATTTTCACCCTGGGGGCATCGCGGAAGGGGTCTCTTCCTACCCTGAGCCCGCCGAAGCGGGTGGCTTTGAGGACACAGTCCCCACACCACCCCCCGCTCCCACCCATCTCCCAGCTGCGCGCGGCAGCACCCATTCCCCTCGCCCCCTCCAGAGGGCCCCATCTTCCAGCTGGTGCCCCCGCCGCGGGGTCCCCCGGGCTGCGGCTCCGGCCGGGCTGTTGTTCTTGAGGTAATGAGCCTTCCCCACGAGGCTGCAGCCCGCACCTGCCGCAACCTCCCTCCCTCCCTCCCGAGGGAGCCTGGGTCTGAGGGTGGGGCGCGCTGGGGCTTTTCCTCCCAGGCCTGCTTTTTGCCCAGCAGGGCAAGTCAGTGTCCTCCATTTTGCACCTCTGGTTCCTGATCTGTCAGGTGGGGCACAGGTAAAGTTCGAGAGCTCTTTGAAGCGGGAGACAGACACGCCTGAGGGGCTTTCCCAGCTAGATAAGGAATGTGACCTGTCCTGGCCAGGGCCTGGTTCATAGTAGGTCGGCTCCAAGCCTGTGTAGGTGTGTGGAAAGAGTGTCAGGCCGAGAGAGGGCAGTGGTGTTTGCTGAGGGACTGGGAGGTGCCTTGGCTCCTTATCTTAGCCTTCTCAGCCGCACCTTTGAGACTGACATTAAGGCTGAAGGAGAGACTCGCAGAAGTTGTGACCTGCTGGCAGGCACACAGCTCGGGAGAGAAGTGGCCCAGCCTTTTGGAAGCATTAGCCGTCACACCCACCACCAGCGCTGGGATCTGGGCCAGAGTTTGCCCAGCAGGCTGCTGCCCTCAGAGAGCCCAGAGAGGGTGGGGCTGCTGGGCGCTGGTTTGGACAGAGGGAGGGTGTCCTGGTTAGAGTATGAAGGGGGCCAGAGGGACAAGAGAGGGAGGCCCCCTCCAGAGGAGGGAGTGAAGTGAGGGGCCCCTGGGCACAGAGGCCCTGGTCAGGGTGGCTAGAATAGGGGAGAAGGGTATTGTCCCAAAAGCTGGAAGTCGGACCTGGATTTCCCAGATGGAAAGTAAAGTCCTTGATGGAGGCCGGGCACACGCTGCGCTCCAGAAAGGCGCTCAGTCCCTGGGGCGCGCGCTCCGTGCTGACGCGGGAACCTAAAGCGGTTTTCTTGGGTTTTCTTTAGACGCTGGGCCCACCCCCCAGAGAGTCCGGGGATGGACAGTGTCCCGCACAGAGGCTCCGCCCGCCTGGGCGCGCCGGCCGTATTTGGACATTTCGTTCTATTTTTAACTTTCCCGGGACTCGAGGTTGGGGTGACGGGGGGGAGGGAAATCCTGCTTCCTCCGGGACCCACGAGCTTCTGCCTATTGAGTCCCGCGCTTGGCCTAGTGCATAGTGTAGACACAAGCCCGGAAGTGAGTTCTGGGCCGGTGTAGACGCGGCGGCCACGCGGGTTCCGGGCCCCACCCTGGAACCAACGACGTCCCTCCAGGAAAACCTGACTCGGGCGGAGCCCCTGCTCCGCGGGGAGCCCCGCCCCCACCTCTGTCCCCACCCCCGTCCCCAACCCCGCCCCGAGATCCCCCCCTTAGTCCCTGCCCCACCCCACCAGCTGGAGAGGGACCCCGGAGTCCGAGCCCCGAGGGAGGCGGGGGCGCCGGGGGAGTCCCGCACTTCCGAGGCTCGCGGAGGGGGCGGGACCGGGGACGGGCTGGCCCCTCCCTCGTGACGCCGCCGCCGCCGCCGCCGTCGCCGCCGCCGAGCCACGGGCCGAAAGCACGGGCAGCGGAGCAGGGCGCCAGGCGGGTCTGGCAGGATGCGCTACCGGGCGTCGGTGAGCAGGGGTGGCGGGCAGGGCGGGGGTCCCAGGAGTCCCTCCTGGCCTCGCGGCGCCGCCTCGGCCCCGCCAGGAAGCGGGCGCGGCCCAGGAATTTCGGGTGGAAAAACGTCCCGGAAAGTTGCAGGGGGAGGAGGCCGAGGCAGGCAGGGCCTTGAGGCGCTCGGACCCGAACCGGGCCAATAGCTCCTGGGGAAGGCTGAGAGGGCCGAGACCCGTCACCCAGAGGGCAAGGGAGCGGGAGCTTGGGCCAGATTTGGCAGCTGCTTCAAGGCAGCGGCGGGGGTGGGGGTGGGGGGCGGTAAGGGACCTGCCTAGGAGAGACAGGCCCCTGGCCAGGGGTGCCCGGGCCGGAGATGTGGTGGGAGTGCGGGTCGGGGAGACCTCTTCAGGAATCCCACCTTTGCCGCCACCGTGCTCTTCTCTGACTGTTGACATCTTGGAGTCAATTTCCTAGAGCCCTCAGACCCAGTTTGTGGTATGGGGTGAGGGCCTCCTTGAGCCCCATACTTTTCCCAGCCTCTTGTGGCTGGGGAGGCAGCTGGGCTTTCCGTGGTAAAACCCCCACGGCCACGAGGCTTCTCATCGCTCTCAGTGGAGGACGGTGTCTGGGGAACCAGCAGCTGGAGGAGAGGGTGTGGTTCAGCTATGGGAGGGAGCCCCCCCTTCTGGGGTGAGTGTTGAGCCCAGCTGGGATGTGAGGCCCCTGGGGGAATCCCTCTCCTATGGCCTGGGGTGGCCTCTTGCTCCCTGTGGGTAGACACTCCCCCTGGAGATTTTGGTGGGTGGGGATGGGAGAGAGGGCCCCACCCTGCCTGTAGAATTCACTCTGAGCCATTTGTCCTACAAAGCACCTGTCACAGGTGGCTCAGAACTAAGGGACTTGAGGTCACCTGGTCTAATTCTTAACTCCTCCTTCTTGAGAAGGAAGCAGCCGGGAGAGAGGAGGGGTTTTGTCCAAGGTCAACAGAGCGTTCTTTCTCTTATTCTCATGACCACGTCTCTACACAAAACCGGCACCTCCCTGGAATCAGTGGCCTTGTCCCATGTCCTCTGGGTCCTCTGCTGCAGTGTTGTGTGTTCAGATCCCACGTGCCTCACATGGCCTTTGTTCTGGGACCGGTGTCCTCAGTTCCATGTGCCAGCTGTACCCAGTGTGGTCCATCGCCAGGGTGTTCCCCATGTCCAGGCCCCCCGTGTCCACGTGCCCCTCCCTGGTGGCCCTTTCAGTCTTACAGGCTGCACTGGAAGGGGAGAAGTGGCCTTCCTGCCCCCTGCTGCCTCTGACCCTCTCCCGTGGCCCACCGCTGCAGGCCTTGGGCAGTGACGGGGTGCGGGTGACCATGGAGAGCGCGCTGACCGCCCGAGACCGGGTGGGGGTACAGGATTTCGTGCTGCTGGAGAACTTCACCAGTGAGGCGGCCTTCATCGAGAACCTGCGGCGACGCTTCAGGGAGAACCTCATCTATGTGAGGCCCGAGTCGGGGGCACAGACGCAGGGCGGGGGCGGGGGCGGAGGGGGAAGAGGCTCAGGGGCCTCTGCGAGAAACCTCTGACCCTCCCGCCCTCCCCAGACCTACATCGGCCCTGTCCTGGTCTCTGTCAACCCCTACCGCGACCTGCAGATCTACAGCCGGCAGCACATGGAGCGTTACCGGGGCGTCAGCTTCTATGAGGTGCCCCCCCACCTGTGAGTGACACCCCCATCTCCACCCGAGGTGACCCCTCCTGACCCGCACTGGTGATGAATCACGATTCACACCTGTGAGGAAAGCCACAGTCCCTTGCCCACGGTCATCCCAGTCCCCGCCCAAGGTGAATCTCTGTACTCCATCTGGGCAGGACCTCCACCCCAACTCACACCCTTGACTTATTCCCCCTGGGCGTGGCTCCCCGTCTCAGTGACCCTCTGACCCCCACCTCTGAGGGATCTCCCGGTCTTACGGATGAGTGACCTCAGCCTTCACCTGAATGACCTCCAGTCCTCCCACCCATGAGTGATCGGCTCGGTCCTCCACCTGAATGTGATTCTCATCCTCATCTGCGAAGGGCCTCCCTTGACCTGCGTCCTGCAGGGTTCCTCCATCCTCAAGGGTACACCAGGCATGGGAGCGCCCAAGCCCCCACCCCCTCACCCCCCTGTCCCCTAAGCTCCTGACAAGCCTCTGTTCCAGGTTCGCGGTGGCCGACACTGTGTACCGGGCATTGCGCACGGAGCGCCGGGACCAGGCAGTGATGATCTCTGGGGAAAGCGGTGCCGGCAAGACAGAGGCCACCAAGCGGCTGCTGCAGTTCTATGCTGAGACGTGCCCAGCCCCCGAGCGGGGCGGAGCCGTGCGCGACCGGCTGCTGCAGAGCAACCCAGTGCTGGAGGTGAGGGCACAGCAGCTCAGCCCGGGGTCGCAGGGACAGGGGGAGACTGCCAGGCGTCCCTCATACCCCTGTCCCTTCCTAGGCCTTTGGAAATGCCAAGACCCTCCGGAATGACAACTCCAGCAGGTTCGGGAAGTACATGGACGTGCAGTTTGACTTCAAGGTACCCGTGGGTGGGTCAGGGCAGGGGGAGTGGGACTCCCATTCTGTTGGTGCCCACTGGCCAGGTCTTTGGCACCAGTAACAGACCTGCTTATTTATGGAAAACCTACTGTGTGCCAGGCACTCTTCCGGGTGCTGGTGTTACTGCAGTGAAACAAAACTGACAGAAGCCCTGTCTCCAGGGAGATAGACAATGAACAGAAAAATGTAATTTGGATGACAAGTGTCATGGCAAAAAAATAAAGTGAGGTAAGGGGAGGGGGCACTTTGCTGTTTTAAATAAGGCGGATAGGGAGTTCCCATCATGGCTCAGCGGTTAACGAACCCGACTAGGATCCATGAGGTTGCGGGTTCAATCTCTGGCCTCGCTCCGTGGGTTAAGGATCTGGTGTTGCCATGAGCTGTTCTGTAGGTCGTGGACACAGCTTGGATCCTGCAGTACTGTGGCTGTGGCCTAGGCTGGCATCTACAGCTCCGATTCAACTCCTAGCCTGGGAACCTCCATATGCTGCAGTGTGGCCCTGAAAAGCAATAAATAAGGCAGATAGGGTAGGCCTAACTGCGAAGGGGGCATTTTGGTAAAGGCTTGATGGAGACGGAGGAATGACCAGATATGTGGGGAGGGTTCAGGCAGAGGGCACCACCAGGATCAAGGCCTTGAAGTGGAAGGTGCTTAGGAGTTAAAGGACAGCAAGGAGGCCGGAGTGGCTGGAGAAGAGAGGGAGGGGCCAAGGAACAGAAGTGCAGGCTAGGTGGTGCAGGCCCTTAGGGGTCTTTGTAAGAACTTTTGTTAAAGCTTTGAGTGGAAGGGAGGCCATCAGAGAGTTTGAAACAGAAACGTGTTGTAGAGTTCCCCTGTGGCGCAATGGGATTGGCGACGCCTTAGGAGCTCTGGGTCGCAGGTTCTATCCCGAGCCTGGCACAGTGGGTTAAGGATCCAGTGTTGCCACAACTGCAGTTTAGGTTGTGACTGTGGTTCGGATCTGATCCCTGGATTCCTGGCCTGGGAACTTCATATGCTGCAGGGCGGCCAAAAATGGGGAAAAAAAAAAAAAAAGACTTGTGTTATGACCTCATTTGCCTGTTAAAATGATTGCTCTGTTGAGAATTGTTGGTAGAGAACCAGTCTGAGCGAGGAAACTGGTTAGGAAACTGATGGTTATTAAAACTAGACAACCGATGGCAGTGGCTGGGCCCAGTGTGGTGGTTGTGGTTGGATTCTGGATGTTCTGAAGGTCAAGGCGGCGGGCTTGGCTGTCTGAATGCATGTGAGGTGTGGAAGACAAGAAGCTTCCAGGAGGACGGCAGACTTCCTGGCCTGAACACCTGGAAGGGTGGAGTGACCACTGACCAAATGGGGAGAGGAGCCGGCTTGGGGAGGGGGAGAGCCATAGTTCAGTTTGGGGCCCGTTGAGTTTGAGATGCGTACCTGACATCCAAGCGGAACTGCCAGGGAGAGCGCCCTGAGCATCTTTATCACTTAAAGGAAGAATCTGAGGCCAGAGGGACGGCTTGCCTGAACCCACACAGCCCTGGGCCGAGCTGGCACTAGTGCCCAGGAGCACAGGGGCGGTGGGGAAAGGTGGGTTCTGCTCGCAGTCCCCCTGAGCAGTCGCTGCACCCTGCCCTGCCCACAGGGTGCCCCCGTGGGTGGCCACATCCTCAGTTACCTCCTGGAGAAGTCCCGGGTAGTGCACCAGAATCACGGGGAGAGGAACTTCCACGTCTTCTACCAGCTGCTGGAGGGGGGCGAGGAGGAGACGCTGCGCAGGCTGGGCCTGGAGCGGAACCCCCAGAGCTACCTGTATCTGGTGAAGGTGAGTAGTGGCCAGGCAGGGCAGGTGCCATCCAGGGAGCCCGGCACTAGGGCTGGTCACCCAGCCCTGCTCGTCCTCCAGGGCCAGTGTGCCAAAGTCTCGTCCATCAACGACAAGAACGATTGGAAGGTCGTCAGGAAGGCTCTGACGGTGATCGACTTCACTGAGGACGAAGTGGAGGTGAGGCCTCTGCTGGGGACCCTCCCTTTCCCCCCGTCACACCTGGAAAATCTCGGTCCACCTTTACAACCTGTTTCCACACTAGCCACTTTCTCCCCTCCATGCTTTACCACCGGGTCTCTGCTCCTTCTGACCTTCCACTGTGCGGGGCCCTCCTGTAACCCCCACCCGCCCCTCCCTGTGTGTCCAGGACCTGCTGAGCATCGTGGCCAGCGTCCTGCATCTGGGCAACCTCCACTTTGCTGCCAACGAGGAGAGTAATGCTCAGGTCACCACCGAGAACCAGCTCAAGTATCTGACCAGGGTGAGCGGGTTAACTGGGGCGAGGGCAGGGCAGCTGGGGCGGGGGGCGTGCTCACCCACCAGGCCCGTCACCTCCCTCGGCAGCTCCTGGGTGTGGAAGGCTCCACGTTGCGGGAAGCCCTGACGCACAGGAAGATCATCGCCAAGGGCGAAGAGGTGAGTCCTTTGCCCCAGGAGGTCGGGTTGGGGTGGGGGGCGGCTGTTCCTGGGCAGCCCCTGCTCCCCGCGTCCCCTTCGCCTGGTCTGTTCAGCTGGTCCTCTCGGCGATGCTGGAAGAACATAAGGCAGGTGGCTCAGAGAGGCACCGCTGGTCAAGATCGCAAGGAAGACTCCCTTCCGGGAACGAGGCGTCCACACCTTCCCTCTGGTGTGGCCACCGTGGCCTCCCCCGGTGCCGCCACCCCCAGGCTCACCAGGGGCGGGGAGGGCAGAGCGGCAGCAGCAGGGGTGGGAAACGGCTGCATTCGTCTCCCCGTCTCGCCCGCCGGCAGCTCCTGAGCCCTCTGAACCTGGAACAGGCTGCGTATGCGCGAGATGCCCTTGCCAAGGCCGTGTACAGTCGCACCTTCACCTGGCTGGTTGCGAAGATCAACAGGTCACTGGCCTCCAAGGTGAGGGCTTGGCCCCTGCTGCGGCCGAGGCGGCGGGGAGGGCGGTCCAGGGAGGCCGGGGGCAGTGGCGGCGAACGCTGGCACCCACGCTCTGGGTTGGCTGGCCCTAGGACGCTGAGAGCCCGAGCTGGCGGAGCACCACGGTCCTCGGGCTCCTGGACATTTACGGCTTCGAAGTGTTTCAGCACAACAGGTCAGTGCCCCCGGCCCCGCCTGTCTCTCCTCCATCTCCCCTGTCGCCGTCCCTCTCGTCTCCCCCCCACCCCCGCCCCGCCCTGGGTTCCTGTCATCCCTGCCAGGGACTCCCCAGCCGACCTGAGTCCTGCTCTGCATTTCCTCCCTTCTCTGTGCTGAGGCCTTGTCCCACCCCTGCCCGGCTCCTGGTCCCATGTCCCCTGAGCTCCTGAGGGCTCCTCTGTCTCCCTCCCAGCTTCGAGCAGTTCTGCATCAATTACTGCAACGAGAAGCTGCAGCAGCTTTTCATCGAGCTCACCCTCAAGTCGGAGCAAGAGGAGTACGAGGCAGAGGGCATCGCGGTGAGTGCACCATGGGCCTGCCGGTGTCCCCACATGTCCTGGAAGCCAGGTGGCGGTCCCCTTGAGGAGAGCGGTGCCAGGACCCCCTGACCACGGCTTCCTCCCCTCTTGCCCCCCAGTGGGAGCCTGTGCAGTATTTCAACAACAAGATCATCTGTGACCTGGTGGAGGAGAAGTTCAAGGGCATCATCTCCATTTTGGTGAGCCGTCTGCTCCTCCAAGGCCTGGTGTGGGGGCCGGGTGGGGTGATCTCACCGTTCTGGCCTTGCTCTCCCGGCCTGTCCGCAGAGGGCTAGAGTTTGAGCGGGGACAGGACAGGGCTGTGTGCGGAGGGGGAGGTGAGGTGTGGGGAGGCCCCCTGTGTCTGCGTCTCCCACGGGGGCCCCTGCGTCCCGGCGCTCTCCAGTCCCTCCCCCATGTGCCCCTCACCCTCCGCCACACCCCCCCAGGACGAGGAGTGTCTGCGCCCCGGGGAGGCCACGGACTTGACCTTCCTGGAGAAGCTGGAGGACACAGTCAAACACCATCCACACTTCCTGACGTGAGTAAGGCTGTGGGGCTGCCTCGGGGTGGCGTCTGTGGAAGCCTGGGATCCCCTCTAATCGTAAAACACCAGCCATGGAGTTCCCTGGTGGCTCAGCAGGTTGGGGATCTGGCGTTGTCACTGCCTTGGCACAGGTTCAATTCCTGTCCCGGCCTACACCACAGCCACAGCAACACGGGATCCGAGCTGCATCTGTAACCTACACTACAGCCCACAGCAACGCTGGATTCTTAACCCACCGAGTGAGGCCGGCGGGTGTCCTCATGGATGCTAGTCGGGTTCGTTAACCGCTGAGCCACGACGGGAACTCCCGTGATTCTTTTCTGAGAATGAAACTTGCTAAGATTTTTTAGCTTCCCTATTTGGAAATTGCTTTTTATTTAAGGAATTCCCTAGAGTGGGGAGCAGGGAGGGAAAAACAAGCCCCTCTGTCCCATTTCTGCTGTATTTTGAACTCATCATCTCTAACCTGAAGCAACCCTTGAAGGAGGTTTTACTGAGGCTCAAAGAAGTGAAACCATTTGCCTAAGGTTATCTCACATGGTTAAGTCCAGAACTGAGACTCAGGCCCAGAGCATTTTCTCTCTCTCTCTCTTTTTTTTTTTTTTTGGCTTTTTAGGGCCACATCTGTAGCATATGGAAGTTCCCAGACTAGAGGAGCTGCAGCTGCCAGCCTATGCCACAGCAACACAGGACCCGAGCTGCATCTGTGACCTACACCACAGCTCAACGCCAGATCCTTAACCAATTGAGCAAGGCCAGGGATTGAACCTGCAACCTCATGGATATTAGTAGGTTCTTAACCCACTGAGCTACAACAGGAATTCTGGCCCTGAGCATTTTTATGTAAGAGAATATTCAAAACCTATTGTCTTATTTTTTTTTTCAAATTTAATTGAAATTTTTTTTTATTATAGTTGATAAAAACCTTTTTCTGATCGTAAAAATAATGCTGCTCATCAGAGAAAAGTTGGAACATGTGCAAAAGCCACTTGTAATCCTGTCACCCGGAGGTCAGCACTGTTAACAATTTGAGGCATTTTTCTTCCTGCCTTTTTCTATACATTTTTTTTTTCTGTAGTTGAGAACTTCTTGTGTATAAGCCTCAGGATAATGTTGTATCCTGAGTACCTTCCTGTATCATCAAACAGAAAAATTTCCTCAAAACACTTCCTGCAGTGAGTCCAACACACAGATACTCCACTGCTCTCACCCAGCCTTTGGGGGCCCTGGCCACCCTCCAGGTTTCTGCTGGGAAAACAGTGCTGCCACGAATATCCCTAGGCCTGAAATCTATGCCTGTATCTCCGGTTAGTTGCTTGGCATTGTTTTAAAGTTGAAAATGGGCTAAAGAGTATAAACACGCTTAAGACTAAGAGATCTCTCGGGGCAGATTCCATTCTTACCAGGCAGCGGGCAGCACCCAGCCCTCTGAGCAGAGCTGTGCAACAGCCAAAAGCAACGCCAAGTAGTCCCCTGCCCAGCATGCCCTGGCGGGGCCTGGGTCCCTGGTCCTGGCGCTGTGCCACCCTAGGCAAAGCTGTCTACCTCTCTGAGCCTCTGTGGCGGCCTCTGTGCAGGGAGGGGGCCCCGCCCTGCCAGCTTCTTACTGGATGCCTGGTTCCTCTCTGGAAGTCTCTTCAGCAGGCAGGGGGCATGGCTCAGGCCAGCAGTCTGCAGCTTCCTCTCCCTGTCACTGCCAGGCACAAGCTGGCTGACCAGCGGACCAGGAAATCTCTGGGCCGAGGGGAGTTCCGCCTTCTGCACTACGCTGGGGAGGTGACCTACAGTGTGACCGGTGAGGATGCTGGGTCTGGGTCCCCACGGTGCGCGGGGAGAGGGGCTCTCCCTCGCTTCACATCTACTCTCTCCTCCCAGGGTTTCTGGATAAAAACAACGACCTTCTCTTTCGGAACCTGAAGGAGGTGAGGACCCAGGGCGGGGGGTCGAGGCCTGGGCTCTGAATGACCTCCGCCCCAGGAATTGGACTGGCTTGTCCCTGTGTTTCCACCGTGACGCCTTGCTCTGCCCTCACAGACCATGTGCAGCTCGGAGAATCCCATCATGAGCCAGTGCTTCGACCGGAGCGAGCTCAGTGACAAGAAGCGGCCAGAGACGGTGTGAAGGCTGTGGGACCCGAGGGGGCATGTGTGTGCCCAGGAGTGGGACCAGTGCCTGCATGAGCTGGGAGTTGGCAGTGTGTGTGTGTATGTGTGTGAGTTTGCGCGTTCGTGGGTGCCTGGGAGCACATCTGTGCGTGTCTAGGAGGCTGCCCGTGGGTGTGTCTGTACCCGCTTCCATGTGTGCCTGTGTGTGCACTGTCTCTAAGTGTTGACGCATGTGTTGTACACCCGTGCCTGTGTGGGTGCTTGTGTGCACTCACCCCCCTCAGCAGACATTTGTGGTGGGTGTTGCTGTGCTCTCGTAGAAATGTGCACGGGGTACTATGGGAACTCAGAATAGGGAGCAGCAGATTGCCTGAGGGAGTAGAAGAGGGGAGGGGATCAGGGAGGGCTTCCTGGAGGAGGAAGCATCTGAGACCGCTTGGGAATGCGTAGGTGCTTGTCAGATAGACCTACGGTGGGAGGGCACCGTAGGCAGCCCGAGGGCCCCACACAGGTACACCAAAGGGACCAGGAGATGGACAGAAAAGTGACATTTTGGAGTTTCCATTGTGGCTCAGTGGTTAACGAATCTGACTAAGAACCGCAACCATGAGGTTGCGGGTTCGATCCCTGGCCTTGCTCAGTGGGTTAAGGATCCAGCGTTGCTGTGAGTTGTGGTGTAGGTTGCAGACGCGGCTCGGATCCCGCGTTGCTGTGGCTGTGGTGTAGGCCGGCAGCTACAGCTCCTGTTAGACCCCTAGCCTGGGAACCTCCATATGCTGCGGGTGCGGCCCTAGATAAAAGACAAAAAGACAAAAAAAAAAAAAAAGTGACATTTTGAGGAGGGAGGCTGGGAGAGGCTGAAATGGCCGGTGGTGCCACATGTGGGGAGAGTTCCGTTGAGCCGTGGGCAGAGGTGTGGCTGCTGGGCCTGGCGGGAGGAGGGCCAGGGTGGTCCCAGGAAGAGCCAGGTCCCTGGAGAGGAGGAAGCCAGGGCGTGGCAGGCTGAGACTGCTGGCAGGGAGGTCACGGAGGCAGCGTGTTGCTCAGTGTCTGACTCCCTGGGACCCTGCCCTCTGCTCCGCACCCTGCCCCCTCCCTGAGCATGCTCATCCTCCAAGCCTCAGTATCCCCCTCCCCCACCCTTGAGAGGACACCCTACTCCTGTCCAGGCCTCTCCCTAGAGTCCAGTGATCTCTTCCAAGTGACCGGCAGGCACTGCAGACTCCACTAGTCTATAATGGAGCCCTTGACTGTCCAGTGTGCCAGGCCGGCTCCTTGCATTTCCCTGATTTGGGGCAGGGACCACCCTCTACTCAGTCCTAAAGACCCAGAAACCTGTGCAGCATCCCCGATTCTGCAGCCTCCCCCTCCCCCTCATCCTAACAGCCACGGGGGTCTTGCCCATTTCTGCTGCCTCAATATTCCTTCCTCACCCTGCGCCATCACTCACTCCAGTTCAGTCCCCTGAGCCAGCCAGCCACCTCCCTGGCCTCCTTACCAACCAGCCGTCACCTACCTGCCGTAGATATTCCAAAAAGCAGGTCTGTTCCCGTCATTCCCTCGCTCCAAGGTCCTCTTTGGCTCCCTATTTCCCTCAGGATAAAAGTCAGTCTCCCTAATGTGGCTCTCAAGTCCTACCACGATGCTGCCTCTCCAACCGATCGTTTTTACTCCCCATCCAAACCCTCGCGCTGCTTGTCGCTCCCTGTGTACGTCCAGCCATTGCTCACGCTGTTGCTCTGCCTGATGCCGTTCTCTTGTCTCTTCCCTCCGGCTGTCCTCTACTTATCCTTCCTTTCTTTATATGTAGGCATTTTTAGCCTTGCCTGTGCCATGCAGAAGTTCCCAGGCCAGGATCGAACCTGTGCCACAGCAGTGACGACACCAGATAACTCCTGCTTATTCTTTAAATCTTAGCTCAGCAGGAAACCCAGCTAGTATCCATGAAAATGCGGGTTCGATCCCTGGCCTTGCTCAGTGGGTTAAGGATCCGGCGTTGCTGTGAGCTGTGGTGTAGGTTACAGACGCGGCTTGGATCCCACGTGGCTGTGGCTGTAGCGAAGGCTGGCACCTGCGCTCCAATTCAACCCTAGCCTGGGAACTTCCGTATGCCACGGGTGTGGCCCTAAAAAGACAAATAAATCTCAGCTGAAGGGTCATTTCCGGAAGGCCCTTCCTGCTGCCTCCTGCCCCACAGACCGGATTAGTTGCCCCTTCCTCATGCTTCCAGAACCCCCAGGCACACGCCCCTGGGCGTTAGTGCGACCGTGATGGGTTACAAGCCTTTGCTGAGGCATCGACTTCCCCCACAGGCCCGAGATCCTTGAAGGTCCCGCGGCACAGGCTACAGGGTTAGCGGTTGTAGGCAGAGGAGTAGGATACATTGCTTAGCAATATGGCCCTGAAATGCTAAGAAGAGAGAGTGGCTGCCAAAGGGAGCTGTAGGATTCAGGTTGCCAGGAGACGTGAGCAGGGTTTTTGGAGGGGAGTGAGGGGAACGCTGATGGGAGGAAGTAAGCCCTCTACCCAGGGCAGGGGTAGTTGAGGGAACCGGTGCTGTTTGGCCCAGGGAGGGGCCTCGAATTGGGCAGCTCTGCCATAGGGAGGGGCATTTGCAAGGGGCAGCAGCTTCAGCCCAGCTCCAGCTACCCTTGCCTTCATCTTGGTGGACCAGGTCGCCACCCAGTTCAAGATGAGCCTCCTGCAGCTGGTGGAGATCCTCAAGTCTAAGGAGCCTGCTTATGTCCGCTGCATCAAGCCCAATGACGCCAAGCAGCCAGGTAGGCTGTCCGCCCCGTCGGCGGGTGGGGGCCTGGCCTCCTCCCTGGCAGAGGCGACGGCCCTCTGTCGGCAAAATGCCCGCTGACCTCGTCCCCACCCCGTTACCCCTCCCCTAGGCCGCTTTGATGAAGTGCTGATCAGGCACCAGGTGAAGTACCTGGGGCTGATGGAGAACCTGCGCGTGCGCAGAGCCGGCTTTGCCTATCGCCGCAAATACGAGGCTTTCCTGCAGAGGTGGGGGCGGGGCCTGACTCTGCGCCGGAGGTGGGGGGGGCAAAAGGTTAGGGGGAGGGGGAGGGGTGGGGCGGCGGGTGCTTCAGGGATCCAGAGAGGGAGGACAGCAATTCTCAGCCCCGTTCAGAGACACGGCCCTGAGCTGCCAGGGGATCCACGTCGGAGGCCCCTCTGTGCAGCAGGCCTAATGTCGAGCTTGGTAGGGCAAAGACCCGCCCTCCCCAACCCCAGGCCCAGCCCTCTTAGAGCAGCTGGGTGGGTCCCTGAGGCCTATCACCAACAGAGACGGTAAAAGCCTAGGAGGAGGACAGAGCAGCTCTGAGGTGGCCCCGAGGTAGAGAGCTGGGGGGTCGGTCAGGCGTGACTGTCTCTACCACTTTCTAGTCCGTTGACCTTCGACAGCTGAGAAGCCTCAGTTTGTTCATTAAAGAGCAGGTACTAACGGAGCGACCTCCCAGGCTTTCTGTGAGCTGTCAGTCTGGGAACACCCAGCAGGTGCCCGGGAAATCTGGTTTGGGCCCCCAGAGAAGGGCGCTGGCAGGGGTGGGGACTGGGTGCATGTCTGCTCTTGCTGTCCCCAGGTACAAGTCACTCTGCCCAGAGACATGGCCTACATGGGCAGGAAGGCCCCAGGACGGGGTGGCTGTGCTGATCAGGCACCTTGGCTACAAGCCGGAAGAGTACAAAATGGGCAGGTGAGTGGCGCCCACGCCCGGTGTTTGGGGACACGGGGGTGGCAACCAGGGGCTGATCACTTGCTGCCCTCCGTGATCCCAGGACCAAGATCTTCATCCGCTTCCCCAAGACCTTGTTTGCCACAGAGGACGCCTTGGAAGTCCGGCGGCAGAGCCTGGGTGAGAGAGGAGCCCCATCCTTCTGGGCCAGTGGGGTCCATTCTGGGGAACAGGGGAGAAATCGCTGCACTGGAGCTCCTTCTGCAGGAAGTTTGCCACGCCCACACTCAGCCGCCCTCCTCCCTACTGGCTTCAGCCGCAGCAGCCACCTCCCCTGCCCCCAGACACGCACTCTGAGCATGTTCCCACCTTGCTCCGCTCTCTAGTTTCCTCTCCCTTCATCTATCTCTCACTCGGTAGCTCCTTCAGCCACTCCCCTCACTCATGTCACTCCATGGGCTCTGGCGGTGCCAGGCCCCCAGCTGGGTCCCCCTAAGCTCTGGCTGAGTGACTTTCTTTCCCAACCACAGCCACGAAGATCCAGGCCGCCTGGAGGGGCTTTCATTGGCGGCAGAAATTCCTCCGAGTGAAGCGATCAGGTTCGGGGCTGGGGGTCTTCAGGAGGGCGGGGCTGGAGTGGGTCATCGCGGGGAGGAGATGGAGGTCAGCCCTCTGTGGTCTCCGCAGCGATCTGCATCCAGTCCTGGTGGCGAGGAACGCTGGGCCGGCGGAAGGCAGCCAAGAGGAAGTGGGCGGCACAGACCATCCGGCGGTGAGCAGTGGGGCGCGACGAGAGGGTGCGGAGCAGAGTGGGAGGGTCCGTGCCCAGGCTTCTCACCCCCACCTGTGTCGGGCCTCCACCCCCAGGCTCATCCGTGGCTTCATCCTGCGCCACGAACCCCGTTGCCCCGAGAATGCCTTCTTCCTGGACCACGTGCGCACCTCTTTTTTGCTCAACCTGCGGCGGCAGCTGCCCCGGAATATCCTGGACTCTTCCTGGCCCACGCCCCCACCTGCCCTGCGTGAGGTCTGTGGGCCCTCCCTGCCCACTCGGGAACCATCCGCACTTAGCAAAGGGACCTGATAATCATGTGACCCGCGGAGCAGCTGGGAAGGGAAGGGAACTGGAGCTGGGCTGCAGAGAACAACACAGGAATGGAAGGGTGGTCCAGGCTGAGGGGGTGTCGCTTCTGCCTTTGGGCTTCAGAGGGGAGGGAGCCTGGCTGCCTGGCGGCCCTGACCTCGCTCGTGCCCCCAGGCCTCGAAGCTCCTGCGGGAGTTGTGCCGGAAGAACATGGTGTGGAAGTACTGCCGGAGCATCAGCCCCGAGTGGAAGCAGCAGGTACGGGCGAGGAGGCCCTGGGGACCAGCCAGGGGCTGCTTGAAGCGCGCCGGCCTGGAGCACCTTTACTTTGATTTACTATGTGACCTCAAGCGCATCCCAGCCCCGATTTGGCCTCATGCATGAAGCCGAGGCCAGAGTAGATTTTTTGTGGCCAGTAGGGTTTGTCTTCTAGACCCGCTGTCCTGACTGGTAGGGCCTGCCCAGGGCGCTTTGTTGAAAAGGCCGCAGCTTCCGTCTGATGGAATGATTCCAGAGAAAGACATTGGTGGCTGACATGCCTTGCTCGGTATAGAACGATGCTCAGGGACCCACTCAGCACCGTTAACCTATAGTAGTTTTGAACAATTTATTTCTGTGGGAATATAGTTGACTTACAGTGTTGTGTCAATTTCTGCTGTACAGTGTAGTGACCCAGTCCTATATACATATATATGTATACATATATAGTTTTAACTTTAAATTTTTTTATTTTATAATGATTTTTGTTCTTTCCATTATAGCTGGTTTACAGTGTTCTATCAATTTTCTACTGCACAATAAGGTGGCCCAGTCACACATACATGTATACAGTCTTTTTATTACATTATCATGCTCCATCATAAGGGACTAGATACAGTTCACAGTGCTATATACATTATTTTTCTCATACTATCTTTCATCAAGTTCTGTCCCAAGAGACTGGATACAGTTCCTCGAGCTGCACAGTAGGAGCTCATTGCTTATTATTCTCAGTGCAACAGTCTGCATCTGCCAACCCCTGTAGTAGTTTCAGGTATCAGCAATCAGCCAGCTTCAAGATCCCAGGCTGGAGCTGACTCTCGGGGGCTCCAGGGCCTGATATGATGGGAATTATATCGTGACCATACCGTCATGACCCTTTCGAGGGAGCCTTGGTAGTTGTGGGTGGCGGTAAGGCAGAGAAGGGGCTGACGGGAATGTTGGTGTCAGGGCTTAGCCTCCCCGGGCTGGGGCCGGACGGAGGGTGAGGGGGCCAGGCTCTGCTGTGATGGCCCCCGCCCCCACTCTGACAGCTCCCCTCCTTGCCCTTGTCTCCCCAGCTGCAGCAAAAAGCCGTGGCTAGTGAGATCTTCAAAGGCAAGAAAGACAATTACCCCCAGAGTGTCCCCAGGCTCTTCATCAGCACACGGCTTGGTGAGCCCCTTACCTTCCAGTGCGTGAAGCTTCCATCACCATCCTCGGCCTCTCTCTCCTCCTCTTACACCCCTCCCCCACCTGGGTTACAGGTGCAGATGAGATCAGCCCCAAGGTGCTGCAGGCCCTGGGCTCTGAGCCCATTCAGGTGAGACCTGCCTGTAGTCCCCAGTCCCTCTGTTCTGCCACCCAAGGGCTCGGTGGGGGTCAGAGCCGGGGCAGAGGGCGAGGAGGTCCCTCAGCCCCTCACCCGCCCTGTGTCCCCAGTATGCCGTGCCCGTCGTGAAATATGACCGCAAAGGCTACAAGCCACGCTCCCGGCAGCTGCTGCTGACGCCCAACGCCGTGGTCATCGTGGAGGACGCCAAAGTCAAGCAGAGGATTGATTATGCCAACCTGACCGGTAAGCCAGAGTCCCGGGCTGCGTGCGGAGGGCCTCCTGCTCTGACCCTTGAACCCTGACCTCTGCCCTTCCCCCTCAGGAATATCTGTCAGCAGCCTGAGTGACAGCCTCTTCGTGCTGCACGTGCAGCGTGAGGACAATAAGCAGAAGGTGCCCCCTGGGGGGACGGGGAGGCAGGGAGCGGGTCGGGCCCAGCTCCCGGCAGGGCCTGACCCCTGCCTCCATCTGGGCCCCCAGGGGGACGTGGTGCTGCAGAGCGACCACGTGATTGAGACGCTGACCAAGACGGCCCTCAGCGCCGACCGCGTGAACAACATCAACATCAACCAGGGCAGGTGAGGCGGGGAGGGGCGGCCGGGGCCGGGGCCGGGGCCGGGGCCGGGCGGCCGGCGGGCAGGCCTCACGCGCCCCCTTCCCTCCAGCATCACGTTCGCGGGGGGCCCGGGCAGGGACGGCATCATCGACTTCACACCCGGCTCGGAGCTGCTCATCACCAAGGCCAAGAACGGGCACCTGGCTGTGGTGAGTGGGCCCGGCAGCAGCTCCCTGCCTCCCCGCTGAGCCCCGGGCGGCGCCCTGGGCACCTCCCCGAGGGCCTCGACTCAGAGGGCACCATCCCTCCCTTCCTCCTGCTGCCCTTTGAGGACCAGAGAGAGGGCCACGTGAGCCCGCACAGTGCAGAGCGTCTTAAAGACGGCAGCACAGGGAGGTAGCGGGACCTGGGGGGGTGCAGTGTGGGTGGGAGAGGCCTGCCCTGGCCAGGACGCAGATCCCCGTGGGGACAGGCTCAGAGTCGCCAGCGCCGAGGCCTCCAGACCCTCCTACCCCGTGCACTACGGCGTTTGTAGCCCGGGAAGACACGTGCCCGCAGCGCCTCCGCTGCCCACTCACCACTTGGGCTTCTCCCTCGGCCCCCACAGGTGGCCCCACGGCTGAACTCTCGGTGATGAAGGTGCCCGCTGGACCCCTCCCGCCTCCCCGTGCTTTGCTCATCCCCCCCCCCCCCAGTTACCAAAGACTCGAGCTTCCAGACAGGGACCCAGGGACACCTCGAAGCCCACCGACAAACTCCCACCTCCTGCTCGCCCTCCTCCTGGGGGAGCGGCAGGGGCCCGGGAGCCGCCCCAGGAGTGGGCCAGGCCGGGCCACAGCAATAGGAAAGCCGGGGCCAGAGGCAGCCGTGCCAGCCCCACTGCCAATGCCAAATATTTGAGAGAGGGGAACTTTTGCTGAGGTTTTCTCTGAGATTTTTTTGATGCTTTATAGGAAATTATTTTTTTAAAAAGCCATTTTCCTACCCCGAGACACACTGGATGTGTTTTCCCTGACTCCAGCAGGACAGCAATGTAGCTGGGAGGGTGGGTGGTCTGGGCCCTGGTGCCCTCTTCCCTGCCCGGGCCACCTTCGCCTCCTTGTTCCCCTGGCACCTTGTCTGTCTACCTGCCTGCCCACCTGTACCCTTTGCAGCCCACTCCATCATCCTCCTGGGGTCTGAGACCATCCTTGCCTGGCCCCTCCTTCCTGCCTTAAAGATGCCTTTCTAATATCATGCCAGCCTGAGGGCATCCTGGAGTGGGGGCAGGACTCTTAGACTGTAGGTTTTAGAAGCTCTGAGAGATCAGTCTAGCTTCCTAGTGTGATGGAGCAAGAGGCGGAGGCCCAGAGAGGGGAGGAGACTTGCCCAAGGTCATCCAGCAGGTTGGGGCAAAACCAGACTGCAGCTTTGTCCTCAGCACACCTCACTGCCTCTCCCAGGGACAGGGGCCCCCATGAAACAGGCTCATGTCTTAAGGGTGCATGTGGCTCCCTGACCAGCAATCACCCTCGGGGGCCTTCGGGTGGGAGGAACTCTCCTGCCCGAGTTCTTGCCTTAGGATGACAAACACCCTGTCCGTATACTTCGGGCCCAATTCCTTTACTGGCCCCCGTACCCCTCCCCATCCTGGGAGCCTAGGGGAGCGGCTGGCCTTGGGAGGAGCTGCAGGGGCATCACCTCTTTCTGCTGCTTCTCCCCCCACCCACCCCCACCTCCCCCAAGGGCCTGGGGGCTGCCCCGCTGCCCCTGCCCTCTGGGGAGTCTCAGCCCACTGCTGACACTTCTGCAATCCAGAGAAACACTAAATAAAGCAATACGTGTCTGCCAACACCGGTCTCCTTGTGCATTAGCAAAGGGAGAGAGGACCCTAGAGGCGACCAGGGATCTTCTGTTAGAGTCTTCTCCTTGTCCCCAGAAGGAAGGGGACAGGGATCCCCTCCATCCCCGCCGGGCAGAGAGCAGGAGTGGCCTCGCTCTTTCATTGCTGTCTGTGGAAGGGCCACTCCGCCTGGCCTGGTGGGCGGGCTGGGGGAAGAGGCATCACACAGTCCCTGCGCTGTGGTCCTTGGCCCGGCGGGCAGGGCCGGTGGATGGAAACACAGCCCAGTGCAGCAAGTGTAGGCACCAAGGGCCCCCTGAATGAGAAACTGACTTAGATGGGGTTGAGGGGTTGCAAACGCTTTACAGAGAAGGTGAAATTTAGGGTGGTCTCAAAGGATGGTCTTTAAGCTCTGTTATGAGTGACAAAGCCAGCTCAGACTGCTTCAAGCAGAAGAGTACATTTATTAGCATTAGCAACCCAACAGTTCCAGGATAGGGCTGCTTCAGGCACTCAGACAACACTGTCAGCAATGTGTCTGGAACCATCTCCTGGCTCTCAGCCTTCCTGAGTGGTGGCTTCGTTCTCAGGCAGGTTCTCCCCTTATAATGTGGTGGCGGCAGTAGCCACCAGCAACTCCAGACTTACATTCTCTAATGTAAGCAAAAGCAGAAAGAGAAAGTGCCTCTTTGCCAGTAAAAGTCAAAAGCCTCAGAGCTGATTCTCAGTGAACCAGCTGGAACGAGGTGCTCTTCCCTGACCCAGATGCAGTGGGGAAGAGGAGCCTGTTCGGATACGTGCCTGCCGGGCCTGGGTCATGTGTCTGCTTCCCCTGAGCAGAAGCTTGAACCACATCTGCCCTCAAGGACCAAGCCTGGGGACAAGTGATTTCCCAGGTAATCAGAGTGGCTGCCTCCAGAAGAAAGGGAGTGTTGGAAGTTGCAATCGCAGAGCCCATCTGGAGGCTGAGATTTCCCAAGGGGCAGCAGCCTTGCGGCAGAAGGAACGGCACGTGCAGGGCTTTCAGGCAAGGAAAGGTGTAGTATGGAGCCAGGCTACCTGCTGAGGAGCTAGATTCCATCAAGAATGAGACACCACATGAATGTCTTGGGTTTGACACAGTCCTGGGACCACACCCAGATTTGGACCCCTCCCGGCAATGTAAGTTACTGAGAAATGAAAGCACCGCAATAATTTGTCCACTCTATCGGCAGTAACCACGGCTCCAAGAAGCTGACACCAAGAAGCCGACAGATAAGATAAGCATTGCGATAGGTGCAATTACCAGGTTTACAACTGTAGCAACACGCCTTTCTCTAGCAAGTTGGAGCGCACATGGGAGTGCTGTCACAGAGAGCCCAGCTGCGGCTGAGGACATGTCCTTTTGACAGGTAACCAAGAATGGTTTGCACTCCCAGCTCACATCCTGCGGGGAAGTGCAGTGCCCTCCAGGAGGTATCTGTCAATTGCAGGAAGCTCATTTTGGCTCTGGACAGGTGCCTGGACTCTCCATTCATTCATTCAGTCATTCAGCCAGTATCCACTCCATGCCTATATGACAGGCACTTGGGATACAGCAGAAGCAAGAAGACCAGAATCTGGAGTTCCCATTGTGGCTCAGCGGTAACGAACCCAACCGGTATCCATGAGGATGTGGGTTTGATCCCTGGCCTCGCTCAGTGGGTTAAGGATCCTGTGTTGCCAAGAACTGTGTTGCAGTGTAGGTTGTAGTCTCAGCTTGGATCCAACCTTGCGTTGCTGTGGCTGTGGTATAGGTGGGCAGCTGTAGCTCCTCTTCGGCCCCCTAGCTTGGGGACTTACATATACTGCAAGTTCAGCCTTAAAAAGCAAAAAAAAAAAAAAAAAAAAGACGGGTTCTTGTCTCTGCAAAACTAAGGGCCATCCACTGGGAGCTGGGACATCTGTCTTCTTCATAATCTAGAAACTCCAGCAAAGACTTGGAAATTTCTGTCTCCTTGTCTCTATACTGGCAGAAATGTATTTTCCCACTAATATAAATGGCACGTATACCCCCACCATCTCTTTTCTTTCTCTTTCTCTCTCACACACACTTTAGATGTTATTGTCAGTTTTCTCTCTAAGCAGCAATTTTGGTCATCCTCATACAAAAATCTTTCAGCTCTTTTGTTTGTTTCTTATTTTTTTTCTTTTTATTTTATTTTATTTTTTGGCCTGTGGCATGCGCTAGTTCGCAGGCCAGGGACTGAACCTGCACCATAGCTGTAACCAGAGCCACAGCAGTGACAATGCCAAATCCTTAACCCGTGGAGCCACCAGGGAACTTCTGTTTTGTTTCAGTTTTTTTAAGGAAAAAGTGAGTGAGTAGCCCAACCTCAGAGGGTTTCATTTACCCAGGACCCTGGAGTTGTGCAGTGTACGACTGTACAAGGCAGCTCTCAACACTTTAGGAGACACAGAGCAGGCAGGCAGATAGGTCCTTGAACCCTCGTTCCTGGTCCTTTGCTAAAATAAAGAATGCCCTTCTCTGGTTAGAGGGGAGGACGTTGATGTGCTTCTCTCTCTCTCTCTCTCTTTTTTTTTTTTTTTTTGGTCCTTTTTTTAAGATAGCATATGGAGGTTCTCAGGCTAGAGGTCGAATCGGAGCTGTAGCTGCTGGTCTATACCACAGCCACAGCAACGCGGGATCCAAGCCACGTCTGTGACCTACACCACAGCTCACGGCAACGCCAGATTGTTAACCCACTGAGCAAGGCCAGGGATTGAAACTGCAACCTCATGGATGCTAGTCAGATTCGTTTCCGCTGAGCCACAACGGGAACTCCAATGTGTTTTCCTGTTGAACAGGTCAGCCTTCCCTTTCTTTTCCCCTTTCATCTCTGTTTGTCCTTCAGGCACCTCCAGGAGCATCTTCGTAAACAAGAAAGTCACATTCTTCACGTTCTTTGTAGGGCAGATCTCAGGCCTATCAGGGGCAAAAAGCCACCATCATGGCTATAAATCCTTCTGTAAGAAGAGGAGAGGAGGAGAAGGAGAAAAGAAGGAGTGGGGCAGGGGCCTTGTCTTCTTATCTCAAAGCCACTCTGTTCCCACCTGGTTGGCCTCTGAATTTGCAGGTTCTCTGTACTCCAAGGAGGAACTCTGTAGTCCAAGCTACGCCCTTGAGTCAGTGCTTGGTGCTGGGTACCCCCTCCTTACCAATCTCCTTGCTTATTTTCCAGCTCAGTTATGATTTGTTTTCTTTGTTTCTTTCTTGTCTTTCTTTCCTCTTCTTTTAAGGTCTTTTCTTCAGTCCTGTCCATGTGCCCTAGAGAGGGGACACTCAGAGGCGTGGCTTCAGACCCCCACCCCAGGCAATCTCTGGTGAGGTCCTGCCTCAAAGGCCAGTCATCATGGGGAAATGAAGAGCAGGCACTTCTCTTTCCCAGAGGACCAGAATTCACCCCGGGCTTGGCTTCTCCTGCTAGCTTGTGGTGACATGCCATGACTAAGCCAGGGTCACGATGAGTCACCCACAGCGAGGAAGGTGCCCTTGCTCCGCACACCTTCCCAGAGCGGGCCCAGGGGTGTGAGAAGTGGGTCTGGAAGAGATGTGGTATTCGTGTAAGACCATAAAACCTAGGGCTGACTAATTTTTTTAAATGTCTAGTTCTAAATTAATATTTTTTTTTAGAAAAAGGGGGAAAAATAGTTTATTTCTGCCATACTTCCCCCACCCTTCATCTCCTGTCATTCCTATCCCAGAAGTCTGAGTATATAGCAGCGAGACCCGAGAGCACTTTTCTTTCCAGGATTTGAATCTCAGCACCCAGCTCAGGAGCTGTGTGTCTCAGGACAAGTGACCTAACTTCTGAGCTTCATCTGTAAAATGGGAATAGCTGTAAAATGCCAATCCAGAAGGCTGAGAGGATTACATGAGACGATCTACCAAAGGGCAGTTAGCACTATGCCTGGCAGGTAAAATTCCCTAAATAAATAGTCATTATTATGAAGCATTTATGGAGTGCCTCCTACACTTGATGCCTAGCCTTTGAAGAGATCTAGCATGGAACACAGACTTGTAAAATCAAAGATTACAATATAACAGGTCATACGACAGGTATGAACCATACTGGAGATAAACTGGGAGTTCTAACACCTGGAGAATGTAAAAAGTTTTACACAGGGTAAGCAGCACACTCAGAGCTATAATTTAGAAAACACAACTTGGCAGATTGTGTGCTATGCAATCAGGGGCAGCAAGACTATAGAATACCAGGAGTTCCTGTCGTGGCTCAGCGGAAACTAATCCGACTAGGAGCCATGAGGTTGTGGGTTCGATCCCAGGCCTCACCCAGTTGGTTAAGGATCTCATGTTGCCGTGAACTGTGGTGTAGACTACAGATGCAGTTTGGATCCTGCATGGCTGTGGCTGTGGTGTAGACTGGCAGCTGTAGCTCCAATTAGACCCCTAGCCTGGGAACATCCACATGCCGTGGGTGTGGCCCTAGAAATACAAGACAGGCTGGTGCAATCCAGTGGTGAGCTAATAGTAAACCCCAGCTTAGGAAACAGGGTTGTTCTTCATGTGGATGACTCTGTGCCGAAAGCACAGACAGAAGGACAATGTTTGATCTATGCCCATCCGAAAGGACGATGAAGTTCAGGTTGTACGAGGACACTACAAGGGGCAGCAGATTGGCAAAGTAGTCCAGGTTTACCGGAAGACATATGTCATCTACATTGAATGAGTGCAGCGGGAGAAGGCTAATGGCACAACTGTCCATGTGGGCATTCTCCCCAGCAAGGTGGTTATCACTAGACTAAAACTGGACAAGGACTGCAAAAAGATCCTTGAACGTAAAGCCAAATCTTGCCAAGTAGGAAAGGAAAAGGGCAAATATAAGGAAGAAACAGTTGAGAAGATGCAGGAATAAAATAATCTTAGATAAAACTTTCATTAAAAACTTAAAATGAGAAAAAAAAAAGAAATACAAAAGACAAAAAAAAAAACTATAGGACACCAGTGACAGGCTGTCATAGGAATGCAGATATAGATATGGAATATAGAGATAAAAATGATTGTGATGTCAGGGAGAGTAGAGGATATCCATGGCCAGAATTAGAGAATCTGGGCAGATGACTTACTTGAAAGCCTCAATAGACAGAACGCTGTAAGTCCACTTGGCTTGGCACACTCTGTTCCCTTTGGCTTGAATGCCTTTCCCCAATTGCCATTCAATATTCAGCTCAAGCCCCTGGGAAGCATTCGCGTTCCTATATAGCATGGATTAGGGGGCCCTGCTCTATGTTCCTAGACCCCAGTGTCCTTACCCCCATCAAACTGCTTGGCATCCCTTTGTCATTGTTTCCTGGTTCCTCCCACTGGTCTGAGAATTCCCAGAGGGAAGGGCCCAGCCTAGGCCTCAGAGCCCAACCTCTGAGACCTGCAAGGCAAATGTGGTGTCAACTGTTTGCTGAATGAATCAATAAAAACAAGAGCTTAACAGATCTGGTGAGGAGTTCCCACTGTGGCGCAGTGGAAACAAATCTGACTAAGAACCACGAGGTCGTGGGTTCAATCCTTGGCCTCCTCAGTGGGTTAAGGACCCGGCTTTGCCTGAACTGTGGTGTAGGTGGCAGATGGGGCTTGGATCTGGCGTTGCTGTGGCTGTGGCATAGGCTGATGGCTACAGTTCCCATTCGATCCCTATCCTGGGAACCTCCGTATTCAGAGAGTGCGGCCCTAAAAAAAAAAAAAAAGCAAAAAAAACAAAAAACAAAAAACAGATGTGGGGGGAATCTGAAGAAACCATCAGAAAATGTTGGTCTCAGGGAACTCAGGCTCTGAGGCCACATCACCTTTTCTACTCCAATTCTGTCTCCTAGTTGCTGCCCAGAAGCACCGGGCTTGCCAGGAAATTGAAGCCTGGAATAGCCAGAACCGCGTGGCCTACAAACTTCTGCGGACTGCTAGTTGAGGCCCCGCCCCTCGTCCTAGACTCCGCCTCTCCACTCCCTGCAGTCCCTGTCCCCGCCAGGCGGCGACGCCCAAGAGGCCGCATGTGCAGTGAGCGCTTGAGCCGCCCCTTGCCCTTCTCCCAATGGCGGGCAGCAGTCCCCTTCCCGGCATCCTCCCGGAGGCAGGGAGTACGTCATTTCCGGTGGGGAAGGCCCGCGGCCGCCGCCGCCATTTCGGGCGCTGCTGTGAAGCTGAGACCCAAGCCGGTCCGCTGGACGGCGGGCGCCGGGACTGGAGGGGCGCGCGCGGCGGCGGCGGCGGCGGCGGCGGCGGCGGCCCAGCGTGTAGGCGCGGAGTCGGCCATGGCGGGCAACTTCGACTCGGAGGAGCGGAGTAGCTGGTACTGGGGGCGGCTGAGCCGGCAGGAGGCGGTGGCGCTGTTGCAGGGCCAGCGGCACGGGGTGTTCCTGGTGCGGGACTCGAGCACCAGCCCCGGGGACTATGTGCTCAGCGTCTCCGAGAACTCGCGCGTCTCCCACTACATCATCAACAGCAGCGGCCCGCGCCCGCCAGTGCCACCGTCGCCCGCCCAGCCTCCGCCCGGTGAGGGACGGACGGGACGGGAGGCCCCGGGCGGGGGTTATGGCCGCCGACCTCCCCAGCCTGGCCGGCTGCTCCTCGAGAGCTGACCCCCAAGGGGACTTGGGCAGAGGGCTAGAGTGACCGTGGCCGGAGGGAAGCTTGCTGCCCGGCTCTCTCCCACGGACGAGCGGGAGTGTGTGGGGGAGGAGGAGCCGCTGACCCAGGCCTCTGGGTGTGACTTGGGAGGACAGCCCAGGGGAAGGGGAACTGTTTCGGCCCCAGGGTGGGGCTAGTACCCGTGCAGGGCCAGGCAACGTGGGGACAAAGAGCTGAGGGGGATGTTGGCACTGCGGGGGCATCACTTGGCAGCGGTGCCCGGAATGAATCCGATAATCCTACAAGTGGCTTTTTAGGCTTGAAACATTTCCTGCAGTGTTGGAGAGCCGGGTTTGGCTATACTCCCCTGGTGGCCTTTGGTAGGAAGTCACCACATACCGGCTGGGAGGGATGGAGACACCCTCAGGAAACCGGTCAGCTTTTTCCTTTCTTGGGCATTTTTCCAAAATACTTTTACCGTCGTCTTCCCCTGCGGAGGACGAAGGTAGTGAGCTAAGTGCATTGGTTATAGAAGAAAGGCCTCTGTGACCAGCCCAGCATAAGCTAATGCCCGGCTGACTGAGACCAGGAGATCTTGGTGTCCAGAGACTGTCTTCCACAATTAAGGGGTTCTAGTTTTCAAAGAGAATAGTGGAGGAAAGATTTTTTTTTTCCAGGAAATAAACCACATATACACCAATGGAAACAATCCCTTCCCTGAAAGTGAATGAACTTCATTTTTCCTTGGACTTCAACATTGTCAGTCTTATACTGCAGGGTCTCTCCTTGCTCAGTAGGTTGGGGGTTGTGGCCAGAGTCTTCCTTGATATGTCTTCTTCTTATACCATTGGCTGTTTGGGGAGTGTTAAGAGGATTTATGCACTTGGTACTTGAAGTTTGTGAGGTACGGAGCATTTCTGAGGTTATTGTTATCTGTGTAACAGCACCAAAGGTCTTAGTGCTTTTTCATTTACCAAGCTGAAGCAGTTTCCTCCTGACCAGTTGAGACTAGATTCAGGCTAGTCTCACGTGGATTGGAAGGCTCCTGAGCTAGTCTTTGCAGACTTTCCCTTTTAGAATAATCCTAATTTAGATTTATCCACTCTGACCAGAAATGGGAAGATGAGATAACTTCTCTTGTTAACCCATACCAATTTTAGGAGTTCCCATCGTGGCTCAGTGGTTAACGAATCTGACTAAGAACCATGAGGTTGCAGGTTCGATCCCTGGCCTCGCACAGTGGGTTAAGGATCTGGCATTGCTGTGGCTCTGGCATAGACCAGAGGCTACAGCTCCGATTAGACCCCTAGCCTGGGAACCTCCATATGCTGCGAGTGCGGCCCTAAAAAGAGACAAAAGCAAAAAAAAAAAAAAACCAAAAAACAAACACATACCAATTTTAAAAAGAGTATGGAGTCCTTCAGCCCACAAATTATCCAAGGTCTTTCTCAGTCTGGTTGGTTTTATAGCATTATAACCTGAGATGGGAGTAGGTATGTAACATGTATTTACCCTAAACCGGATGTATTCTACTTTTTACCACCTTCGTAGGGTCTAAGGTTTTGCATTACTGTGCAGTGACATGGCAAACGATCATTGAAACTCAATTCTCAACCATTTGTTTGTGTATGTGTTTTGTTGGTTACAAAATTTGGAAATGGCAGGCAATTTTGTTTGAGTTTTCTCCACATCTTGGCGTTATGACTTTAATTTCAGATCTTACCTTAGTACTGAGCTCCACCTTTTCATAACAGATATGAATTCAGATCCTTGGCCCAAGAGAGAAGGTGAGGATTGCCAGAGTTTGTGGATGGGGTGTGGAAAGTTCATGGCTATTGTGGTAATTCTTTTCGTTTCCGCTGCACTACGATGGGAACTCCAGAAGAATTTCTCAGTGGGTTAAGGGTCCCGTGTTGCTGTGAGCTGTGGTGTAGGTTGCAGACACGGCTCGGATCCCGCGTTGCTGTGGCTGTGGTATAGGCCGGCGGCTACAGCTCCTATTGGACCCCTAGCCTGGGAACCTCCGTATGCCGCGGGTGCGGCCCTAAAAAGGAAAAAAAAAAGGGCATATACAGTATTAATAGTTAACATTTATTGACCAGTCATTCTTTGCCAGGTACTTTGCAGAGTATGTGTATTGTCTCGTTTACTGTCTGTAACAATCTAGTGAGGAAAGTACTGTGATTTCCATTTATTAAAATATTTCCATTTTAGGGAGTTCCCGTTGTCACTCAGTGGATTACAAACCCTACTAGAATCCATGAGAATGCAAGTTTGATTCCTGGCTTTGCTCAGGGGGTTAAGGATCTGGCATTGCTGTGAGCTGTGGTGTAGGTCACAGATGTGGCTCAGATCCCTAGTTGCAGTGACTGTGGCGTAGGCCAGTGGCTACAGCTCTGATTTGACCCCTAGCCTGGGAACTTCCATATGCTGGGGGTGCAGCCCTAAAAAGCAAACAAAACAAAACAAAATTCCATTTTATAGGTGAGGAAACAGGGTCAGAAATTCAGTAATTTGCCCAAGGTCACACAGCTAGTCAGTGACTGAGCCAGACTTTGAACTTAGAAATTATGACCTGAGAGCGGACTCTGCACTGTATTCTTTTCTGTCCAATCCATTTTCCTTTTGAGATCTCTTGAGTACCGAATACTTTTGTTTTGTCCTGGGTCCCAGGTTCCGTTTAGAGACCAAAAGGAAAGGATGACAAGAAAACATCATTCAAGAGTTCCCTTTGTGGCGCAGTGGAAATGAATCTGAATAGTGTCTATGAGGATTCGGGTTCAGTCTCTGGCCTTGCTCAGTGAGTTGGGCATCTGGCGTTGCCATGAACTGTGGTGTAGGTTGTAGATGTGGCTTGGATCCCACGTGACTGTGGCGTAGGCTGGCAGCTATAGCTCCAATTAGAACCCCTAGCCTGGGAACTTCCATATGCTGCGGGTGCTGCCCTAAAAAGCGGAAAAAAAAGAAGATGGCATCTGCTATCTAAAGTCAGTGATGCTGAGGCTTTTAATAACCTTGTTTGGCAGATTGAATGTGGGAAATAAGCTTTTTGTTTAGGATTATATAATATATTTTGTGGATATAGGCATAGAATGAATTTGTATGGAATGTCTTAGATACAGATTTTAGAGGCATAGGAAGAGAATAGACCACGTATTCTCAACCTTTTCCTGTAAACCTATTTGTAACTTAATTGTTTAGCTCCCACAGGCTATCAGTGCTGCCGTTGCCTGGAAGTGCCCTGACTGCCCCAGGGCCAAAGGGCAGGGCTTGGTCAAGTCTACTGCTCATACTCTGCAGGTGTACTTCTAAGGAAGGCTTTGCATTCGTTGATTGGTCCACTAGTTTCTTTTGGAACATGAGGTTTTTACTAGACCTTGTCCAGTAGACAGTCAATAAAACTGAGTTAAGTATGAGTTTGGAGAGTGGTTACAAGCTTGTACTCGGAAGCCTGCGTTTGAACCTTCTTTACTTGCTGCTTACTACTTAATATGATTTTGTTCAAGTTCTTTAACTTCTCTCTGCCTGTTTCCTCATCTGTGATGAAAGAGGGGAAATAGTATTACTGACTTCATAGGGTTGCTGTGAGGATTTTCGTGTATTAAATGCTTAGGAATGGGACTAGCATATAGTAACTACTCAAGAAGCATTAGGTTTATTAATCTATGTGGTTGAGGGGAGGAGGTGTGAAGCACAATGGGAAACTGTTCTCTCCTCTGAGAGGCTTGCAGCACGTCTGAAGGGGTAAGTGAAGGATCTAGTACATGGAAATAGGATGGCATCTGTTACCTGCTCAACCCAGAGCTACCCACCTGTTGTCCTAGGGGTGAGGGGAGCATAAAAGCTTGCCTCGTTTTGGGGTTGGATGCAGAAGCTAGAGTGCTAATTGTTGGTATTGGGCCAAGCCACCCCTGGAGATCCTAGGGGACTGCCCATTACCCACTGCTGCCTTTTTGTGCCTTCAGCATCTGTTTCATTTATTTACGTCATCTTTGTAGTTCTCAAACCTGGTCTTCATGTTTCACTCTTTAATATCAGAGTATTCCTCCATTCAGCAGTTTCGGAGAAGTTCTTCGGTGAGTTACTTAAAGGTTTCAGCACCCCCCCCCCAATTTTTTTTTTTTTCATTATGAAAGGAATTAGGTTTATTTATTGCAGAACTTTTCCAAGTTTTTACTATGCTTTTGTGAAATTATGACTCTTTAAGAGAGGCAGGTATTGGATACTGGATTTTTTCAAACCAATTTGACCACAGAACTTTTTGAGAAACATCTTGAAATTCTGTGGAATCTTCTTTTGGAAACTGCAGCAGACCCTGGATTTAGGAATGAATCGAACATTTCTAAAGGGGAGTTCCCATCGTGGTGCAGCAGAAACAACTCTGACAAGGAACCGTGAGGTTGTGGGTTCGATCTCTGGCCTTGCTTAGTAGGTTAAGGATCTGGTGTTGCCGTGAGCTGTGGTGTAGGTCACAGACGCGGCTTGGATTCAGTGTTGCGGTGGCTGTGGCCTAGGCCGGCAGCTGTAGTTCCGATTTGACCCCTACCCTGGGAATCTTCCTTCATATGCTGCGGGTGTGGCCCTAAAAAGCAAAAAAAAGAAAAAAAATTCTAAGAATTTGGTTTTGGGGGAGTTCCTGTCTTGGCTCAGTGGTTAACAAATCCAACTAGGAACCATGAGGTTGC
>PVHT020000004.1:1433089-1594752 GCA_004024745.2 Catagonus wagneri
CCTTCGCCACAGCCACAGCCACGTGGGATCCGAGCCGCGTCTGCAACCTTCACCACAGCTCATGGCAACGCCGGATCCTTAACCCACTGAGCAAGGCCAGGGATCGAACCCACAACCTCATGGTTCTTAGTCGGATTCGTTAACCACTGAGCCACGAAGGGAACTCCAGGAACCCTTACATCTTGATACTACTTCTTTAGGATACTTTCTCAAAAGAAGTCAGTGGCCTTGCTAGCACTTTTCTTTGGACAGGTGGTGAGAGTATTTAAGCAACCTCTAAAAATACAGAGAAGGCTGAGGAGAAAGAAGAGAGGGAATGCGAATTAAGAAAAGAGGCAAAGAAAGAAAAAGTGCTGTGAGACTTAAGGAGAGGCTGATGATGGAGCCACTGTGGTGGTACCCATGCAGAAGTGACTTGGCCTGTTTGGCCTACAGAGCTCTTGGGTGTTCATAAAACCCTCAGGGAGTGGTGGTGTAAAAACCGATGTAACCTGAGGGCTGAAACGCTTAGAATTAATTATGTATAGAAACCAAAAGATACATTTGACTGTATTGATTTTGACTTCTGACTGTTCTTAACTGCACATTCAGAATCCAGCACAGCTTTGGTATAGAACAAGTCAGTTCCAAGTCCCAGCTATGAGAACTCTGTTGTTGGTTCTGTTCTCTAGACTGACTGACTGTATCTCCTTCCTTTCCCGCCCTTCTGTTTCCTGCCTTTGGCTGCTTGTGGTTGGAAGGAGATGAACTAGGGAAAAGGAGCCGGAACACATAGCTGTGGTGAGGTTTGGGCTTATCTGGGACTTACGTATGTTCTGGTCCCCTCCCTTCCCTTCTTTTGGATCGATGAAGCTTGATTGCCCTGTGTATCTAACTCTGCTGCAGCAGTGCACAAAAACAAACATTCCTCTATGGAGTAATTATAGTGTCATTAAAATAGAAAAAGAATTTATAGGTAAATTTTTCCTTGTACTTCTATGTCTGTTGGGATTGCCAAGCAAGAAACAAAACAGAACAACAATAAAAAAAAAGATGGTGGACCCAGTTCACAGCATGAAGCACTTGAACAAGAAATAAATTGAACCAACTTGCTACATTTCTGGCAGATGAGCTGATCTTTCTAAGGTACTTGGCTTAGTGGTCTTATTTGTTCTTCTAATCCCTGTCCACCCCCCACCCCACAAAAAAAGAACATTCACTTGCAGTGGTACAGTAATTGGAGGAGCCATAACAGTGGTTGAAAGGGAGTGGATACCATCTTAGAGTGAAAAGAGTGCCTTAGAAACATTCAGGAATGAGAAGAGCTTCTCCGTTTTTTTTCTTTTTAGTGCTGTACCCGTGGCACATGGAAGTTCCCAGGCTAGGGGGGGTCAAATTAGAGCTGCAGCTGAGGCCTGTGCCACACAGCTAACGGCAATGCCAGATCCTTAACCCACTGAACAAGACCAGGGATCAAACCTGTGTCTTCATGGATACTAGTCGGGTTCGTTACCACTGAGCCATAACGGAAACTCCAAGAGCTGCTCCTTTATCATGATTTCGTTGTTTCTTTTGTTTTTTTCTTCCACTGCGGTGACACTGAACACTGAGTCCTTAACTGCTAGGCCAGTTGTATCTGATTTTGTTGTATATTTTAAAGCATAGTTTATTGTCACTGTTTTTTGTAAGAGCACATTTCTAGTTAAAAGTGAAAGTGTGTGGGGGGGAAATGCCTCCCTAAGACATGGTGCTTTGCTGTTCACTCACCAACCACACTGTGTTTGCTTTTGTATCCCCAACTATGCTGTGTATTCAAAGCTGGGAAAAGATTTTCCTTTAATTTTTCCTTGTTTCACAGTTTGGTTCATTAATAATATCTAAGGAGTTCCTATTGTGGCTGAGTGGGTTAAGAACCCAGCTAGTATCCGTGAGGATGTGGCTTCCTTCCCTGGCCTTGCTCAGTGGATTGAGGATCTGGTGTTGCCGTGAGATGATGCAGCTTGGATCTGGCTGTGGAGTAGGCTGGCAGCTGCAGCTCAGATGTGACCCGTAGCCTGGGATCTTCATATGCTGCAGGCGCAGCCCTAAAAAGGAAAAAAATATACTGTCTAGTAATATCTAACAATGAGCACTTACAGAATGCCACCCACTGTCCCAAAAGGGTAACTAGTGAAAACCATTTTGTCTGTTGTACCAACTCTACTCTAGCAAAGGAGCTTCTCTTCCTAGGTGTCATTAGGATTCTTTTCTAAGCCAGAGTGTTCTGCTGGTGTGAAGTTCTCCCTACCACTCTGCCCTGGAGGCTTTCTTAACCAGGCGGTGCTAAGTAGGTCTTGGAGTTGACACTGACCCTGTCCTTAACATAGTTCTACAGGCCTCAGTGATCAGTGAAGCCTAGTGATAGGTGAGATGGTCCTGTGTCCCCTGGTTTAGGAGACTCCAACAGGAGTAATTGCCCATCAGTGATCTGCCTTGGTGAGGAGAAACTCTGGAGTATAGCACCACCATGCTCTGGTTTGATCCTAACCACGATCACCTCTCCAGTCCTGCACTTGCAGCTATTGGGGTTGCATTCTGCTGGTGTCTGATGAGTGTTTGCCATAGATGGACAATTCTGGGTTTGGGCATATATTTCAACATCTTGAGTTGGAGAGACAGCCAACATTACCGAATGTGGGCTCTTAACTTGTTTTAGTTTATAGCCTTGAATTCCACAGATGGACTTTTGAAATGTAAGAAATGTGCATCTGTCCTCTAAGTAATGTCTCGGTCTTTTTTTCATTTGGGTGAAAAGGGAAAGCACTCATTAGTACTGATTCTGTCTTGAGGACTTTTGGTTAACTTCCAAAATTTATTATTTTCACCTCTCCGCAGTGGAGAATTTTAAATGTACTTTTTCTGGAAGAAGTGTTTTCTAACATTGAACAAATTAATTAGGTCTCTTTTCTTTAGAGTGGTGAAGTAATTTAGACATCTGGGCTACCACAGTATTCCCATTTCACAGCATTAATAGCTAAGGCTTTTAGATGTGTGGGCCAGTGTTAATAGGAGTGGAGAGGGTAGTTCGGCCATTTTCACTTAACAAAATACTCAAAACAATTAGCTTTGACAAAAGAAGTACAAAAAGTCAATAAACATGAAAAACATCGGTCAAAGATAATATTTAAAAAGAGATATCCTTGCTGTTTTGGCAAGGATACGGGGGAAATGAGAACTCATAAACCACTGGTGGGAGTGTGGAACTGTACAGGCTTTTTGGAGAGCAGTTGGGCAACATAAACTTTAATGTAAGAATACTCTTTGATCTAGCAATCACATTTCAAGGAGTTTATCCTGAAGAAGTATTAAAAAATGTTCATCCATAGATCAGAACGAAAACACTCAAAACAGCATTGTTTGCGATAGTGAAAGCTTGTAAATATTTTATGGCCATTAAAAGTCATATTCTTGGGGAGTTCCTGTTGTGACTCAGCAGTAACAAACCTGACGAGGATCTATGAGGACTCGGGTTCAATCCTGAGTGGGCCTCGCTTGGTGGGTTAAGGATCCGGCATTGCTATGAGCTATGGTGTAGGTTGGCAGCTGCAGTTCTGATTCAACCTCTAGCCCAGGAACTTCCATATGCTGCAAGTGCAGCCCTAAAAAAAGCAAAAAAAAAAAAAAAAAAGATTTGAGAAGGGAGTACCTGCTGTGGCACAATGAGGCTGGTGGTGTCTCTGGAGTGCTGGGATGCAGGTTTGATCCCTGGCCTGGCACAGTGGGTTAAGGATCTGGTGTTGCGGCACTTGTAGCATAGGTTGCAGCTGTGGCGTAGAACTGATCCTGGCCCAGTAACTCCATATGCTGGGGTGGTGGTGCCCCCCCCCCCGAAAAAAGATGGTTTGAGGAGTTTCCTTGTGGCACAGTAGGTTAAAGATCTGGCATCACTGCAGCGGCTTGGATCACTGCTGTGGCATGAGTTTGATGCTTGGCTTGGGAACTTCCACATGCTGTTGGCAAGGCCAAAAGAAAAAAAAAAAGGATTTGATAATTTTGAATGCTTAGCTGCAGAGCATAAGCTAAAGTTTTGTATTCTTCATTAGAAACTTGGTTTCTTCTTTGAAATGGAATACAGCCATTTATTATCCTTCAATTACAGAATCTCAGGATAGCGAGGGAATACATTTATTTATCTATCTATCTGTCTATCTATTTATTTGTCTTTTTAGGGTTGCACCCTCGGCATATGGAGGTTCATAGGCTAGGGTCGAATCAGAGCTACAGCTGCCAGCCTACATGAGAGCCACAGAAACTCAGGATCCGAGTTACATCTGCAGCCTACACCATAGCTCACAGAAATGCCGGATCCTTAACCCACTGAGTGAGGCCAGGGATCAGACCTGTGTCCTCATGTATAGTAGTCAGATTTGTTTCCTCTGAGCCATGATGGGAACTCTCTTCTTTTCTCTTTTAGAGCTGAACCCTCAGCGTATGGAAGTTCCCAGGCTAGGGGTCTAATCGGAGCTGTAGCTGCTAGGCTACACCACAGCCACAGCAATACAGGATCTGAGCCACGTGTGTGACCTACTCCACAGCTCATGGCACAACGGGAACTCCAAGACCTTTTTGTTTCTAAGGATCCAGTTTCTATATTTTATTTAAGTGAAGATCTTGGGAATTGATTTTTAAGCAGTTTGCTTTTTAGTTTCTCTTTTTAGTTTTTTTTAGTTGTCAGAAACGAAGTTGAGATTAGTAATTGTAGATTGAAAAGATAGCCTCAAAACTTTTGCTTATTAGGAATTGCGCAGTCTAGATGTGAAGAGATGAATGTATGAACCTAGTGTAGATGAAGTTCTCCCCACCTTTTCCTGGAATAGTTGCTGCTGGGACCTATGAAAAAGAAGAGTTTGCTACATTTCCTAGGTTCACAAGAGGATTGTAGCACAGCCTTGAACCCTTGGTACTCTGTAACTGGAATGACAACAGAACATTTTGGGAGAATGAGCAAAAAGGTCATGTTGCTGTGTCTTTGATCCAGTACGAGAGCTTGTCCTGAGTGGTGTGATTGGTCTGTCATAGCCTTCTGTTCGTTTTCTGCCTCGGATGGTCATAGGCATCTTTCTTCCCAGGGAATGTTTGAGCTACAGAGTATTTTATTTTATTTATTTATTTATTTTTTGCCTTATCTAGGGCCACACCCGCGGCATATGGAGGTTCCCAGGCTAGGGGTCCAACAGGAGCTGTAGCTGCCGGCCTTCGCCACAGCCACAGCAACGCGGGATCCGAGCCACGTCTGCAACCTACACCACAGCTCACGGCAACGCCAGATCCTTAACCCAATGAGTAAGGCCAGGGCTCGAACCCACAGCCTCATGGTTCCTAGTTGGATTCGTTAACCACTGAGCCACGACGGGAACTCCGAGCTACAAAGTATTTTAGTTTGCTGAGAGGAGAAGGGGTTATTTAGATTTTTTTCTGATTAAGTAAATTTGTATAGGAAAAGCTTAAAATCTGCATTTCATCTCTGGTATATCTAAATAATACCCTGCTCTGTTTTTTTTTAGGGGTGAGCCCCTCCAGACTCCGAATAGGAGATCAAGAATTTGATTCATTGCCTGCTTTACTGGAATTCTACAAAATACACTATTTGGACACTACAACGTTGATAGAACCAGTTTCCAGATCCAGGCAGGGTAGTGGAGTGATTCTCAGGCAGGAGGAGGCAGAGTATGTACGAGCCCTCTTTGACTTTAATGGGAATGATGAGGAAGATCTTCCCTTTAAGAAAGGAGACATCCTGAGAATCCGGGATAAGCCTGAAGAGCAGTGGTGGAATGCGGAGGACAGCGAAGGCAAGAGGGGGATGATTCCAGTCCCTTACGTCGAGAAGTATAGACCTGCCTCCGCCTCAGTATCGGCTCTGATTGGAGGTAACCAGGAGGGTTCCCACCCACAGCCATTGGGTGGGCCGGAGCCCGGGCCCTATGCCCAACCCAGCGTCAACACTCCGCTCCCTAACCTCCAGAATGGGCCCATTTATGCCAGGGTAATCCAGAAGCGAGTCCCTAATGCCTACGACAAGACAGCCTTGGCTTTGGAGGTACATAACGTGCAAAATGTAGAAGGAAGAGATCTGCTACAGGGTCTCCCTCTTAGAGCTTTGTAGGAATGCCGAATACAAGCAGCAGCATTGTGATATTGTTATAGATGTCGAACCATTAAGTATTGATTTTGGCATTTAATGTTGGGTTTTCTCTTTTTTATAGAAAACCTGTTTTGGAATGAGTAAGCTTAAAAATGAATAACTGAATGTTCTGATTGATTTACTAAAACCATACTTTGACTACTTTAATAACACCACCTGAATTCACAGGAATTAACCTACAATATTTGTTCTCATCTACATTCTAATCTGTTTCTTTTTTTCTGTTTATCATTATCTAAGACAAAATGGGCTCTCACAGATTTGAGGATAGTAGGTGGTCTTAGTCAAAACACTTAAATGGAATTTTCTTTAAAAAAACCTAATATTTTTACTTCAGAAGGCATGGAGTTTCTTACCATTGATTGATTGTATTCATTAAGTAATTCAGGAAGGTAAGTGAAGTGTATAGGTATGAAGAGATACCCAAAAGTATTCCAAGGAACAGCAGGTTGACTTGGTCTTTGTTTAAAGCATTTTATAGACAAGTAGCCAGTTCCTCCTGAGGAGTAAGTAGATTTTTGCCTTTCACTGGTTAATAGTTATCCTTGGTAGCCCATCTCCTCTGGCCAGCCGTTACATTGTATTTATTCCTGTCTTTAGCACTCACAGCTTTGTCTCTTACCTCTTCTTTCCCACCCTCTGTTTCTTCTTTCTCAGTTATGCAGAGCTAGTAGTTTAGCATAAAAGCTTATACAGAAGTGGCACACTATCCCATGTTTCAGAGCCTTTTAGATATGGCAACTTGAATGTAAGCAAGTAGATAACTTCTGTAAGCACAGGCTGAAGTTAATGTGAGTACAGGTTAGCAGAGAAGGGGCAAAAGTGTATTCTTGTAAGCTGAAATCTCTTCTAAATAATTGTTTTTTCTGGGTATGTTTATACCGCTGAGGAAAGGGAGCTGCCCTCTAAGTGGGAACATTAGCCTAGAGAATGAGCTAGAATTTATTTGAAATAGTCTCTGATAGTACTGGATTTGAAGTTTTTCTTTTACATTCTAGATGGTAGATGCCAAGGAGGGTTAGTTGATGCTTACAGGTTTGACTGAAAAATGTGTTTTTTAAAGGTGGTGGGTATATTTTGGAGTTTCTGTTGTGGTTCAGTGGTATTGAACCCAACTAGAGTCCTTGAGGACGAGCCTTCGATCCCTGGCCTTGCTCAGTGGGATCCGTCATTCTGTGAGCTGCAGTGTAGGTCACAGAAGAGGCTCAGATCTGGTGTTGCTGTGGCATAGGCTGACAGCTACAGCTCTGATTTGACCCCTAGCCTGGGTACTTCCAAATGCTGCACTTGCTGCTCTAAAAAGACAATAAATAAATAAAAAATAAAAGGTGTGTATATTTTGAGATCATGTAACTTAAAGGTATTGTGTCAGGTATTGTGTCTTAGCTTGGATGAGAAATGACAAGTATGTTGTCTAGGTCACTCTACTTTTTCCCACTTAGTGTTTGGAGAATAAGAAAAACAGTAAAGAAATAAGGAATTTCTGGCTTCATATTTTTGTTTAAGTTCAGATAATGACAACATGCAACACTGTGTTGTACACATGACAATTGTGACTCGACATTTATTGCAGACCTTGTTGGCACTGGACTGGAGTGTGAAAATAGCATTCATAGAACAAGCTAGCCAACACCCAGGAGAGAATTGTTATCACATTAATTTTGCTTTCATTTGCAATTCCTTTCTCAAAGAGAATTGTTTCTTAATGATTCCTGCCTTGATTAGAGGCTTCATTTAGTGCTCAGAAATGATTCAGCTGCTCTCCTGCTGTGAGACCTAAATCTTGTGAAGTAAAAATTAAGTAGAAGACTAGTTTATGATTGTAGTAAGTTTTCTTTTTTTGCTGGATGTTAATTTTGAGCCATGTATGTAGATTGAGTGAGGGTGGCCACTTTCCAATTGGAAAACATAACCCAAATAATAGCTTTAGAATACCTCATGCACTTAAAACATGGTATGTTTTTAGTGTCGTAGAATTTTAGAGGGAGTTCCTGTTGTGGCTCAGCGGGTTAAGAACTCAGCTAGTATCCACGAGGATTCGGGTTCTATACCTGGCCTCTCTGAGCGGGTTAAGGATCTGGTGTTGCCACAAGCTGCAGTGTAGGATCTGCTGTGGCTGTGGCTGTGGCTGTGGCTGTGGCTGTGGCTGTGGCTGTGGCTGTGGCTGTGGCTGGCAGCTGCGGCTCCATTCAACCCCTAAACTAGGAACTTCCATATGCCACAGATGTGGCCCTAAAAAGCAAAAGAAAAAAGGACTTTTAGAGCTTTAAAAGACCTTAGATGTCCTTATTCACTGTATAGAAAAAACTCACATTGAGGCAGATTGAGTGGGTTGTTTAAACTGGTTGGTGGTGGAGATATAACGACCCAGATCTCCATTGGTGCCTTTTCTACCATATAGGATTCAGTCTACATTCTTTTGTTTTGTAACAGTGATGCTGCCCTCCTCAATGCAAGGTTTGTGTGGATTCACTGATGCCATATCCTCACTTGTACTCTCTATGCAGGGAGGCAGTTTTCCTTTCCCATCTTTGGTTTTTCATAGGAGCCGATGCCTAGTCCTTACTGAGATGAAGCTGGGAGATAAGACTAGGAGATTCTGGCTTTCTGATTTTAGTGTTTTTTTTTTTTTTTTTTAATTACTCAATGAATTTTATTACATTTATAGTTGTACAACAGTCATCACAAACAAATTTTATAGCATTTCCATCTCAGACACTAAGATCAGATGCACATTCATTGCTGTATTTGACCCACTATAAATTTAGGTCTGTAGGTTGCCTAGGCACATATTAGTGGAGTTTTACATTGAAATTAATAAATCAGAATTACTGCATTTTAGAATTGGACAGGATTCTAGACATAATATATTAAAACAGTAGAATTCAGACTGCTCCCATGTCTTAATGCTTCTCAGGAGGCTGCTGAGCATGCAGGGCTTTGGGTTCCCTCTCTTACTTTAATCAAAGCAGTTCTTGGTTTTTTTTTTTTTTTTTGGTCTTTTTAGGGCCACACGCTCGGCATATATGTAGGTTCCCAGTCTAGGGGTCAAATCGGCACTGTAGCTGCTGGCCTGTACCACAGCCACAGCAATGCAGGATCCAAGCCCAGTTTGCAACCTATGCCACAGCTCACCGCAACACCGGATCTCTGACCCACTGAGTGAGGCCAGGTGTTGAACCTGCATCCTCATGGATACTAGTTGGATTTCTTTATGCTGAGGCATGATGGGAACGCCAAAGCAACTCTGCTTTTATTTTATTTTTTTATTTTTTGCATTTTAGGGCCACACCTGTGGCATATGGAACTTCCCAGGCTAGGGGTCCAATCAGAGCTATAGCTGCTGGCCTTCCCCACAGCCAGAGCAATGCCAGATCCAAGCCAAGTCTGTGACCTATATCACAGCTCACGGCAAAGCCAGATCTTTATCCCACTGAGTGAGGTCCGGGATTAAACCCGAGTCCTCATGGATGCTAGTTGTATTCATTACCGCTGAGCCACAATGGGCACTCCTAAGCAATTCTGTTTTTAACTGTGTTGTATGTCAGGGTCTCTCTAAGGCTGGTTGGCTGGGTTTTTTTTTTTTTTTTTTAAAGATTATCTGTACTTAAAAAAAATAAATTAAAAATTGTTTATGATTGTTGTCCCTTTGTGGCACAACAGAAATGAATCCAACTAGATCCATGAGGATGCAAGTTTGATCCCTGGTCTTTCTCAGTGGGTTGGGGATCCGGTGTTGCTATGAGCTGTGGTGTAGTTTACAGACAAGGGTTGGATCTGGAGTTGCTGTGGCTGTGATATAGGCTGGCAGCTGTAACTCCAATTCGACCTCTAGCCTGGGAACTTCCATATGCCATGGGTGCAGCCCTAAAAAGAATAAAAAAAATTGTTTATGAACTACCTATTCTCACTTCACAGATGGATATTTCCTTCATGTTGTATTTGTAGTGATCAGAGTCCTCCAGTAGAATGTAAGCTGATGGCCATTTCCTTTTTTCCTACCCACTAGATTTTTCCAGTAGGGCTGAAAGCTATAGGAAGAAGGAATTACCTCTAGCTAATAACCAAAGCAGGGTTATTCCTCTGCCCACTGTAATTTTTGGGGAATGTAACTGAACCAAGAGGACACCATCTGTTCCATCCTGGAGCTTCTAATGAAGAGATTTTATTTTATTTACTTATTTTTTCTGAAGATAGATTTTTTTTTTTTTTTTTTTTTTTGTCTTTTTGCCTTTTATGTAGAGCCGCAGCCGCGGCATATGGAGGTTCCCAGGCTAGGGGTCTAACAGGAGCTATAGCTGCTGGCCTTCACCACAGCCACAGCAACGCGGGATCCGAGCCGCGTCTGCAACCTACACCACAGCTCACGGCAACGCCGGATCCTTAACCCACTGAGCAAGGCCAGGGATCGAACCCGCAACCTCATGGTTCTTAGTCGGATTCGTTAACCACTGAGCCACTAAGGGAACTCCATGAAGATAGATTTTTTTTTTTTTGTCTTTTTAGGGATGCACCCATGGCATATGGAAGTTCCCAGGCCAGGGATCGAATTGGAGCTGTAGCTGCCAGCCTACGCCACAGCCACAGCCACGCCAGCTCTGAGCTGTGACTGTGATCTACACTGCAGCTCACAGCAATGCCGGATCTTTAAATCACTGGGTTAGGCCAGGGATTGAACCTGTGTCCTCGTGGATACTAGTGTGTTCATTACCGTTGAGCCACAGCAGGAGCTCCTGAAGACAGATTTTATTTTATTTTATTTTTTTAATTTATTTTTTGTCTTTTTGCCTTTTATGTAGAGCCGCATCCGTGGCATATGGAGATTCCCAGGCTAGGGGTCTAACAGGAGCTGTAGCTGCCGGCCTTCGCCACAACCACAGCAACGCGGGATCCGAGCCGTGTCTGCAACCTTCACCACAGCTCACGGCAACGCCGGATCCTTAACCCACTGAGCAAGGCCAGGGATCGAACCCACAACCTCATGGTTCCTAGTCGAATTCATTAACCACTGAGCCACGAAGGGAACTCCGGAAGACAGATTTTAAACAAATGCAGATATGCTGAATGTTTTGAAGGAGAAATACTGGAAATAACATTAAAACAGAGTGCACCTTTTTTTTTTTTTTGCTCTAAGATTTTGCTATTTGTTCATGACTCCTGAGAGCTAGAATAGTGAATTTTATCTTGTACATTGTAGGTATTAAAGTTTATTTTATGGCTCTGTAGACTGTCCAGAACAATCACATTATCTTTAAATGTAATCATGTGAGTTTCCTGGTGGCTCAGCAGGTTACGGATCTGGCATTGCCACGGCTATGGCACAGTGACCATATTTTTATTTTTAGTTTTTTTGCATTTTAGGATCGCACCCCCGGCGTATGGAGATTCCCAGGCTAGGGGTCGAATCAGAGCTGTAGCTGCTGGCCTATACCACAGTCACAGCAATGCAGGATCTGAGCAATGCAGGATCTTCCACCAGAGCTCACGCAATGCCAGATCCTTAACCCACTGATCAAGGCCAGGGATTGACCTGCATCCTCGTGGATGCTAGTCAGATTCGTTAACTGCTGAGCCACAACGGGCATATCCAAAAAAAAAAAAAAAAGGTACTAGTCACATAACTTCCATTTCCTGATTTGACTTGATATTTGCCTTTGTTAGATAAGACTTCAGAGTAACCAAAGAGCTTGTTGGGTGTTCTTAGGCATGGACCAGTTCTTTAGGGCACAGAAAGGGCAGGTGTAAAGTGCTTTGGGGCCTTGATTATATGCTGCATTGCCTTACATCAGCTTAGCATCTCCCCACATAGAACTCTTTGAGACCTAGTTATTTAGGCCTTTTGACCTATGTAGAAAATTGGAGTGAAGACCTTAATTTTCCCTTTGTTCCAGAGAGAAAAAATGAAATTGCAAAGTTTAAGAACCTAAATGATGAGTCCTGGCTGTGTCCAGTTTGTCTTTTTCTTGAATTGTGTACTGTTCATTGAGACAGATTTCTCTTTTCCCTCTTTTTCCACACATTTTTTTTTTTTTTTGTCTTTTTGCCTTTATGTAGAGCCGCACCTGCGGCATATGGAGGTTCCCAGGCCAGGGGTCTAACAGGAGCTGTAGCCGCCGGCCTTCACCACAGCCACAGCAATGCGGGATCCGAGCTGCGTCTGCAACCTTCACCACAGCTCATGGCAACGCCGGATCCTTAACCCACTGAGCGATGCCAGGGATCGAACCCGCAACCTCATGGTTCTTAGTCGGATTCATTAACCACTGAGCCACAACGGGAACTTCTCTTCCACACATTTTTGAACATCTCACTCACTTCAAATCACAGTATCTCAGTGGGGGGAGACTATCTCAGCCTCTCAAATATTGAAGGCAACCCCTCTAGTATCCTCACGGATGAATTAACCTTTTTTTTTAAATTCAAATATAGTTGGGAGTTTCCGTTGTGGCGCAGTGGAAACGAATCCGACTAAGAACCATGAAGTTGCAGGTTCAATCCCTGGTCTCTCTCAGTGGGTTAAGGATCCAGCGCTGCCGTGAGCTGTGGTGTAGGTTGCAGACGCAGCTTGGATCTGGCCTTGCTGTGGCGCAGGCCAGCAGCAACAGCGCTGATGAGACCCTCTAGCCTGGGAACTTCCATATGCTGCCGGTGCGGCCCTAAAAGGTCAAAAGACAAAAAAAAAAATTCAGATATAATTGATGTACAATATTATATAAGTTATGCAACGTAGTGATTCATAATTTTTAAAGATTATACTCTATAGTTACTATAAAATATTGGTTATGTTCCCTGTGTTGTGCAATATATCCTTGTATCTTATCCTCCATCCCTATCTCTCTGTCCATCTGATCCCAGATGATTTTCGGGGAGGGGTGCACCCACGACATATGGAAGATCCCAGGCTAGGGATCGAACCTGTGCCACAGCTGTAACAAGAGCCACAGCAGTGACAACTCTGGATCCTTAACCTGCTGAGCCATGAGGGAACTCCCACCCCAGATGATTTTTAAACATGTGTTTGAATATTTCTGCTTTTGGGAAGCTCCCTGTCAGCCATAATGGTGTAGTCTCAAGGTTCCAGACTTTCTTGATTCATAGAACCCGTAGTGTTTCAGTGACATTTTCAGGCCAAATGAAGTACTTAACAGTTCCATTTATTAAGTAGCTAGGTTCAGACAACTTAATTATTTGTATTCTAGGAGTTCCTGCTTTGGCACAGTGGATTAAGAATTCAACTGCAGCAACTCGGGTCGCTGCAGAAGTGCCATTTTGATCTCCAGCCTGGTGTAGTAGGTTAAAGGATCTAGCATTGCTGCAGCTGTGGTGTAGGTTGCAGCTGTGGCTCAAGATTCAGTCCCTGGCCTGGGAACCTTCATATGCTATGAGTGCAGCCATAAAAAAAATTGTATTCTGGTAACTTGTGCACATTTGAGAAAAATAATAAACATAATTGAAAGAAAATTATATTTTAATAAAATAACTTCAGTTACTTAACTAATGAAATGTTTACTCCTATGGTTTCTCAAATCTTGGGATCATAAGGAACATTGCCACCTTTGTTTCCTGTTCCACACTTATTTTCAGGAGATACTTGGTTTTTGTCATAGCAACTGCCAAAACCCAGCTTTGCAAAGATATAACATCTTTGAAAGGGATGTAGTATGTTTGGACGTTGAAATTGTTAACCTCACTGCCCTTAGTATTAGTTCCCATGGCATAATGTGTCACGTATGGCTGTGTTTCCCTCAATATATATATATATATTTTTTTTGCCTTCTAGGGCCGCACACGTGGCGTGTGGAAGTTCCCAGGATAGTGGTCGAATTGGAGCTACAACTGCCAGCCTACACCACAGCCGCATCAACGCAGGATCGGAGCCGTGTCTGTGACCTACACCGGAGCTTGTGGTGAGCGAGGCCAGGGATTGAACCTGCATCCTCATGGATGCTAGCTGGGCTCTTAAACTGCTGAGCCACAAGGGGAACTTCACCATAAATTTAAAATACTTGGTGGCACCTCTCTGAATTTGCTGCAGTGCTCTGATGTTATATAATTTTGGAACTTCAGGTGTAGTTCACTGTACTAATTCTTAGAAAATTCTCTTTGTTGAGCTGAAATATACCTACTATTTGTGGTCACCTTTCACCAAGGGGAGGATTACTTAGTTTCATTCATTATCAGTTGTTAAGCTACAGAAACTTTTCTGAATTGAGCTAGAATCAGGGTAAGACCTATTTTCAGGACCACTGTGATGCTTTTCCTCCACACCTGGAAGCCTACCTACCAGTTAAATTTCTTTCTTTCTTTCTTTTTTTTAAAATTTTTCCTTATAGTTGATCTACAATGTTCTGTTATTTTATGTTGTACAACAAAGTAACCCAGTTATACATTTATATACATTATTTTTTCACATTATCCTCCATGTTTTATTACAAGTGATGCTTTCCGCCAATATGAGCCACAGACATGTCTATTTCAGTCCATCTCTGAGGCAAGTGAATCATTATGGCTGAATTGTCCTCACTTATTTCCATTGATTTGAAAGATTTTAGATAGGCCCTAAACATTACCTATTCCTTAGACCAGGGGTCTGCAGACTTTTTCTGTAAAGGATTTTACAGGCCACCTGGCATCTGTCACTCTTTCATCATAGCAAGAAAGCAGCCATAAACCAAACAACAAATGAGCTTGCCGTATTCCAGTAAAACTACAAAAATAGGCAGTCAACTGGGTGTGGCGCATGGGCTGTAGTTTGGTGACCCCTATCTTAGATTGCTGTAGTTTTTTTTTTTTTTTTCTCTTTGGTTATTTTAGGGCCACACGCGAGGCATATGGAGGTTCTCAGGCTAGGGGTCTAATTGGAGCTGTAGCGCCGGCCTATGCCACAGCCACGGCAACGCCAGATCCGAGCTGCATCTGCGACCTACACCACAGCTCACGGCAATGCCTGATCCTTAACCCACTGAGCGAGGCCAGGGATCGAACACGCAACCTCATGGTTCCTAGTCGGATTCGTTAACCACTGCGCCACAGTGGGAGCTCCAAGATTGCTATGTATAGTTTTCTTAACTTTTTTCCTCCTTCAGTCAAATCTTAACGTTTTTACTAAATGTGTTCTTGGTGTGTTTGAAAATGTTTAAAGACAAGGTCCCTGTACTTGGTTTTCCTGGGCTTTATTTATATGAAGTTGTGTGTGGTTCCTGCCCTGTGCTCACTGGAATCCTGCAGCAAATCTGGATCAAAGGAATGTTGGCAACTGTTGATGCCTTTCTGGTTAGATAGTAGGGATAGAAACTAGAAAAGCAGTCACCTGTGGGGTTATGCCAGCACAGGAATTCAAGCAGTTCCCTGATGTCTTCTGTTTAGTGAATACCAAAAATTAATGCCATTTGGGTTCCAATTTCTTTCTTACTGTCACTGGAACTGATTGGTGAGGATGAACTGGATAATCTTTTGCTCAGATCAATTCTAGATATCACTTATCTGTACTGAGATCATTGACCTTGGGGACTACACAAAGCTAAGGAAGAAACTGGTGTTCGTCAAGTTCGCTGGGGGTGAAGAACCTGAAGTAACTGTATTCAGGCTTCTGTACATGATTTCCTCTAGGACTTGCTCCTAAGGATGTGGTGTAGGAACTGACTGGATGCAGTAGTGCCTTGGTGAAAGGATCATCACTGTCTCTCCTTTCCAAAGCACTGTGAGGTCTGCCTCCTCAAAGAAAGGTTAACTTCGGTCCTTTATAAGATTCTTCTTCTTCTTTTTATTTTTTTGGTCTTTTTGCCTTTTCTAGGGCCTCACCCGGGGCATATGGAGGTTCCTAGGCTAGGGGTCTAATCGGAGCTGTAGCCGCCGGCCTTCGCCACAGCCACAGCAACGCGGGATCCGAGCCGCGTCTGCGACCTACACCACAGCTTACGGCAACGCTGGATCCTTAACCCACTGAGCAAGGCCAGGGATCAAACCTGCAACCTCATGGTTCGTAGTCGGATTCGCTAGCTACGACGGGAAATCCAAGATTCTTCTTTATTAGTATGCAGATAAGGATTTTTTTTCCATCTATAACTTGAATTTTGAAATCAGTAGTGTTAGAATTACAGTTATTACTGTACTCATTAAGTAGCACTTTCCTTTGTATCTTAAAATTGTGTCATTTCTGGGCAAGTGTTCAGTTTTGCGTTCTTTGTCTTTGAAGTGATACACCAAGCTTCAAACCTGTATGCATCCCTCTCACCCTTCCTGGTTTGGCCTTATGGAATTCTCCTTTAGTGTTATTGCCTGACAAGAGGAGGAGCACAAATTATGGTGTCATTTCAGACTTGGAAAAGAACTAGACTAAGTGGAGCACCATGTTCCTAGACTGCCTCGCCTGCTCCATTCACCCCCAGGCTCGACAGCCACTCTATCTTCCAAACCATTGGAGCGCAAGGGCCTCATGTGTTCTCAGGGGCAGTCATATTGCCTTTGAGACTTGTCTTTTTTTTTTTTTTTTTTTTTTTTTTTTTTTTTTTGCTTTTTAAGGCCATGCCTGCGGCATATGGAATCTCCCAGGCTAGGGGTTGAATCAGAGCTGTAGCTGCCAGCCTATACCATAGCCATAGCAGTATGGGATCTGAGCTGAGTCAGTGATCTACACCACAGCTCAGGGCAGTGCTGGAACCCTGATCCAGTGAGCGAGGCCAGGGATCGAACCTGCATCCTCATGGCTACTAGTATTCATTTCTGCTGCACCACAATGGGAACTCCCACGGGACTTGTCTATTCTTGACTGCAGGGTCCCCATCTGCTTTGAATATTTCAAGAGAAAGACCCCATAGGGTTATTTTTCATAGGGTATTTAATTTTGTTTGCTTTTTATCTGGGGGGGTATTTAATTTTAATTTTAATAAGGTCTTCCTCAAAATATTTGTACTTCAAAGCCACTTAGGGCAGGTTAATCAGCCTATTAGCTGCTTATAGCATTTTTCTTTTATCCATTTAAAAATCAGAATTGTTTCAGAGTCATGACATAGCCTTTCTTTTATTCCCTGACATTTGGACTTTTCTGCCAGGAACCTAATCATTTGTTTAAAGGAAAAAAAAACTTTTGGAGTTCCCTTTGTGGCACAGCGGAAACGAATCTGACTTGGAACCACGAGGTTGCGGGTTTGATCCCTGGCCTTGCTCATTGGGTTAAGTATCTGGCGTTGCCATAAGCTGTGGTGTAGGTTGCAGATGCGCCTTGGATCCTGCGTGGCTGTGGTATAGGTCAGCAGCTGTAGCTCTGATTCGACCCCTAGCTTGGGAACTCCATATGCTGTGGGCGATGGCTTAAAAAGCAAAAAATAGAAAGAAAAAAAAAAAAAAAGCTTTTGGATTCGGAAGATAGTGTGCTTTTCCTGGAGCATTTCTCCCAAGGGCAGAGCCAAGAGAGTGTGTACATCAGAGATGACTCTGATACTGTCCAAAGGCCTAATTTGCACATAATTCCTCCCCTCTAATGACACCTTGCCTTATAGGAGCCCTTATAAATTTCTCCCTTCAAATTTTTTTTTCCCTTTTTCCAGTTGTGCTTATGGCATATGAAAGTTCCTGGGCGAGGGGTCAAATTGGAGCTGCAGCACTCTGGAGTAGAGCCATAGCTTGTGGCAATGCCAGAACCTTAACCCACTGAGTGAGGCCAGGGATCAAGCCCGCATCCTTATGGAGACAGTTTCAGGTAACTGAGCCACTTAACTCCCTGAGCCACTTTGGTAACTTTTTTCTTTTCCCCCCCTCCCTTCAAATCCTAAAGGAATAAAGGTCTAAAGGAAAATCAGGTTTCGGCCTGCTTGTGAGAAGCTAGTATGGTATTTGTGGTACTGATAACAATAAGGGGATAGGTGGTCCACATTTCAGCCAACCCTTCACTTAGAGCCCTTTGTGATGTGATTTGAAACAGCACTTTGAATGCCTAAGAATAATGACAAAATTATGTTAAAAGTTGTTTAAACCTGGATTTTGGTATCAAGTAGAATGATGGGCTTAGAGAACCATCTTTTACAAAACACCTAGAGAAGCTGGATAAAACATAACATTCTTTTCACCTTCTTTTTTTGCCTTTTTGTCGTTTTAGGGCCCCACCCGTAGCTTGTGGAGGTTCCCAGGCTAGGGGTCTAATCGGAGCTGTAGCCGCCGGCCTACACAACAGCCACAGCAACACAGAATCCAAGAAATGTCTGCGACCTACACCACAGCTCACGGCAACGCCGGATCCTTAACCCACTGAGCAAGGCCAGGGATTGAACCTGCAACCTCATGGTTCCTAGTCTGATGCGTTAACCACTGCGCCACGACGAGAACTCCCCTCACCTTCTTATTTAGATGTGAAACCATTCAGCAGAATGTACCAATCCTCAGTGAGGGTACATACTTGTACACCTATAATATATGACAGCCACCTAGATGAAAGTATAGAACATTCTCAACACTCTGGTATATTTCATCATGTCCCTTGGGTGTGTTTTTTGTTTGCTTGTTTGTTTTATTTTTGGCTGCCCCTTGGCATCTGGAGTTCCCAGGCCAGGGATCAGATCCGAGCTGCAGTTGTGACCTATGCTAGATCCTTTAACGTAACTGCACTAGGCTGGGTATCAAACCTGTGTCCTTGGTGCTGCAGAGACATCGCTGATCCTGTTGCACCACAGCGGGTACTCTGTTTTTGTATTAATTAATTTTTTATTAAAGTATAGTTAATTTACATTGTTAGGACAATTTCTGCTGTATAGCAACATGACACAGTCACACATATGTATACATTTCTTTCTTTCTTTGTGTTTTTTTTTGCTTTTTTTTCTTTTTAGGGCCGCACCCGAGGCATATGGAGTTCTCAGGCTAGGGGTTTAATCAGAGTTGTAGCTGCTAGCCTACACCACAGCCACTGCAGTGCAGGATCTGAGCTGTGTCTGCGGCCTGCACCACAGCTCATGGCAATGCTGGAACCTTAACCCAGTGAGCGAGGCCAGGGATCAAACCCGCAACCTCATGGTTCCTAGTTGGATTTGTTTCCGCTGCACCACAATGGGAACTCCTGTATATACATTCTTCTATTGTATTTTGTCACGGTCTCTCCCTGGAGATTGGATGTCATTCCTGGGCTCTATATAGTTTCCTAGGCTGTACTGTAGGACCTTGCTGTCTATTCATTCTAAAGATAATAGTTTGCATCTACTAACCCCAGACTCCTAGTCCATCCCACTCACTCTCCATTCCTCCTTGGCAACTTCAAGTCTATTTTCTATGTCTTTGAGTCTGTTTCTGTTTTGTAGATAGGTTCATTTGTGACTTATTTTATTTTTATTTATTTTTATTTTTTTATTGTCTTTTTAGTGCCTCACCCGAGGTGTATGGAGGTTCCCAGAGTAGGGGTCAGATCAGAGCTGTAGCTGCCAGCCTACACCACAGCCATAGCAATGCAGGTTCCGAGCTGTGTCTGTGACCTATACTATAGCTCACAGCAATGCTGGATCCTTAACCCACTGAGCGGGCCAGGGATCGAACCTGTGTCCTTATGGATGCTAGTCAGATTTGTTTCTGCTGAGCCATGACAGGAACTCCAGTGCCATGTTTTAGATTGCACATATAAGTGACATCATGTGGTATTTGACTTTTTCTGACTTAGTATGATAATCTCTAGTTGTATCCATGTTGCTGCGAATGGCATGATTTTGTTGTTATGTTTTTGGGGTTTTTTTTTTTTGGTCTTTTTAGAACCACACCTGTGGCATATGGAAATTCCCAGGCTAGTGGTCAAACTGGGACTGTAGCCACTGGCCTACACTACAGCCATAGCCATGACAGGTCTGAGCTGCATCCATGGCCTACAGCACAACTCTGGCAATGCTGGATCCTTAACCCACTGAGTGAGGTCAGGAATCGAATCTTCATCCTCATGGATACTAGTTGGGTTCTTAACCGAATTAGCCACAATGGAAACTCCTTTTTTTTTAAATGGCCGTAGCTTTGGCATATGGAAGTTCCTGGGCTAGCAGTCAGATTGGAGCTGCAGCTGTAGGTCTCCTCTACAGTCAGAGCAACACAGGATCTGAGCCACATCTGCAACCTATGTCACAGCTTATGGCTGGATCCTTAACCCACTGAGCAGGGCCAGGGATCAAACCCACATCCTTATGGACAATATGTCGGGTTTTTAACCCACTGAGCCACAATGGGAGCTCCTGTTGTTGTTTTGTTACTAATTTTCTTTTGGCCCTGCCAGTGGCACGTAGAAGGTCCCAGGCTAGGGATCAAACCTTCACCACAGCAGCGACCTGAGCTGCTGCAGTGACAGTGCCAGATCCTTAACCTGCTGTATGCACCACAAGAGAACTCCTTAAACAGTACTAGTATAACGTGTGTTTTAACAGAGAATACAGATAAATAATGAAAATGGGGGGAGTGCTGCATTTGATATAATTCAGTGTAACATAGCAAGGGACTACAGCGTAAGAACTTTACTTTGAGTAACTTGTTTTATGTGTGAGAGAGAGAGGGAGGGAGAAGGTTAGGGAATCAAGGGTAGCTAACAGGTCAGAAACAAGGCAAATTCACTAAGGAATAGTTGCGTGTTATGGAGCTTATGTAGAACTTAACTTCTTATAACACTGCAAAAATTTTTTAAAGAAGGAAACGTGAGATATTCTGAGAACTAGAATTAGGGATATAGGAAGAAATCTTTTAGATTGTTTTTACTATTAAGCAAATTTTTACGACTGAGCTGCTGTTTTTTTCTCACGATTATATCTTCTCCCTTGTCCCTGTAATATTCCATGGTTTCTGTCTTCTTTTTCTCAGCATCTTATTGCCCCCCCCCCACCTCCGACCACTTTAGGTTTCTGGTTTTCAGGTAATTCTTTTTTTTTTTTTGGCCTATGCCTGTGTCATGTGGAATTTCCTGAGTCAGGGATTGAACCTGTGCAGCAGCAGTGACTCAAGCTGTTACATTGACAATGCTGGATCATTAACCCACTGCAGCACAAGGAAACTCCCAAATAATTCTTAAGGAAATTGCATACAGGCCAATAGACAACCTGTTAACTCTGTGAGTGAGTGAAAAGCTGGTTTTAGAGAAGGCCCTGGCTTACACTGGAGTTGGCCTTCAGTCATTCTTAGGGAAGGAACCCCTAGGGCCATGGGAGCATAATTTGAAAGTTCCTGGTATAGTAAGTAGAAAGAACATAAATGGGCTTTGGAGCTTATACTTCTGGGTTCAAATCCCAGCCCTGTTACTATTGGCTCTGTTACCTCAGGTACAACATGTAATTGCTGTGAACCTCAGTTTTCTCATCTGTGAAATTTTCTTACAGGGTCATTATAATTATTGGAAAATAGTTTATATAAAATACCCTCTATAGTCCTTTATGAAAATTAAATACATAGTAGTTACTAACTCAGTAAAAGCAAATGAACAGTAATGCTTTGAAACCACTTGCATGCTCAGAGCTCAAATGTTGATAATTAAAGGACAGTCAAAAAGTTCCTTAGTCAAGTGACATCTGGGGCCTTATCTCACTGTTGTTAAATATTTTGCTCCAGAGTGAATCCAGTCATCAGACTGATCTTGTCTTCAATTTCATGGTAAGATAGATGTGTATCATAGATTATCAAAATATTTGATGTTGCCGCAGGATCTTTTTGTAGCAGCATAATCATGATGTCCCCTTGTTGTTAATGAACAGATACAAAGTGTCATTGAGGGAGCAGCCAGGTTGCTGTGAGGTTACTAGTGGGCAGTGGCCTGCCAAGTAGAACTTGCTGAAGGAGGTGGGCTCTCTCAGGGTACTGATGGAATTTGGAGGTTTGGCCGATACCTGAACACCTGGGAAAAGCCTTGCCTTGGAAGGAAGGTGATGAGAACACTTTGTTTTCTGGGATCAATTGAAGTATGCCTCCCATGATTGCCTTCTGCTCCACAAGCAGCAGCAGACCAGGATATGTGTACAAGAGTAGGCTGGGGATTGTGCCGCTATATGCAAGTGAGGGGAGGGCGGGTGAGGCTAAGGCAAGAAGCTAAGGGTAGTGGGTTCAAAGATAGGGAACACTAGATCACTCTAGGTAGGGTTGCTCCTCCAGAGACAACTGAGATTTCCAAAAGGTGTTGTTTTCTAGGATCCTTTCTATTTTCTGTTCTCTTGTTTTTCTGCACTGCTAAAATCACTTCTTCCTCCTGCCTGCATTAACCACAAGTAATTGGTCTGGTGGCTGGGGCTTGGGAGGCAGCGAATAGCCATTTCTGTAATATCAGCCCTAGAGCAATCACATGGGCAGGGTGTGGCTAAACTGAGAATGGAGTTTTTCAGCTTTGCAATCATGACTGAAAATAAAGTGCTGTCCTTATTCTCCTCCTGCAGGTCGGTGAGCTGGTAAAGGTTACGAAGATTAATGTGAGTGGTCAGTGGGAAGGGGAGTGTAATGGCAAACGAGGTCACTTCCCATTCACACATGTCCGTCTGCTGGATCAACAGAATCCCGATGAGGACTTCAGCTGAGTATAGCTCAACAAACAGTTTTGCTGACAGATGGGAACAATCTTTTTTTTTTCCAATTGCCATATCTATACAGTTTTCTTACAGATGTCAAAGCAGTCTAGTTTCTATAAGCATTCTCTTATCTGTGATCTTTTTCAGATTGAACTACTCCATTCCTAGTCTCATTTACCATATTCAGGGTACGAAACTGGAGGGCTTGTGTGTTAACTTCTGAATTGGCAATTTTAGGTGGTATCAGCGTTGCCTGAGTATATCTGAAGGGCTAGGTAGCTTGCCTCCTTTCTCTCAGGCAAAACAAATCAACCTGTGGAAAACTCCTGGACAGGAGAGGAGTGTTGCACACTGCTTACCCTGATTTAGTCAGTGGTTTTGTTTTCATTCTGAAACCATGCTATCAAATGGCAATAGACTGTTTCCTTCCACCCCCGTGAAGTAATCATGCACCGTGTGAATATTACCCAGTGGGACTGCTTTTTCATTTATAGAACATGACCATTGTATGACTCATTCTGACAGTTCAAATCCTGAGAATTCTGAGGACACTACTAGAGGCATTTGTCTTCCTTCCCAGTCAATGCTTCATACTTTTTCTTGGGATTCTTTCAAGCCTTGTCATTCTTTTCCCCAAAAACTACAGATAGATTATTTCTCAAGATAAGTGTTTATTTTCATTCCAGATGATAAGCAGGATGTGCAGAGCACTTTATTCAGTGCATAGCTTTAAGCCAGTATTGGATTCACTGCATGGACAGCCAAACTCCCAGCTTTCTGCCTTCCTTCAAGGGGTCATAGTAGGTTCACATTGCTACCGCAGCTAAATAGACTCCTCGCTAGTGGGATCCAGCAGGGCCGTTTGTCTTGAGTGCCAGTATCCTGTTAGGGGAGTCTTTAGAATTCTTAGCTTCTACTTGGAGTGGAAGGACCAATCACTTAATATTCCGTAGAAGGTTGGGAGGCCAAATTCTGCCCTTTTGCTTTATGCACAACTTGTATAAAAGTCAAATTAAAATTACGTGAGTTTGGGGATAGGGTTAGTGCTTTGAAAAATATTGGAACCAATCATGAATTACTTATGTGTTACTTATTTCATATGGCCAGAATAGTGCTTAAAGTACATTACATTATAAACTGCCTTCATTTTGGGCTCTTTGCGTTCAAGTTTAGTTTACAAAACCTTTTAAGTGTGGAATGGTGTATATGGGGTCAGGTGCTCCAAAGAATAGACTTCTGAGACCAAAAATGATCTAGGCTATTTAGACTACAATTTGAATCTTTCAAAGTTAGTTCCCAGTCTAGAGGCAGTTACTATCTATAATGTGATATGACCAATAGAAATATGTTTTTTGCTTTTGGCCTCAGTTTGGAAAAGTAATGTATCTTTCAAATTGTTTTACATAGGTTAAGATTAATTTGCATTCTTTGACATAGGCCAAATCATGGTATCCCAGCGACTAGCACAATGCCTGGCACAGTCAGCGTACAGATGTTTGTGTGAGTGAATGAGGGGTGTGCAGAAGCTCATTATATGGCATAGGGAAGCCAGCTGGCACAGGATTACATACATTACTGCAAGCAAACTAATGAGTTATGCTAATTTAATATATTTTTACCTCACACTAAGGTAATGCTTGATGAAGACATTAGTGCTCGACTTTTAAAATGTTACACAGTGCTGTGCACATAGTGGGTGCTCAATAATATTGAATGAACAGATTTGCAATACTAGACTTCATTCCATCTGACTACTCTGTTAAATTTTCAGTTAGAGCATAGATACTGTAAAATCCAAATACACGTTAAATTCTTGTTTTCCTTGAAAGTATGACATCTAAAATATTTGTAGAAAAGCTTTGTCACAACTGAATTGAATGTTTGTATTTTCTTTTGCCTTTGACTTTGATATTGGCTTGTAATGTCTCTTTTCATCATATGTAATATTGGTGGAACATGCAGCTCTACCTAAATCATGAGAATTTCTTAACGATCGGTTGTCCAAAGCCATTACATGAACTGTTGGGTTCGATTTGGCTGGGTATAGCAGTTATTGGACCTTAAGAAATCAAAGGACTTCTTATATAAGTATATTTGAGAAGCAAATGCTAGAATCCTATTCAAGTGCATATGTACGTTGTCACAGAGCAAAATGAACTGAAATTGGCTGCTATATTTTATATAATAATTTCTGCAAAAGCCCATTTTTTTGGATACTAATATTTGACATGGTTAATTCTTATTAATTTGTTGGAATTGTTTATTGTTAATAATGCAAATAGATAATTTTTAATTATCCTTAAGTAACATTTCACTATTAATGGTTTGAAATGGGTGAAAAGCAAACCAGTTTGAAATAAAATATGAACATGTGCCATTGTATTATAACACTATACACTTTCTTGACAGTTAAATTTAAAAAAAATGTTTTTTTGTAGCATGTATTGTATATGTTTATAGTATATGTAGTAAATAAAAATATGGCCAAATATTTGGCTTGGTGATCTTTTGAAGAAAGTAATCTTTGAATATTTTTCACAATAGAGATAAATCTTTTATGCTTAGAGAATAAGAATTGTGTGTATGCCACAACCATCAGATAAGCAGATAAAGAAACAATTATACACACTCTGTGGGCACTCATCAAAGATGGGATCAATCATTAGTGATATTTTGAAGGGTCTCCAGAAGTTATAAAATACTGATTTGAAGGGAATATAAGAAGAATGATTATGTGAAGATTGAAAAGGTGGAATAATGTGGATAGATAATATAGTACTTGTCCAGGAATGGTTATAGTGTTAATGTAAAGAAAATATGAATATGCTCTGGGAGGCTTTGTAGAGTAAATGAGAAGTGTGGATGTTATACAGTAGATTTTTAGAATGTTAGATATTCAGTGTAATGTTTCCTTTTGTATATAAGTAGCACTTTTACAGGGTAGACAACTTAGGTAATTAGAAAAAGGTTTGTGAGTTCCTGTTGTGGCTTAGCGGGTTATGAGCCCAACTAGTATCCATGAGGATCTGATCTCTGGCCTTGCTCAGTTGGTTAATAAGGATTTGGCATTGCTGCAAGCTGTGGTGTAGGTCACAGATGTGGCTCAGATCCCTCGTTGCTGTGGCTGTGGCATAGGCCAGCAGCTGTAGCTCCGATTGGACCCCTAGCCCTGGAACTTCCATATGCCACAGGTGCAGGCCTAAAAAGAAAAAAAAAGTTAAACATCATGTTCTTTCAATCCTTTCTCAAAGCACACGTATATTTAAGTGCATAAAAGGTTGACATTATACTCCATAGTCTGTGTACTATAGGTGGTGAAGTTTTAAAATGAAAATGACAAGCTTTTCCAGTCATTTATACAATATATTCTGCCTTGGACCCAAAACAAAACATCTAGTTAATGCTGTAACCAGAGCAGAGTATCAACCCAGAGTTAAATGAAATTACAGCAAAGAAGCCAACTTTGGCATACACATGCTTGACAGCAAGTTGATTTACGTATGTTTCCACTTTTTATCAGTAAGAAATAAACTGTCAAAACCTTGTGATAAGTTGAGTGTCGGGTTCCTTTACACATCTTGGAGTGCTCGTACCAGCGCTTACATTTTGTAACCCTGATCTTCAGATTAAATTCTACTCCTCTTACAGATATGAAGAGAGAAGTGGCCCTATCCATAGATGAAAATAGTCCTCCAAAGTTTGGCTGAAGGAAGCTAAGAAGGTGGAACTCTGCTGCCGTACATGTCCTGAAGAAAAAGAAGTGGGGAGATGAGGTGGGGGTCAAGAAGAGCTAGCCATTAAGAGGGGAGGTTTGGAGTTCCCCATGTGGCTCAGCAGTAATGAACCCAGCTAGTATCCATGAGGACACAGGTTCTGTCCTTTGCCTCACTCAGTGGTTTAAGGATCCAGTGTTGCAAGAGCTGTGGTATGGGTCACATAAGCAGCTCGGATCCCAGGTTACTGTGACTGTGGTATAGGCTGGCAGCTGCAGTTCCGATTCAACCCCTAGCCTGGGAACTTCCATGTGCCACAGGTGGCCCTAAAAAAAAAAAAGGGTAAGGTTCAAAAAGGGCAGCACTTAAGGATCCTGGTGGGATACAGGTTAAAAGCAAGCTTAACTTCCCTCTCCTTAACTCTGGCTTAAATGTTGCTTTCTCAGAGATGTCTTCCCTGAATCCCTAAACCCCATTTAAGATCATCACATCATTCACCTTCGCAGCACTCCTCTCAGATTTTAATTATCTATTTCTATGATGATTTCATTCTACTTCTGTTAGACTATAAATCAGTTCCATCAGGGCAGGAACTGCATCTAATTTGTTCATCATTCTCTCCCTAGAGCCCAGCGCAGAGCCTGGCTCACAGCAGGCAATACATGTTTGTTGATCAAAGTTTTCTTCAGCAGGGTTTGAGTCTGGGGAATGGGGACCCAACTGATTACCTCACAGCTGCTCTTCCTGGCATCCCTGGTCGTGTGCATGCTTGAACACTAGGTTCATTTTAATATTGGTCAGAGTAAAACCCATTTCCAAAGGTCTTTCTGTTGCAGAAACGTGAAATGCTTGACAAAGCCCAGACTCAAGGGTTCTGTTGCTTTCCTATTTTTCCATAGAAGGGGAGGACTGGATCACTTAGAGGGGAGCTGTATTCACACAATGGAGGCTGTTCAGGTTGAATCTTCTTTAAATTTCTAGTTTTAGCGATACTTTCAAAAAGGCTGAATTCCAATAACAAAAATGCCAAGATTATGTCCAAATTATTTTTAGAATACCAGTTATAATGGAAGTAGTTTAATATAGCTTAAACAATATTCAGAGTAGTTATTCCTTATCCTGTTGTCATTTAGGTCTTTTAACAATAGACCTCAGAGGCAGCAACTCAAGAAAGCACCTAAGAGGGACAGGGGTCCTTGTGAATTCTCTCTGCAAAATTATAAATTTGATGACCCCATTCTAATGCCAAAGTAGATTGGAAATAGAAAATTGGCCTGGTTTTATGAGCCTTGTGATACAACAAGAAAAAAGAAAGCCAGATCCCATCCCCAAAAAAGAGTGCAACAAGAGGACGTGGTTTATGTAAATTCCTGGGCCACATCTTTTCTCCCACTAGAATCAAGTTCTTCCTCTACTTTCACTTTTTGTTTTGAATAAGAAATTGCCCCAGTTTCTTCTGGTTTGTTTTGCTTTTCAGTGGCCACATTTATGGCATATGGAAGTTCCCAGGCCAAGGATTGAACCTGAGCTGCAGCTGTGACCTACACCAGGGCTAGGGCAATACCAGATCCTTTAACCCACTGGTCCAGGCCAGGGATTGAACTTTCCGCAGTGACCTGGGCTGCTGCATTCTGATTTTTTAACCTTTGCACCACAGTGGGAACTCCTTATTTTTGTTTTCATTTGTGTTTTGTTTTGTTTTGCCTGTTTCTTATTTCCCTTGTTAGACTTGCCTGAGGAATTAGGTTTATGGCTGAACCAGCTAGTTGCTTGTTCCTTAGCAAATTGCCATGTGATCAAGGGTAGTCTTTCTTCATTGCCATGACAGCCAACATTTACATAAGCAAGAACTAGAGGAAAAAGCTTGTTGTTTGGAATCATTTGTGGCAAATTGCATCACAGAGGAGAGGTAATGCACCAGCTTGTTGGTCTAGCAGCTAGAATTTGGAACAACAGGATGGACTTAACCCTATTCTTTTTAGTGAGATCTTTTTGATAGGTACCACTTTTGGCTGTCCAAAAACTGATACTGGAAAAAAAAAGGGAATGTGTAATAAACTTTAGTTCTGTGCTGATCACTTTTTCAGTAGCAATTAGGATATGGTGTATGTGTGGGTGCCTCTTCTGAAGCAGAGGTTATTGATCCAGAATCTTGATCCCTAGGGGATCCACAGACAGACTTACAAGGTGTGTGGCAGAAATTGCTCACTCAAATCCATGTTCTTCCCATGCACACTGCATCTCTCAGGCTCCCTTGCATTACATTATGACTATGTGATTGGGTTTAGCCAGCAAACTGTGTACAGAAGTACCCGTACCAGGGTTCCCATCATACATAGCTCAGTGGTTAACGAACCTGACTAGCATCCATAAGGATGAGGGTTCGATCCCTGGCCTTGCTCAGTGGGTTAAGGATCCAGCATTGCAGTGAGCTGTGGTATAGGTTGCAGAGGCAGCTTGGATCCCACATTGCTGTGGCTATGGTGTAGGCTGGCAGCTATAGCTCCTATTTGACTCCTAGCCTGGGAACCTCCATATGCTGTGAGTGTGGCCCTAAAGAGACCAAAAAAAAAAAAAGTACCCACACCACTTTCAGGGTTAGCCTTTAAAAATCTTCCACAGGTGCTCCTCCATGCTCTTCCTATCAGTCAGGAGTAGAGATGACACCTAGGGCAGAGCCTTCATCTACTTGGGCCCAAAGTGACTTGATGGAGAAGGATGTCTCTGGCTTGGAGACCAGCTTAGTTATCAAGTAATGAACATTTGTGCAGTTACATGTTTTAAAATCTAATAGATGGAGCAGTTAGCCTACTCCAACTAGGACAAGGCAGTTGAGTCGGGTAGGTGAGAGGTTGGCCAACTGGCAGGTTATTATGACCACATGATGCCACAGCTTTATGGAAATCAATAATGTGGCTTCAGACACCTCAGATAACCAACAAATACTTTTTTGGTGTAAGTATGTCCTATGTAATAGTTGAAATTTAACTGGGCATCCTATATTTTAATTTGCTAATTCTAGCGTCTGTATCCCTGGTGTCCCCTTTAGAGAAACACTACTGCAGGATGACTGCTCTTTCCTCTAGGGGAACTGAATTCTGAAGCAAAACCAATCCATACAAGGTCACCTGGGGCCAACTAACTCATTAGATAGCTCATATTCTTATCTTATTTGTGTAGTGCTCCTCAGTCACCCTAGCCCCTCATCACCTCTCATTTTGTTACTGTCATCTTCAAGCTGTACTGGGTCTTCTCTGACCACACATTTTTGGACTTTATTTTGAAGGTTTTGCCATCGTGTGTGTGTGTGTGTGTGTGTATTTAGGACTGCACCCCGCGGCATATGGAGGTTTCCAGGCTAGGGGTCTAATCAGAGCTACAGCCGCCAGCCTACACCACAGCCATGGCAGATCCGCGCCGTGTCTACAACCTACACCACAGCTCATAGCAACTCTGGATTCGTAGTTCACCGAGTGAGGCCAGAGATTGAACCTGCAACCTCATGGCTCCCAGTTGGATTCGCTTCCGCTGTGCCACAACAGGAACTTCCATCTTACCACTACCTTCTAGTCTTCCAGTTCTCTTACTGTCTTCCCAAAGCTCTTGTTCTTCCACTGCCAGGCATTTTCTAGTCCCTCAACTCCTCAGGTAGCAGCCGTCTATATCCCTTTTTTTTTTCCCCCAAGTTAAGGAACAAATATATAAATTATTGTCAGGTCTTAGTTATATCCATCTGCCTATTGGACATCTCCTTTTGAATGTTCTGAAGGCACCTGAAACTCAATATATTCAAAAGGGAATTCATCCCTTTGCTCATCTACCCCTCATCCATACTCCTTATTTTAGTATCTGTTACCATTTGGCCAAGCTAAAAACCTGGGCACCATCTTTTCTTCCTTCCTCTTGAGAGTTCATCCCATTTCGTATCATTTTCCAATTCCTATCTACTGAGTATCTAAAATTAGCCACTTGGTGGCTCAGCGGTAACGAACCCAACTAGTATCCATTGAAGATGAGGGTTTGATCCCTGGCCAAATTCCAAATTCAGTGGGTTAAGGATCTGGCATTGCCATGAGCTATGGTGTAGGTCATAGAGGCAGCTCAGATCCTGTGTTACTCTGGCTGTGGTGTAGGCCGGTAGCTACAGCTCTGATTCAGTCCCTAGCCTGGGAACTTCCATATGCCACAAATGCGGTTCTAAAAAGACAAAAAAAGGAGTTCCCATTGTGGCTCAGCAGTAATGAACCCAAGTAGTACCCATGAGGATTCAGGTTTAATCCATGGCCTTGTTTAGTGGGTTAAGTATCTGGTGTTGCCATGAGCTATGCTGTAGGTTGCAGACGCTGCTCGGATCTGGCATTGCTTGCTGTGGCTGTGGCGTAGGCCGGCAGCTGCAGCTTTGATTCAATCCCTAGCCTGGGAACTTACATTGCCACACATGTGGCCCTAAAAAAGCACAAATAAATAAAAAATAATGGCAACTAAAAACAAACAAAAAAGAAACACGATGGAAGATAATATAAGAAAAAGAATGTATAATGTATTCCTGGGTCACTAGGCTGTCCAGCAGAAATTGGCACAATATTGTAAATCAACTACACTTTAATTAAAAATAAAATCAGGAGTTCCCGTCGTGGCGCAGTGGTTAACGAATCCGACTAGGAACCATGAGGTTGCGGGTTCGATCCCTGCCCTTGCTCAGTGGGTTAAGGATCTGGTGTTGCTGTGAGCTGTGGTGTAGGTCGCAGACGCGGCTCGGATCCTGCGTTGATGTGGCTGTGGCGTAGGCCAGTGGCTACAGCTCCGATTAGACCCCTAGCCTAGGAACCTCCATATGCCGCAGGTGTGGCCCTAAAATGACAAAAAGACAATAAATAAATAAAATAAAATAAAATCAAAGTGAAAAAAAAAAAACAAACCCCTCCATCTATTCATCTCCATCCCCACTGCTACTATAAACTGCCGATGTTTCTCATCTGGATGACCTCAACAGCCACCTAACTTCTCTAGCCTAGTTTTGAACCTTCCAGTCCTTTTGTCACATTGCAGCCCTGGTGAGTTTTCTTTCTTTCCTTTTTTTTTTCTGCTGAAAAGCAGGGCTGCACCACAATGGGAACTCCCTGCTAGCGAACTTTCTATATTTCATATTATATTAGATTATAGTCTCCTTCAGCAGATATCTAAGCTCCCTGCAAAGGGATACAGAGCCCTTTGTTTTCTAGTTCCCGCTTCTCTCCAGCCTCATCTTCCCTTGCTTTCCTTGCTGTACTCTGGGCTCAGGCCACACTGAGTTTCTTGTCATTTGCCTGACCTATCTGCTTGCCTCTCCAGACTTTTGTACAGTTTGTACTTATGTCTGGCTCACCTTCAATTACTAGTTTTTTTCTGATGCTCTAATTTGGGTTATGTATCTGTTCCATGTCCTCTCTAGGTAATACGTACTTATAGTTGTCACACTGAACTGAAATTGCCTGTGCATGTGTCTGTCACAAGACAAGACTGCTAATTGTATTTCCAGCAGTCAGCCCTGCTTGACACACAACAGATAGCCTGGGTGTGGATTTTGTTTTGTATTGTTTATTTTTAGGGCCACACTTGTGGCATATGGAAGTTCCTAGGGTAGGGGTCCAGTCAGTCGGAGCTGTAGCTGCTAGCCTACACCACAGCCACAGCAATGCGGAATCTGAGCCACACTGCAACCTTCATCACAGCTCACGGCAACACTGGATCCCTGACCCACTAGGTGAGGCAAGGGATCAAACACGCATCCTCATGGATGCTAGTTGGATTGGTTTCCACTGCGCCACAGTGGGAATTCAGTGTGTGTATTTTGAACGAAAGAATAGGTTACAGTATTAGCTTTTGCTGCAGAATAAGCCATATCAATACTTAGTGTCTTAAAACAATCACTTATTCTAGAGTTGTACAACTCAGCAGTTTGGGTTGGGTTCTGCTGCGCGGTTCTTCTGGTGTGGGCTAGTCTCACTGACATGTCTGAGATCAGCTTCTGGTTGACTTGGGGCTGGCTGGTCAAGGATAGCCTTCAGCTGACAAGAGTTTAATCTCTGCTTCATGTGGTCTTCCATCCTCCAGGAGGGTAACCTGGACTGGTTCTCATGGCTACTGACAGGGTCCCAAGAGAACAGATGGAATTGCACAAGGCCTCTTAAGGCCTAGCCTTAGAATTGACATAACATTGGATTTCTTATTGAGGCTCAGTGGTAACAAACCCAGCTAGTATCCATGAGAACTGTGGGTTTGATCCCTGGCCTTGCTCAGTTGGTTAAGAACTGCAGTGTAGGTCACAGATGTGACTTGGATCCCTTGTGGCCGTGGCTGTGGCTGTGTCTGGCAGCTGCAGCTCTGATTGGACCCCTAGCTTGGGAACTTCCGTATGTCCTGGGTGTTGCCCTAAAAAAAAAACAACAAAAACTGACATAACATCAATTGCACTGCATTCTATTGCGTTCTCAAAGCAAGTCACAAGGCCAGCTCAGGTTCAAGGAGTGAAAAGATAGACTGTACCCCCTTTTTTTTTTTTTGTCTTTTTAGGACCGTACCCTTGGCATTTGGAGGCTCCTAGGCTAAGGGTTGAATTGGAGCTGCAGCTGCCAGCCTATACCACAGCCATGCAGGATCCTAGCCACAAATGTGACCTACACCACTGCTCACGGCAATGCCAGATCCTTAACCCACTGAGCAAGACCAGGGAGCGAACCCGTACCCTCACTGATACTCGTCAGGTTCCTTACCACTGAGCCACAACGGGAACTCCAGGAGGCATATTTTGCTTGCCAAGCAGCTTCTAGGGCTGCATCTGTGTGGAAAATGCACCTATTTTGTAAGTCTCACAGAGTTCTCTGTGGCCTGGCAAGCCCCTGATACTCAACCTAAGGTAGGTGAGCAAAGGTTACTGAGGAGTATGAGATGGCACAAAATGCACAAAGCAAGAAAACTAAGTAAGCACAAAATATTATTCTTTTAAATGGATCAAATGAATGAGGGATTGAGAGATCCAGGAGGAAGAAGAAAACAAAGACTTAGGTTAATATGTCCGAATCGAGTTCAGAAACCAACTGAATCAACTATAATGGAAAAAATTAAAATCCTAAAAAAGAAACCTAGAGTTAACAGAGACCAGAACACTGAAGCACACAAAATATGACTTGTTTCTATAAAAGGCAAATCTATAGACAGAAAATAGATTAATGATTGCCTGGGGCTCAGAGTAGAATGGGGATTGACTATAAGTGGGCTCAAAGTTTCACTTTAATGTGATGGAAATGTACTAAAATTAGATTTGGCGATGGCTATACAACCTTGTAAATATACTAAAAGTCATTGAATTGTATGCTTAAAATGGGTGGATTATATGATATGTAAATTATACTTTAATAAAGCCATTTTAAAAACTGTCTTGACAGTGTTAGCATCACTAAAAGTGAACAAGGCATTGTATGTGTCTGACGTAATATACAACAAGAAGTTCACAGCAAGCACCACCTCTGAGGCATTCGAGTTCCCCCAAATTGAACCTGACTCTAATCCAAGTATTTATAGGAAATATGAGGAATAGAGGAACAAGTTAAGTAACACCATCCGGAGCTGAAGAAACAAATCCAGGATTTGACATGTTTTTATAAAACAAATGGTCCAATTTCTTCTCAAATCAATGGCATGAAAAAGGACAGAAAGGGAGGTCTCTTATGGATAAAAAGAGACTTAAGAGACTATCAGAGTTCCTGTTGTGGTGCAGTGGAAAAGAGTTCAACTAGGAACCATGAGGTTGCAGGTTGTATCCTTGGTCTCCCTCAGGGGGTTAAAGATGTGGCGTTGCTGTGAGCTGTGGTGTAGGTTGCAGCTGTAGCTCCAATTAGACCTCTAGCCTGGGAACCTCCATATGCCATGGGTGTGGCCCTAAAAAGACAAAAAATAACAATAACAGCCCCTCAAAGATGTCTTCATCTTGAGCCCTAGAACTTGTTACATTATGTGACAAAAAGGATTTTGCAGTTCCTGCATCTTGCAGTTTTTGGTATATTGTGTTTTTGTATTCATTTCAAGGTATTTTCTAATTTCCCTTGTGATTTCTTCATGTCTTCAAATTTTCCAGTTTTCTTTCTCAATGATTTCTAGTTTCATTCCATTATGACAAGAAAAAATACCTTGATTTGAATCTTTTAAAAATTTATTTAGACTTGTGGGCTAACATGGGCTCTAGTTAACTTTACAAATGAATATGAAGCTCAGAGTTGAAATGATACTCTGAAGGTCACACATCTGCTTAGTTATAGAATTAGGACTGGACTGGAACCCAAGTCTTCTTTCTTTTTAGGTCTGTACCTGCAGCATATGGAAGTTCCCAGGCTAGGGGTCGAATCAGAGCTGCAGCTGCCAGCCTACACCACAGCCATGCAATGCCAGGTCCAAACTATGTCTGTGACTTACACCACAACTCACAGCAGTGACAGAACCTTAACTCACTGAGCAGGGCCAGGGATTGAACCTGTATCCTCATGGATACTAATTGGGTTTGTTACTGCTGAGCCACAACAGGAACTCCCAGAACCCAGATCTTTGGATTCTCAGTCATTTACCATCGAAATCTGACAAAATATATTAAAAGTGTGAAAAGGTTTAATTTAATTAGTCCAGCTCCTTTGCCAGCTCTTCTACTTTTTCCTAGCACTTATTTTTTTTAAATTTATTTTTATTTTTTTTGCCTTACCTAGGGCTGCACCTGCAGCATATGGAGGTTCCCAGGCTATGGGTCTAACAGGAGCTGTAGCTGCCGGCCTTCACCACAGCAATGTGGGATCCGAGCCGCGTCTGCAAACTACACTGCAGCTCACAGCAACACTGGATCCTTAACCCACTGAGCAAGGACAGGGATCGAACCCTCAACCTCATGGTTCTTAGTCAGATTCGTTAACCACTGAGCCACGACAGGAACTCCTTATCCCAGCACTTAAAAGGAAGTATTCTCCGAGGTTTTGTGTTTGTCATCTACACATTCTCTAGCTGCTTCCATTGCAGCCTCCCTTCAGTTTGGAATGTCAGTCCCCTTTTCCAATTCCATGCCTATTATTTCTACTTGAGCAATCTTTGAGAACCTTAGAACCAACATGTGATAAAAGAGACTCACGTCTTTCTCTGCATTCCATCAGAAAATTTTCCTAGCATTCCTATTTTTTTGGTTAATGGTACTGCCATTATCTTAGTAACTAGGTAGGGAAGATAGAAGGTCAATTTAACTTTTCCACCCTAACAACCTCTACATCTGATTAGCTACAAACTCCCATAATTTCTTTTTTTTTTTTTTGCATAAGCCTCATCCAAGGCTGACTCTTGCAATATACTCCTGTAATTTCTGTAATACTATCTCCATTTGTCCTTTCCTTCCTATTTTCATTGCTGTCATATTACCTTTTGCCTGTATTATTGTAATAGCCTGATAATTTATTCTGCTCTCTAATCACTGTTATACAATACTTAATCTTTTTTAAAGAATAACAACGGTGTCATTCACCATGAAAAATCATCAAAGAATAATTTCCTTCTGGCTACTTAAATAAGGCGCAAACTTCCCAGCATGCCTTCCAAGCTTCTTCATAACTTGGTTCCAACCTTTTTATTACACATTTACTCAGACACTACCACACGTTTATATTTTAATTACCTGAGCTTCAGTCTTGCAACACATACTGTATGAATACAAGATGCTAGGAATTCACTGGGAAGCAAAACATCAGGTCGTTTCCCATTCCTGCCTCGTGATCTCAATCTGATCTTGGTCCTACTCTACTGCGCCTGGTACTCCAGAGCAGGCTCCCCTAACAACTTCCCTGTTCCGACCCGTGGTGGGCCTAAGGGAAAACAGAAGGCTTAAGAAGAAGTAAAGAAAGATTGCAAAGTAAGCTCAAGTGTAAAAACTGGAGTCTTACGTCCCCATTCAGCTACAGAAGAGCCCAACTCTTTACGCTGTAGTTAAAAGGGTCCGAATAAGACCCAGCACTGGCCTTGCCATTACAAAAATCGTTACAACCTCTAGTTTCTCTGCCTGCAGTCCAGCTCTCTCGTTTACTCTCGCCAAGCTTCCCTCACTTCCTTGGGGAGCTCTCCCACTCCGCAGTCGCAGCTCCCGCTTCCAACTGGCCCTAAGGCCACGGAGGAGGGGCGTCTAGTAGGTTCCAGCCTCTTCGGGCGCTGAGCTCCCGGACCCGCCCCCCCGCGCCAGTTGCCAGGGAGCGGTTGCCATAGAGCTGAGCAGTTGTCCGCGTGCGCAGGCGGAAGTCCCGGATTGAGGCGCCGCCATTTTTGCTGCCCGGTCGCGGAGCGAGAGGCTGAGAGAGTCGGAGACGCTATCCGCTTCCATCCGTCGCGCAGACCCTGCCGGAGCCGCTGCCGCAATGGATGATCGAGAGGATCTGGTGTACCAGGCGAAGCTGGCCGAGCAGGCTGAGCGATATGACGGTGAGTTGGGGGGGGAACGGGGGGCTGGAATTCTCGGACCCTCTGCCGCCGCCCACAGAGGCCAGGACCAGGAGACAAAATGGCGGCATCGTCTCCTAGCCTGGCCCGGGGACGTGGATTTGGGAAGCAGGCAATGGCCTGTAGGCTTTTAGAACGGCAGGAGGCCCAGAGTCAGGATTTTGGCTACCTCCGCGTTCTCAGCTGCAGACACTCGGGAGCCAGGAGGCCGGGGCGTTAGGGTGGAGGAGTTGGTTGTAAAATGGCGGCTGGGGGGAGGGCGAATCTCGGGGCGGGGGAGGGGGAGGAGATGGCGGGTGCTGTCTCCCGGCGAGCAGTCCCCAGGGGAGCCTTTGGGCCGTTCTTGGGACGTGGTGAACAGTTCGGTGGCGTGACGAGGGAAGAAACACGCGCCACATGGGGGAAATTGGCGATCGGCAGCTGTAGCGCGGGCGCCTTTCAGGGAAATATGGCGGGTGGGGGCGGTGGCTTTTCCCCAGAGGCCCAATGTGGGGCGGCGGCTGTGTAGTCTCACAAAGGAGAACCGGTGTGAGCGGAGGGTTCCTTTGGACTTGGGGTGGGGGGCAGTCTCGGCTAAGGGTGGGGGAAGGGGGGAGAGAGTGGGAATCACTGCAGTTCATCCTGGGGCGGAGGCCAGCTGAGATGCTACGTTCGGATTTCCTTCCCGTAGGCCAGCACACCTTGTAGTGGGGTTTTTTAGGCTTTCCTTTCAACCTCGCCTTTTTCTGGGGAGGTCTAGAAAAACCTCCCTCACGCTCCCTTTTCTCAAACTTAACCCGCAGAGTTCGAAGTTCCTGTAATCATTTTCTGGCTTCAGAAGCTGTGGGTTCTGGTGGATAGATAGAAAATTGAACAGGAAACAAGGAGATCATGAATTTTAGTTCCTTTCCCATTCCCGTGCCTCAATCTAGCGGTATTTAAAAGTGATGAGTTTCCTGTTTACACGCAGCATTACGACAAATGGAAAGACCTGTTGAAAAATCAAGTATTTTCAAATAACGTTTAGTAACTGTATTTTAGTTGATTCCTTTGGCTTGGAATGCGTGTTCGTACTTAACCTATCTATCCCACAGCACTCAGCAGAGACTTGGGTTTTTGGATTAAGACCATAAGAGATCCCAGTAGATCTTATTTTCTTTCCTCCTTTTTAAATAAATGGTTTCACGTACAGATTTGAGCAGTTCTTTGTTCGTTGCTCCTTTGCACCTAAAGGTTCTGTAGACATTTTTTTAGAACTTTATCGAAATGGCCGTTGTGTCTTTTTAGTCAATTCCGGGCTGCTGCTTTTTATTGCCCCTCCCGTTGTGGGTCTCCCCGCACCCCCCCCCGCCCGCTTTGAACCTAGGTACTTGAATTACTCCCACATCCTTTAAACTAGCATTATCAAAACAAAAAAATAATACATATGGTTTTTGCGGTTTCTATGCTGTTGTCGGGTAAGACGTGGTTGGAATCGAGTGTCAATGATCTTTAGATTTTTCTTCGTTAAGCCGCTTATTTTTCAAAACGTCGTGTGGGGACCCTCTTTCCTTGAATGCCTGTTTGGTTATGTGACTAGTCTCAGGGCTAGTCCCTGTGTATCTTTTTTAGGATTCAGGAGTTTGAAAATTACTGGAAAAGATCTCGAACTCAAATTTAGGAAAGGTTACTAATTCTATTTTGTAAATCCTTCAATTGGCATTTGTATTGAACAAGATTCCTGTGGGGAGGGGGAGGGGAAAACGATGGGGAAGTACAGCTCAAGGTCAGATTTGATTTGTCTTTATTTCACTGTTGAAAAGCAAACAAATGTAGGTGTGCATGTAATGGAAGTTTTTTTCTTCTTCCCCTCTCCTGTCCCAGATAGGTTCCTCTCTTAATATTACCAGTACCCTTGGGAGGAAACTTGAATTTATGTTTGAATGCTTTTTGTTCTTTAGGGATTTATAGGCTCTGAGTAGACCTGCTGGGATCACCGAAAAGGACGTGGAGGAAGATTTTTTTTTTAAGAACTTGTTTTAAAAACTGATTTGGAAGTTCATGGTTGTAGCTTCCAGGTCAGTGACAGTTTAGTGCTAATCATGTATTGGAATTGAGTGTGGAGGATTTTTGACCAAAGGTCTTATTATTTAACTCAGGACCATAGATAGAGCCTTATTCCTAAGGTTGTTTAAACGTTAGGGGTGTCCTTCAGAATCTGCAGAGGGGTAGGAATACAGGATATACCGGTTGGAAAGGAACACCTGTGACTGTTGGGCACAAGACAGGGAGGGATTCATTGGAAAGGAAGAAGAGGAAGACACTCGTTAGGAATCAGCCTCTACCTGTGACCACTCCTTTATTGGGTATAATAATGCAGTTTTGTTTGTGGCAACAAAAAGTGATTTTATAGTATTAGCAAACAATTTATCAGGTATGGGGAAAGTGAGTGCATTTGAATGATTTGGCTTGGTGTACTTGGATATAAATATTGGTTTTTCTTCTTGTTCTTGTAGTACCTTTGTCTTATTTTGCATGTCATGTTGAACCTGTTAAACTTTTGTAGCATCGTTGAACTCTCTCCTGGGGAATTGGAATCACTTGATACAGATTATTTAATGGTCCTGGAGGTTGAGCTAAGCTGTGCTCAGGAAAAGGACAGTTTGGGGTTGCAGATAGGAAATAAGTTTGGGTCTAGGCCTGTTAATTTTAAAGATTAAATTTAACATCCTATCAGGTAACGAAACAGTAGGCTAACGAATAGTTTTTTGTATCATTCGTAGCCACATTAAGCTCATCACCTTTTAGCATTCCTGAGCCAAGTCTTAATTTCCCCTGTATATGAACCGTACTAGAACAGGAAAGTAGGAAATAGGGGGGAAAAAGTACTTCTTACATTTTTTGAGAATAGAAGGGTCAGAATTAACTACATCTGGGTTTTGGGGTAGTTGCTTGTTTTTTCCTTTCCTCACTTTCTCCCTGTGATAATTGGCTGCATGTGAGGTAAGGGTAAACTTCTGATAGTCAACGTTTGGTTCAGTCTGTGAATGCAGCACCAGAAATGCATCTATTCGAGTCACCTGAGACTGTCTTTTTGCAACACCAGAGCCTCATCTCTATAAATTTTTCGGGTAGTCATCAGTGAAGGGTGGGGGGCATGTTGTGAATTAACTCCTTAATATGCATCTTGTTAGGGAAAAAAATGTGTAAGAGTAAATTAACTCTAATAATGAGTTTAAAAGCACAAATTAATTGTCAGCTCTTTGATCAGTAATAATTTTTATTGCTGTTTCAGTTAATGGAGTTAACTTTATTGAATACATTTTTTTTTCTTGCCTAAACGTAAGCAGAGTTGAGTGATGCAATTTAAAAAATTCCTTGTGGAATTCCTTTTGGAATTCCTTTTGGTCTTTGTATTTAAATTCTATACAATACTGTGGGTTTGGGGTATTATTTAAGTTTATTCTTTTGGTTTACAAAATTATGAGATATAACGAAATAATAAGTCATTGCAATTTGAGGTGTTGATGGGTTGATTCTTTTTTTTTTTTTTTTTTTTGTCTTTTTGCCTGTATCTAGAGCCACACCTGCGGCATGTGGAGGTTCCCAGGCTAGGGGTCTAACAGGAGCTGTAGCTGCGGGCCTTCGCCACAGCCACAGCAGCGCCGGATCCGAGCCGCGTCTGCAACCTACACCACAGCTCACAGCAACGCCGGATCCTTAACCCACTGAGCAAGGCCAGGGATCCAACCTGCAACCTCATGGTTCTTAGTCGGATTCGTTAACCACTGAGCCACGAAGGGAACTCCCTGATGGGTTGATTCTTATGGTAGACATTTCTGGGCACCCTTTTCACATTTATATGTAAAGATTTGGGTTGTATGGGGAAGAAACATATGTAAAGATTTGGATTGTATGGGAATCTTTATATGTAAAGTTTTGGAAGTATGGGGAAGAAACATACATATGAAACAGCAAATTTTGGATTCATGAAGTAGAAGCAAACTCATTGAAAGTCCATATAAACAAGCAGGCTTTTCATAATTGTCTTATAGCTTGGTTAAGGTGAATATGAACTATTTAAAAAATGTCTTGACTTTAACCTGGTGTAGCAAAAGAAATTTCATTACAATAAATTAATGTATCTCATTTTACAGATAAGTTTCAAATACTTTACAAAGCTGATATGAAAGCATGATTTTTAAAAAAGTGCTGTAAGGCTGATTTTGCAAGAATTTTTTAACCTTATATGTGTGTGTATTTAAACAGTAATAATAGGCGTAGGGTAAAGATTAAAAATTTAAACTTTACATTATATAATGCCCTATTTATACAAAACTTTACATTTCGTAGATCACTTTCATAAAATTTTTTCCCTATTTCATGTAATTTTAAAGTAGGTAATGTTACTTCTATTTTATGGTCCAAGAGAGTGAATTTGAAAAGATTTAGAGATTTTTTTCCTGTCTGTATCACGTGACTCGTTGGCAAGTACATGGCAAAGCTAGAGCTCTGTCTGCTGACCTTTAGACCAGTACTCTATTTCTCCTGAGCCACTCACAGACCTGTGTGTAACTAAATCAGATGGTGCCTTGTATGTGTGGGGGTATGCTTATGGTTTTTCAGCAGTTATTTCACACACTGTGTCTTGGTATTTATGACTTCAGTAGTATCCATTGTAATTAGATAAGATATTGTCACACTTTTCTAAAGAAATCTCTTACTTTCTTTCCAAAACAAGGCATAGTAGGTGAAATTAGAGTGAGGAAATTTTAGATTATCTCAGCATGTTTGTGTTTAGATTTTTTTGTTGTACATTGTATTGGGATATGGCTAATGCCATCGCAGATCTGAAAGTACTTTTAAAATGTTTCTGCCCCTTACTTTAGTCTTAATGGATACAGGCCTTAATGAAATAGGGCTGTATCCTTTAGTCATAAAAATTGGTGAGGGGGGGGTGCTGGCAAGTGATTCACAAATGTTCCAGTTAGTAATCTAGATAGCTGTCAGACAATCCATTAAGGGATAGTGGGGAACAGAGTAATTTTTATTGTTTCTGAAATGGTCAGTTAACAGTTTGGTACAATAAAATACTGATATATCCAACTTGACAAATCGGTTTGCCAAGTTAACTTTATGATTTGAACTCATTAAACATTCAAGCAGAACACACTCCTAGGAAGAATTTCAGAAGCTCATTTAAATTTACTAAGTTGTGGAGTTGCCGTCCTGGCGCAGCAGAAACTATCTGACTGAGTTTCAGGTTCGATCCCTGGCCTCGATCAGTGGGTTAAGGATCTGGCGTTGCTGTGAGCTGTGGTGTAGGTTGCAGACGCGGCTCGGATTCTGTTTGGCTGTGGCTGTGGCGTAGGCCACCAACTGTAGCTCTGTTTGACCCCTTAGCCTGGGAACCTCCATTGCTGCAGGTGCAGCCCTATAAAGCAAAAAAAAAAAAAACCAAAAACCCGTTTACTAAGTTGTAATAACAACTGCCTTAATAGAAAAAGGGTCATTATAATTTATCATCCAAATTGGGATGCCTTGAAATAAAGGGGGTACCAATTCATAATAATGCTTGGACAGGGGGCATGAACTGGGGCTGTCCTGCATTGTAAAGTTGCCCTATGGTCATCCTACTTAAGACCATTTTTTGCCACTAGTTGTCTCACACAGGTTCATATGAAAGTTTCTTAAACTTTGTTCATTCCTTGACCACAGAGATATCTTAGATCTAAATCCCCAGAATATTTTTTTTTTCTTTCAAATGAACTTAACATTTGGCAGAACATAGGACAAAGGCAAAGTGGAAACTTTCTTCCTCTCAGTCTCCTCTCTCAAATAGGAGCTAGAAAAGTCAAGGATATGGTAGTTGCTGAAAATAGAGCTTGCTGGCATACCAACTAGTCAGTCTGACTGATAGTGTCAAAGTCAAGTATTTGGGTTTTTTTCTTTTTTTTTTGGTCTTTTTGCCTTTTCTAGGGCTGCACTCACAGCATATGGAGGTTCCCAGGCTAGGGGTCTAATCGGAGCTGTAGCTGCCGGCCTACAGCCACGCGGGATCCTAGCCGCGTCTGCAACCTATACCACAGCTCACGGCAACGCCGGATCCTTAACCCACTGAGTGAGGCCAGGGATCGAACCAGCAACCTCATGGTTCCTAGTCGGATTCGTTAACCACCGAGCCTTGACGGGAACCCCAAGTAGGTTGGTTTTATGTATGTCTACCTTGAACTAGATTTGTGTTTAAAAATATTTAGGTGTGGGAGTTACTGTCGTGGCTTAGCAGTTAACGAACCCAGTTAGCATCCATGAGGACACGGATTCGATCCTGGACCTCTCTCAGTGGGTTAAGGATCCGGTGTTGCCGTGAACTGTGGTGTAGGTTGCAGATGTGGCTTGGATCCTGCGTTGCTGTGGCTCTGGCGTAGACCAGCTGCTATAGCTTGGATTGGATCCCTAGCGTGGGAACCTCCATATGCTGTGGGTGTGGCCCTAAAAAGACCAAAAAAAAAAAAAAGATAAAAGTACTTAGGAGTTAACAGCAGTGTCTGTCTTAAGTTTAGAACTTTTCCCCCAAATTACATTTTAAAAATCTTACCCACATTTTAGAGTTTCCGTTGTGGCTCATAGGGTTAAGAACCAGACATAGTGTCTCAGAGGATTCAGGTTTGATTCCTGGCCTCCTTCAGTGGGTTCAGGATCCAGGTGAAAGATGCAGCTTGGATCCAGTGTTGTGGCTGTGGTGTAGGCCAGCAGCTGCAGCTCTGAATGGGTCCCCCCAGTCCGGGAATTTCCATTTGCTGCAGGTGTGGCCCTAAAAAGGAAAGAAAAGTAATAAAAACTCTCACCCACGTCTTGTTACAACCATTATGTTTTTTGTATTTTTTCTATTTTTTGGACGACCTGTGGCATATGGAGTTCCTGGGCCAGGGATCAGACTCCACCTGCAGTTGTGAGCTACGCTTCAGCTGTGGTGACACCACATCTTTTAATCCACTGTGCTGGGCAGGGGATTGAATCTGTATCCCAGTGCTGCGGAGACGCTACTCATCCCGTTTGCCACAGCCCTTCCAGCTATCCATCATAGTAGCTGGGCAGATTTTGGTATTAGTAGGCTTGATTTGTAATCAGGTCAGGATTTTATCTAGCTAAAGGAATATGAAATGTGTTAAACTCTCTTCATTTATGTATGAAATTTGGAGGAGAGATGTTACATTATGAGTAAGAATTATGACTTTCATAATTTGGCAGATGTGTAGTGCAAAGGCCTAGATTCCTCGTCTGTAGAATGGAGATTAATGATGTGTACCTTGCCTGCTAATTTACACAGTTGTTATGAAATTGCAGTTTTGTAAACTTAAAAGTATGTTTATTAGGTGGTATTTGTTATGAAAAATTTGTATTACCTATCGTCAAAGATGAAGTAAATGTTTCTGCTGCTGGTCTATATACATAGTAGAAAATACACTACTGGAGTTCAAGCTGTGGCACAGTGGGCTAAGAATCAGACTGCAGCATCTCAGGTCACTGTGAAGGCATGGGTTTGATTCCTGACCCAGTGCAGTGTTAAAGGATCTGGCATTGCTGCAGCTGTGGCTGGGATTCAATCCCTGGCCCGGGAACTTACATACAGCCACTCAAAACAAAACAAAACAAGAAACCTACCTTTTTTGGAGTTCCCTTGTGGGGCAGTGGGTGAAGGATCTTATGTCACGGCAGCAGCTTGGGTCTCTGCTGTGGTGTGGGTTTGATCCCTGTTCCTGGCCTGGGAACTGGAGGGGAAAAGAAAAGGGGAAGGTAACCTACTTTTCTTTTTCTTTTTGTCTTTCTAGGGCCACACCCTCGCATATGGAGGTTTGTAGGCTAGGGGTTAAATTGGAGTTGCAGCTGTCAGCCTGTGCCACAGTTATAGCAATGCCAGATCCAAGCCACATCTGCAACCTAGACCACAGCTCACAACACCACCAGATTCTTAACCCAGTGAGCGAGGCTAGGGACCTATGCTCATGGATACTAGTTGGGTTTGTTAACCACTGAGCCACGATGGGAACTTTGACCTACCTTTTTTGAGTTATTCTTAGCAAGTGTACTCTCATGGGTTTAGTCTCCAAATTACATTTGCATAAAGATTAGGTCTCAAAATAAAAGCCTTAAATCTTAACTCACCTGAAAAATGGCAGAGAATTAAGGTTGTCCAAATTTATTCCCGTGCTTTATAAGCTGTACTTTTGGCCCTGTTGCCCAGGTATGTAGATCTTTTGATGTGAATTTCAGGTTAATATTTGGGATGATATGCTTAGCTCCCTAGCAAATATAACACCTTTGTCTGGATTTGGGATAAAAGGTTCCATAGTACAAAAATGTAAAAGTAAATTAATGTTAAGATATTTGCATGCTAGCGGTCTCAGATTACTAGCTAGGAAAATATTTTATTTGTTTGTTTATTTTGTGTTTATAGGACTGCACCCATGGCATATGGAGATTCCCAAGCTAGGGATCCAGTTGGAGCTGTAGCTGCCAGCCTACACCAGAGCCACAGCAACGCAGGATCAGAGCTGCGTCTGCAACCTACATACATCACAGCTCATGGCAAAGCTGGATCCTTAACCCACTGATCGAAGCCAGGTATCGGACCTGCATCCTCATGGATACTAGTCGGGTTTGTTAACCACTGAGCCGTGACGGGAACTCCTAAATAATATAACTCTTGTCCTGTATCAGTATAAGGGTTATTTCTGGTCGTTATTTTCTTTGATAATAGTCCAAAACAATTTTAAGTTTTTTGTTTCATAATTTACAGAAATTATGAAAAGACATTTAAACTTTGAGCTCTCTGTTTCATTCTTTTTCTTCCTTAATGTCAATACCGAAGGTCATTTACCTCCCCTGTCTTTTTTTTTCTTTTTGGCCTCACCCATGGCATGTGGAAGTTCTTGGGCCAGGGGTTGCACCTGAGCCCATGCAGTGACAATGCTGGATCCTTATCCAGCTCTGCTACAAGAGAACGCCTGCTTCCATAATCTTTTACTTTCTACCTCTGCATCTGCACCTCCATCTTTTTGGTTCTACAGGTAAACATATTTGCGTGCCTGAGGGGGTATCTTAAAATCTAAGAGGAGAGGAGTTCCCGAGGTGGCACAGTGGAACCGAGTCCAACTGGAACCATGAAGTTGAGGGTTCGATCCCTGGCCTTGCTCAGTGGGTTAAGGATCTGGTGTGGCTGTGAGCTGTGGTGTAGGTCGCAGATGCGGCTTGGATATGTTGTTGCTGTGGCTCTGGCGTAGGCCAGCAGCTGTAGTTCAGATTGGATCCTTAGCCTGGGAACCTCCGTATGTTGTGGGTGCAGCCCTAAAATGACAAAAGACAATCTAAGAGGAGAGATTTCCTGTTTTAATGGAGTAAGAGGGATTTTTTTTTCCACTTTTTCTTTTAGGGCCACACTGGTGGCATCGGATGTTCCCAGGCTAGGGTGGAATTGGAGCTACAGCTGCTGGCCTAGGCCACGGCAATGTGGCATCTGAGCCAAGTCTGCAAAGCCTGTCTTTAAGATCCTTAACCCACTGAGTGAAGCCAGGGATTGAACCCTCGTCCTCGTGAATACTAGTCAGGTTTATTACTGCTGAGCTACAATGGGAACTCCTGGGATGTTGTTTTTTTGTCCCTCAAAATTAAGACTAGGGTAGGAGATGTTGTAGTCAAAAGTATGGATTTTGGGTAAAAGGGTGTCGTATATTTTTTCTCCCTATCACAGGCTAGTGGGGAACTTTAATAATTTTTTTAAGGCTAAACCCCCCCACCCCTTTTTTGGGGGAAGGTGTGAGTTAATTTTAGAGAGGTTTCTCTGTTTAGGCTGGTGCATGAAGAAAAAGAGAACGTATTTGCATGTCAAAATTGTTTTGAAAAGCTTTAGTATTCAGAGTATGTACTAGGCACTGTTCTAGGCACTTGGGATTCATCAGTAAACAAAATAGACAAAATTTATTCGAAGGAGCTTATGTTGCAAGGAGTATAAAAATATAAAGGGCTAGCAGCAGGCCCCATTCGAACCCTAGCCTGGAAAGTTCCATATGCTGCAGGTGTGGCTATAAAAAGAAAAAAAACAAAACAAAACTCTTCTGTTAATATGTGTAGTTAAGAGTTAATTTGGATTAGTAACAACAGTGATATTTGTGTAATTTAGGGCATTAAACTTGGTGCTGGTTCCTGTCCCGTAGCAAAGACTGTAGAGAGCCGCATTCTTTTTTCATTGATTACTGATATTAAGTGGTATTAACAAATGGAAAAGTTTCCTAAGGAAATTTTCATTGATAAAGTCATTCATAACTATTCCAGTTGCTCTCCATTTTCTCATAAACAACCTGGCAAAGTAGGTACCTCCTCTTTTTTTTTTTTTCTTTCTCTTTTTTGGCCACACCCGTAGCATATGGAAGGTCCTGGGGCAGGGATTGATTCTGAGCCACAGCTGTGACCTGCAGCACAGCTTTGATGACGCTGAATCCTTAACCCATTGCATCACAGTGGAAACTGCTAGATTTTCTTTTGACTAGTGTTCCTTCAGACATGTAACTTAGTTTCAGGGGCTGTTTTTCTCATCTATGTAATAGATTTCTGAAAGCTGTTTTATGCAGTGAATTTGCAGGCTCAAACTTCAAAAAAATATTTGCCTTGTTTCCAGCAGAGTGGAACCCTATGAAACAAATTCATCTGTGGATTGTGTCTACAACTAGGGTTCTTCTCCAGTCAACTAAGCTACTAGTGTTCATTTAATAGAGGAACTCCGGTTCTCCAAATTTGTGTTTCTATTCCTGCTTGTGTTGAGTGAATTATAAGGTTGAACTGTATGGAATTGTTAGTTGCAGCCATTTTGACCTATGAAAATGATCATTTTATACGATTTAATGTAATGTTAAGTTGTGGTTGGTTGGAAGGCCTGGAAGCGGAGGCCTCGGTATAGACCCCAGAGGGCATCACACTTTTAAGGAAGCACCAGGATTAATGAGGAACTGTACATGAATTCTTTCCCCCAGAGGTTGGTTTTGCGTTTTGTGCATAGCTAAGTTGATTTTAACTATTTCAACTTTCTAGGTTTTTTTTTTTTCCTTTTAGAATAATGGATTCAAATTTGCTCTATTTGCTGTTCTTCTAATACAACAGTTTCAGGGTCATTGTAGTATAGTAAACTTCTCTTGGAACTGTGCAACATGGAGACTCCAGGTATTTTGATCATTTTGGAGAAAAGATGGTGTATAAAATACTGTTTTTCCCCCCAAATAACATTAATGGAATTTAATCATTTCTTTGATAGTTGTCAGGATAGAGAGAATGTAAAAGGCTACTGCCCTTACTGTTCTTTCCAGATGAGAATTGGTCAGTAGCATACTTCACAGTTGGTGAAATGCAGTTGTAAGAAAATGTTTGGATTTATTAGGTAATGCAGTAGTAATACAGTTCTTTTAACTGTAACCAGCAGAATTCCATTTATTAATGTGGAATTATTCTTACTGTCTTTATTTTTTTATTTTTTATTTTTTTTACTGTTTTATATTTTCAAGAACTTCTCCTTTGCCTTTACCCATTGTGAGAGTCTTTGTTTCTTTCTAGCTTTGAGGGAATTCCTTGGTGGTCTAATGGTTAGGACACAGTGCTTTCACTGCTGTGGCCCAAGTTCAATCCCTGGTCTGGGAACTGAGATACCACATCAACCCTCTCATGCCATGGCCAAAACAGTTAAAAACAAAAAAAACCAGTTTTATTTCTAGCTTTGAAATCTAACTAGTCCTTATTCCTCAACCCCCTAGCTTTTCCATATGGCTGTTGAGTATGTTCACATTATTTTATTTAACCAAGGAATGGAGAAATTAAACAATGGTGAGCATAATAAAAATATCACTAACTTTCTTTTGGTAACTTCTTTTTTTTGAGGGGGGTGGCTTTTAAGGGCCCACCTGTGGCATATGGAACTTCCCAGGCTAGGGATCGAATTGGAGCTGCAGCTGTTGGCCTGTGTCACAGCCACAGTCACCCTAGGATCCAAGCTGTGTCTGCGACCTACACCACAGCTCAGAGCAACGCCATATCCGTAACCCGCTGAGCCAGGCCAGGAATTGAACTTGGCATCCTCGTGGATACTAGTCGGGTTCATTACTGATGAGCCACAAGGGGAACTCCTGGTCCTTCATCTTTTACTCATTTTTTACTGCTGCATTTTATGACTTTCTTTACCTTGAGTTTTTCTCACTTCAAAGTTTATTGACATTTCTTCAGTCATTTTGTGTATCAGACTGCATTAATATTTCCCAGTTTTCTTTTCCACCTCTAAAAGCCAAAAGAACTTCGGAACACTAGTAGTATTCTGTTTAGCAGTGCTGTTTTAGTTCTGTATGACTTTGGAGACAGATTCAGAGAATGTTTGGTTTATGCCTATTTTAGAGGGCTTTGGTCAAGTCTGGATAGATTACTAAGTAGGCTTTATTTCACCAATCACGATGTGATTTTATTTTATATTTTTATTTTAATTTTTGTCTTCAGGGCTATACCTGCGGCGTGTGGAAGTTCCCAGGCTAGGCGTCAAATCATACTATGCCATAGCAGTAGCAGATCTGAGCCACATCTGCAACCTACATTGCAGCTGGTATCAGTGCTGGATCCTTAACTCACTGAGGGAGGCCAGGGATCAAACCTGTGTCCTTATGGATGCTAGTCTGGTTTGTTAATCAATGAGCCACAAAGGGAACTCCAGGATGTGATTTTTATTTTATTTTGTTTTTTATAACTTAATGGATTTTATTTCAATTATAAGTGTACATACATCATCACAAGTCAATTTGATAGATTTTGTGTCCCAAACCCACAGTGCATCCCCCTGCCCCCCAGATAGTCTTATTTGAAAAACCAAGATTTTCCAAAGTCTGTGAGTCATTGTCTGTTCTACAAAGAGGTTCATTGTGTCTTTTTAGTTTCCACATGTAAGAGGTAGCATTGGGTGTTGCTGTCTAATTGTCTGACTGGTTTCACTTCGCATGATAATTTCTAGGTCCATCCATGTTGCTGCAAATGCCGTTATTTCGTTCCTTTTAATGGCTGAGTAATAATACTCCATTGTGTGTATGTACCATATCTTCCCTATCCACTCCTCTGTCGATGGGCATTTAGGTTGTTTCCATGACCCGGCTATTGCATAGAGTGCTGCCATGAACACTGGAGGACATGTGTTTTTTCAAGTCATGGTTTCCTCTGGATAGATGCCCAGGAGTGGGATTGCTGGATCAAATGGTAATTCTATTTTGAGTTTTCTGAGGAATCTCCATACTGTTTTCCACAGCGGTTGCACCAGTTTGCATTCCCACCAGCAGTGTAATAGGGTTCCTTTTTCTCCACACCCTCTCCAGCACTTTTTGATGATGGCCATTCTGGCCGGTGTAAGGTGGTACCTCGTAGTGGTTTTGATTTGCATTTCTCTCATGAGGAGCGATATTGAACATCTTTTCATGTGTTTATTTGCCATCTGCATGTCTTCTTTGGAGAATTGTCTGTTTAGATCCTCTGCCCATTTTTTGATGGGGTTGTTTGTTTCTTTGGTATTGAGCTGTAGGAGGTGTTTATAAATTTTGGAGATTAATCCCTTGTCAGTTGAATCATTTGCAAATATTTTCTCCCATTCTGTGGGTTGTCTTTTTGTTTTGTTTAGGGTTTCCTTTGCTGTGCAGAAACTTTGAAGTTTAATTAAGTCCCATTTGTTTATTTCTCTTATTGTCCTTCCAAGATGTGATTTTTAAAGTATTAAAATATATATATATTTTTAATAGCGGCATATGGAAGTTTCTGGGTTAAGGGCTGAATTACAGCTGCAGCTGCAGGCCTCTTCCATAGCCATAGCAATGCTGGATCTTTAACCCACTGAGCAAGGCCAGGGTTTGAAGAACCCTCATCCTCACAGAGGCAATGTCAGGTACTTAACCTGCGGAGCCACAATGGGAACTCCAAAATATAACACTTTTTGGTGTTCCCTTCTGGTGCAACAGGTTAAGGATCTGGCGTCCCTGCATTGGTGGGGGTTTGATCTCTGGCCTGGGAACTTCTGCATGCCATGAGTGTGGCCGAAAATTAAATAAAATAACACTTTTTTTCCTTCTCATTTTTATTTGACATCATTCAGTTTTTTTTTTTTTAAGTTTTAGAAATCTGAAATTGATTTTTTATCTTTTTGTCACACCCGTTCCATATGGAAATTCTCAGGCTAGAGGTCGAATCAGAGCTGTAGCTGCTGGCCTACATCACAGCCGCAGCAACACCAGATCCGAGCCGTGACTGCCACCTTCACCACAGCTCACAACAATGCTGGTTCCTTAACCTACTGAGTGAGTGAGTCCAGGGATCAAACCTGTGGATGTTAGTCAGTTTCTTTAACCACTGAACTATGACTGGAACTCCTGAAATCGATTTTTTTTTTTTTTTTTTTTTGCTTTTTTAAGTCTGCCCTTGCAGCATATGGAGGTTCCCAGGCTAGGGGCCTACCAGGGAACTCATAAAATGAAAACTTTAAAATGCCTGTTTTGTTTACCTAGATCAGTCTACCTTTAAAGAAGAAAAAACTTTCCCAAAGGATTTTACTGTGCAGCCAGTGTTGAGAACCACTGTAATAGATTGTTTCTGGAACACCTGAGTTAAGAGTCATTGAGGGTACTTATTAAAAAGCATTTGATCTGTACTCCAAATTTAATACATATCTCGGGGTATATGCCTGGATTTGACTACATGGCTTTGCAGAGCTCCCTTCTAGAGTCTTGTCTCAGCTGTTTTTTCAGCATTAAAATAATTGCCTGAGACCTTCAGTTTGAGAATATGGAAAAGTCTGTGACAGCACTGCATACATAGTTTTTTGGCTTATTTGTAAAAAAATTTCAATTAACTTGATTTCAAGTGGCACTGCATACGTTATGGGAAGACCTCTTACTCTTTATTCCTTTAAATTTATGGTAGCTTGAATTTCTGTCACTTATCCCTGTATCTGCCTCTGTATTTTTATATTAACATTTTGATCAATTGATAGGATTAGGAGTTCCCCTCTTACATTTATAGTCATTCTTAAAATTTTCTCTTGTAAATCCATTTTTGGATGCCCCCTCCCCCAACATTTCTATATGGAAGTTCTAGAGATTGAATCCAGGCTGTGGTTTTGCCAATGCTGGTCTTTAACCCACTGTGCCATAGTGGGAACTCCTCCGTTCTTGGACTTTTAAACCAATAGGTGTTTATTTAGCATGTCTTAGGAGTGTTTCTCCTTGTGAATGATGGAGTAATGATTATTGCCAGCTTTGTGATAAAGGAATTTTAGAGAAGGGGGACTGCATTATAGGCTGTAGTTAGGGAAAACTCAGTAGATGAGATTTGGGGTGGATAAGATTTGGATCTGGGAGAGGAAGGTTTTTTCGGATACATCATCACAGGTACAGATACAAGATTAAACATGTGGGAACTGAGGCTGGAATATCTGGGATAGAAAAAAATGGAGCCAGATTAGAGTTCCCTTTGTGGCTCAGCAGTTAATGAAATTGACTAGTACCCATGAGGACACAGGTTCGATCCCTGGTCCCACGCAGTGGGATAAGGATCTGGCGTTGCTGTGAGCTGTGGTGTAGGTCACAGATGCGGCTCAGAATCCCGTATTGCTGTGGCTTGTTGTGGCTGTGTTGTAGGCCAGCTGCTATAGCTCCGATTCGACCCCTAGCCTGGGAACTTTCATGTGCCCTACTTGTGGCCCTAAAAAAGCAAAACAAACAAAAAGAAATGGAGCCAGATTATACAAAAGGCTTTATTTTTTAGGTTTAGATTCTAAGTTCGGTGTTTCTTTTTTTTTTTTTGTCTTTCTGCCTTCTTTATGTGGAGCCACACATGCGGCATATGGAGGTTCCCAGGCTAGGGGTCTAACAGGAGCTGTAGCTGCCGGCCTTCGCCACAGCCACAGCAACGCGGGATCCGAGCCGTGTCTGCAACCTTCACCACAGCTCACGGCAACGCCGGATCCTTAACCCACTGAGCAAGGCCAGGGATCGAACACCACAACCTCATGGTTTTTAGTCGGATACGTTAACCACTGAGCCACGAAGGGAACTCCTAAGTTCGGTGTTCTTTATTTAGCTCATTACTGCCTTAAGCACATTGTTAACACTCCTCTAAGTGCTTACATCTTCCTGGATTCCTTTTTGTTTAAGTCTTATAAGAGGCAAGCAAAACAAAGAATTTCAACATGTTTAATTCCTGTTATATGCCAAGTTATTGATGATGCAATCTCACTTTAACTCTTACAGCCTAATGAGAGGTAGGTATCTTCCAAGTTGTAGGTGAGGAAACAAGTTCATAGAGTTTGTGACATAGGTCAAATAGCATGTAAGTAAATATCTAAGCCAGAATGAAAATCTAACCTGAATCTTTCTGGCTGTAAATGTAGTGTTTTCCTAACACACAGTTTCTCCAAGTGTGTGCCTCTGTTGGTTCACCTAGTAAGACTACAAGTAGGGAGTTCCAGGTTGGTCGAGTAGTTAGGAGTTTGAACTTTCACTGCTGATGCCCAGATTCAGTCCCTGGTGTGAAAACAGATCGTACTTCAAACTGCTGCATGATGGGGCCAAAAAGAAAAAGGAGTACAAGTAATATGTAGATGTGACAAGAATAATGAAAGTGTTATTGGAATAAGACTTCTTTAAAGAGAGGCTTCCCAGACCTACTATTTAGTTTGTTTCTGTCATAGTAACAGAAACACAAAGTGTACTTAAGTACCAAATTTATTTATTCTGTCCACTTTATTAATTCTGTCTACTTGAAGCCATTTAAACCTTTGCTTAAAGAAAAATCCCAGGAATGACTTCCAAATCCTGGCCAAACTGTTTATTCAGGTTATTCCTTTATTTCATTTTTTTTTAATACTTATTCCTTTTTTTTTTGTCTTCTCAGGGCTGCTGCAGGTACAGCATGTGGAAGTTCCCAGACCTTGGGATCAAATTGGAGCTATAACTGCTGGCCCACACCACAGCCACAGCAATGCAGATCCCGTCTGCATCTGGGACCTACACTACAGTTCACGACAACAATGGATCCTTAACTTTTCTGAGCCAGGGATCAAACCCGTGTCCTCATGAATATTAGTCGGTTTCATTAAGCGCTAAGCCATGAAGGGAACTCTAATCTGGCTCCATTTTTTTATTTCTGTCCCAGATATTCCATTTTCAGGAAATAATGTGGTTCCCAAGCATACCTGTCCTATCTTTTGGAAATATAGAATTATCAGTCACAACTCAGAAAAGGTTGAAAACTTGTTCAGTATCTCTTTTGTACTTTGAGATGTTAAGTAGATTACATCTAGGCCTCTCTGCTTTACAAAAATCTTACAGGAGGCAGAGCTTTTCAAAATTGTATACCAGCTTCTCTAAAGATTCATGCTTTGAGAGTTCCCGTCGTGGCTCAGTGGTTAATGAATCCGACTAGGAACTATGAGGTTGCGGGTTTGATCCCTGGCCTTGCTCAGTGGGTTAAGGATCCGGCGTCGCCATGAGCTGGGGTGTATAGGTCGCAGACGCAGCTCGAATCTGGTGTTGCTGTGGCATAGGCTGGTGGCTACAGCTCCGATTAGACTCCTAGCCTGGGAACCTCCATATGCTGCGAGCGAGGCCCTAGAAAAAGGCAAAAAGACCAAAATAAGTAAATAAATAAATAAAAGATTCATCCTTTGGCTGGTATGTTAAATATGTTCATCTTATACAAAGGACATTTTGCTTTCATGTCTCAATATGAACGAATTGTAAAAGAGCCTAACATCTCTCCCCCCCCACCCCCGCCCTCCACAGACTAAATCTCTGGTGGAGTTCCTTCCTTTCATTCCTTAATTTCTAAGCCACATCTCTTCAAAACTAAGTATTGAGTTTTTTTTTTTTTTTGGTCTTTTTGTCTTTTTGGGGCCGCACCTGAAGCATGTGGAGGTTCCCAGGCTAGCGGTCCAATTGGAGCTGCAGCCGCCGGCCTATGCCAGAGCCACAGCAATGCGGTATCCGAGCCGTGTCTGTGACCTGAACCACAGTTCACTGCAACGTCGAATCCTCAACCCAGTGAGCGAGGCCAGGGATCTAACCTGCAATCCCCATGGATGCTGGTCAGCTTCGCTGGCTGCTGAGCCACGACGGGAACTCCAGTATTGAGATTTTTAAGGGAGACATTCATCACATTAAGCTTTCTGGCTAGCCAGAGCTCTTTCATTTTAGGCCTCTTAATTCTCGTTTTGGTCCTCAGTCTAGCTGCTCTCTCAGTATGGTTGCTGGCACAGGTCTGGTTTTCTCCTTTTCATTCATTTGGGAGGGCCCTCCCCCCTGCCGCCGCCATGCAGACATCACATTTTCCTTCGTCATTGTACTTTTCCCTGCTTTTAGGCCAGGAGGGCAAATATGCTTATGCTGCAAAAGCCATTCATCTTCATACATCCCTGCTCACATTGTTAAGTTTCTCTGATAACCGTAAGATGGAAATGTTCCTAAAATTTAAATTATTGATGCTGACGCTCTCCTAAGTTCACCTTGACTTTATCGTGAAAGGTTAAAATACTTTTTTCCTCAGCAGTTGGGAAAAATACTACGAGATATTTATTCTCATCCTCTTGCTGTTCTCCTCTAATGAAGAATGGTTCTCTCTGTGGTGATTCTTTTCTCCTTATTGTATTATCCTTATTTTAGGTTTTTATAAAGTTTTGTGAAGAGTTCCTCTTGGGGCCCAGTGGTAACGAAAAAACGAAACCAACCAGTATCCATGAGGATGTGGGTTTGATCCCTGGCCCTGCTGAATGGGTTAAGGATCTGGCATTGCTATGAGCTGCGGTCTAGGTCGTGCAGACCCAGCTTTGATCTGGTGGTGTTGTGACTGTGGTGTAGGCCAGTAGCTACAGCTCTGATTCAACCCCTAGCCTGGGAACTTCCATGCCACCTTAAAAAAAAAAAGGTTTTGTGAAGTGTCTATAGTAGTCATTTGATGAAGTAAATTTAAATATGAGGGGAAAATGATGGCATTTTGTTGAAGTACAGGTCTTACGCTACCACTTTGAATAATTTAAAGAAGTGCTCTTTTTTTGCGGTGGTGGGGGGCTGCACACGCGGCATATGGAAGTTCCCAGGCTAGGGATTGAATTGGAGCTACAGCTGCTGGCCTATGCCACAGCCGCATCAGGTACAAGGTGCCTCTGTGACCTACACCACAGCTCACGGCAACACCAGATCCTTAACCCACTGAGCGAGGCCAGGGATCGAACCGTAACCTCATGGGTCCTAGTCGGATTCATTTCCACAGCACCACTACAGGAACTCAAGAAGTGCTGTCTTTAATAGAAATATTAATATATCTTGCAGGAGTGTTAAATACTTCTTTATGTATCACTCCAGATGTAGGTATATAAAGTATATTGTGTTAGATCCTGACTAACAATTTCAGATAACCTGATAGTAATAATTGGCCTAGAGAGATTCTTACTGAGGTTGAGGTGATTTTTATAATTACAACCAGGTGAATTTTACACAGAGTTTTACAATTTACTTTGCTTTTTTCCTCTGGCTTTTCCCATGATAGTTCTGCGTCATCCTGAGATAACTTTGCGTTCTTTCCACTTGACATAGTGATTTGGGAAGCTTGCCTTCATGCAAGCCAGAAATAAATTATTGTCTTAAGTTTCTTCTCATGGTGGGTCTTTGAAGGAATTTCTTTTCAACGATCCCCAGTTAACTGAAGATTGTATTCTACCATCATCATCATCATCCTGTCTGTCATCTGGGTTACATTTTATTGAGAAGTGGGGACTGCAGAGTTTGGGACACAGTCACTTAGTTCATCTTAGTTGTGTATGTGTGTAAATATACACAACAAAATGTACCATCTCCCCCCTGCCCCCTTTTTTTGGCCGCACCTGCAGCATTCGGGAAGTTGACAGGTCAGGCATCCAACCTGTGCTACAGCGGTAACCAGAGCCATAGCAGTGACAGTGCTGAATCTTTAACCCACTGTGCCACCAGGGAGCTCTCCATATTGGCCATTAAGTGTACAGTTAAGTGTTGTTAAATACATAGATTGTTTTTTTCCCTTTTTAGGGCCATACCTGCTGCATATGGAAGTTAGGGGTCGAATCAGAGCCACAGCTACGGCAGCATCAGATTTGAGTTGCACCTGTAATCTATGCTGCAAATGGTGGCAATGCCTGATCCTTGACCCACTGAGGGAGGCCAGGTATGGAACACCTGCAGTAGTACAGCTGTTAACTATATATCTCCATAATTGTTTTCATCTTGTAAAACTGAGACTCTATCCATTAAACTGTAACTTTCCATTCTCCCTTCATTTCCTCAAAACACTATTTTCTTTATGAGTTTGAGTAATTTAAGTGTCTCATATAAGCAGTCATACAATATTTGTCTTTTTGTGACTTGCTTTTTTTTCACTTAGGATAATATCTGTGTTGTACTGTCTTGCACGATTTCCTTACCTTTTCAGACTAAATGATGCTCCATGTACATACCACATTTTGCTTGCATATTCATCTGTCAATGGACACTTGGTTGCTTTCATGTTTTAGCTATTGTGAATAATGCTGCTATGAAGGTATCCTAATATACTTCTTTAAGACCCTGCTTTCAATTCATTTTGGTGTGTACCTAGAATTGGAATTGCTGGGTTCTGGTAATTTCCTTTTCAGAATTTTTTGAGGAACCACCATAATGGCTTACACTGCAACTGTAACATATTACATGGCTACCAACAGGGCACAGGGTCCAGTCTCCACATACTTGCCAATACCTGTTTTCTGGTTTCTTGGTAGTATCCATCCTAATGTGGTAGGTATCTTAGTCTTTTATTTATTTTTACTCATTTATTTTTTGGCTGCGCCTGTGGCATATGGAAGTTCCCCAGGCCAGGGATTGAATTTACGCCACAGCAGATACTTAACCTGCTGAGCCACCAGGACTCAACCGTAGTCTTGTTAATTGGGAATATTGTTTGAATATGTTGTAGGCATTTTGATGAAGTTTGATGACATAGGGCACCTCTACTCATTTATTTATTTTTTGTCTTTTTGCTTTTTCTAGGGCTGCACTTGCAGCATGTGGAGGTTCCCAGGCTGGGGGTCTAACAGGAGCTGTAGCTGCCGGCCTTCGCCACAGCCACAGCAACGCCGGATCCTTAACCCACTGAGCAAGGCCAGGGATCGGACCCGCAACCTCATGGTTCCTAGTCGGATTCGTTAAGCACCGAGTCACGACAGGAACTCCAGCCTTCAGTATTTTTGGACTTAAGAATGTTTCTTTTGGGGAGTTCCTTGGTGGCTCAGCAGTTAACGAACCTGACTAGGATCCATGAAGATGTGGGTTTGATCCCTGGCCTCGCTCAGTGGATTAAGGATCTGGTGTTGCCGTGAGCTATGGTGTAGGTCACTGACGCAGCTTGGATCCCGAGTTGCTGTGGCTGTGGTGTAGGCCAGCAGCTGTAGTTCTGATTCAGCCTCTAGCCTGGAAACCTCTGTATGCCATGGGTGTGGCCCTAAGAAAAGAAATTAATTAATTAATTAAAAAATTCCCCCAAAAATGTTTCTTTGAGCACATGACTTGGAAAATTAGTCAAATATGGTGGTTAAGAAGGAGCTCAGGCATTTAAATTAAATTGTCTGGATTTGAATTCTGATTTTACCACTTAATAGCTGTGTGATTTTAGGCAAGTTACTCTGAATTTCAGTTTTTGGTCTTTAATGTCAGTGGTCAAACATTTTTTCCCGTGGCCTGTATGCTTTGGTAGGAGGTAGATTAATTCTCTTAGCCAGTTCGGAGCCTGCTCATTTTCCTGTGACTGATTGTGAACAGTTTGCCTACATTTTGACCCTGGCTCTCATTTCGAACTGTAGAATTGGACTTTTGGTAACCTGAAGTCAGTCTGGTATTGGTGGGGACTTGCCCCTATTTATTTATTTATTTATTTATTTATTTATTTATATAAAAACCATCACAACTCAATTTTTATAGCATTTCCATTCCAAACCCTCAGTGCAGCCCCCCACCCCCTAACTCGTCTCATTTGGAAACCATAGGTTTTCAGAAGTCTATGAGTCAGTATCTGTTCTGCAAAGAAGTTCCTTGTGTCCTTTTTTTAGTTTTGCACGTGTAAGTGGTAGCAGTTGATATTGGTGTCTCATTTTCTGACTGGTTTCACTTCGCATGATAATTTCTAGGTCCATCCATGTTGCTATCAATGCTGTTATTTCTTTCCTTTTAATGGCTGAGTAATATTTCATTGTGTGTATATATGTACCACCCATCGTCCCTCTGTCGATGGGCATTTAGGTTGTTTCCATGACTTGGCTATTGTATAGAATGCTGCAGTGAACACTTGAGTACATGTGTCTTTTTGAGTCATGGTTTTTTCTGGGTAGATGCCCAGGAGTGGGATTGCTGGATCAAATGGTAATTTTGTTTTTAGTTTTCTGAGGAATCTCCATACTGTTTTCCACAGTGGTTGCACCAGTTTGCATTCCCACCAGCAGTGTAATAGGGTTCCTTTTTCTCCACACCCTCTCCAGCACTTACTGTTTGTAGACTTTGATGATGGCTATTCTGGCTGGTGTAAGGTGGTACCTCGTGGTGGTTTTGATTTGCATTTCTCTAATAACATGTGATGTTGAACCTCTTTGCATGTGTGTTTTGGCCATCTGTATGTCTTCTTTGGAGAATTGTCTGTTTAGATCTTTTGCCCATTTTTTGATGGGGTGGTTTGTCTTTTTGGTATTGAGCTGTAGGGGAGGTGTTTGTAAATTTTGGAGATGAATCCCTTGTCAGTTGATGCACTTTCGAATATTTTCTCCCATTCTGTGGGTTGTCTTTTCGTTTTGTTTAGGGTTTCCTTTGCTGTGCAGAAACTTGTAAGTTTAAGTCCCATTTGTTTATTTTTCTTTTTATTGTCATTACTCTAACAGATCTGAGAAGAAGTTGCTTTTATTTACGTCGGGGAGTGTTGATTTTGTACTGTCTTTATAAAAGTAAGACTATTGAAACACAGCACTTTTAACATCTGGCAGAGACAATCTTGGAAGAATCAGGTTCACTGGAATGTGGAAGTAGAGCTGGGAGTATCTATATCATCTTCTCTACTAGGCATTGGCAGTAAACTTTTTGGAGATAATGTTCTGAGGGGTTAACTTGTAAGAATGAAAATATGTTACCAAGCTGGAATAAACCACATTTTAATGTATTAGGCTTTGTGTGTATGTTGTCATTGAAATCTTTTGTATCTCTTCTTATAAAAGCAAACAAAGGAATCCCCATACAGGTGAATTCAAAGAAATACTAGTCTGAGGCAATATGAGTGATTACATTAAAGCATGACTAGTCAGAGTGCCTGTTATAATCCACTGAAGTTGTGATTTTGATCAGGTTTTTAGTTTCCTTTTCTAAAATGGGGATAATACTTTTACCTACTTCAAAAGTCTGTTCAGATTTACTGCATTAATACATGCAAAGCATTTGGAACAATGCCTGCCTTGAGGTGATTTATTTGTGAGTTTATTGAATGAATGTGTAAATACTTCAGAGAGCAAAACTAAGAACCGAAGCCAAGTTAAAGTTTGATTCCTGCAGGATAGTCCATAACAAATAAAGGCAAGCTAGTTTAATGCAATTGGATGTCTAACCTGGGCTATTATCACTCAGTGAAGAGGAGATGACCTGGAAATGAAACAGACTTAGTATTGGGTTAAGATATCCTTTTAGTTGTGAGGATTGTATTTTTCAGTTTCTTTCTTTTATAGTTGATTTACAATGTTGTCAATTTCTGCTGTACAGCAGGGTACCCAGTTACACAATATATATACATTCTTTTTTTCACATTATCCTCCATCCTGCTCCATCACAAGTGATTAGTTACAGTTCCCTGTTGTTTCAGTTTCCATTACAGTAGTGATATTTATTCCATCAGCTCTCCATTGTCCCCAGACTAACGGGAGTCCCAGGAATGGTATTTTATTGCCTTAAACTTGATGTACTGAACTGCATCCCCAAGTAGTGATTTGGCCATGAGTTAGTGTTCTGGTTCATAAATTGTGATCATATCTGCTGCAGAGAGATTTGACAACCTTACCCTATCCCAGAAATGCTGAGATCACATTGATAAAATAGTTGCTGGAAGGATGATTTCATGAAATGATAGTTGTGTTTGAGAAATCTGTGTGAATATAACTGGCGTTAATCCTCCGCTGATGGAGATTTTAAGTGTAGCTGGTCTAGAGTTCTGGGCAAATTAAGGTTTTCACATGGTTGGCAGATATGTTATAGTTAGGATTGTGTTTCTGTTGCTGGTGTTAAAAGGATGAGTGACCTCAATGTTATGAGAATTTCATAGGGTCATAATTTGTACAAATTGGTGCAAAGCATTGATTGTACAGCTTTTTGGGATAGTTTGATGTTCTTCCCTCTTTTGAGTCATACGACTACGGTCCCTTAATCTGGTTCCTTTAGGAATTGGGAAATTCCTGAAGATAAAGCCTGTGAGGAGTAGTTGGGGTTTTAAAAGTATCTTACCACAACTCAGTAATAAAAGGAGCAAATAACTCAAAAATTGGCAAAACGTCTGAATAGATGTTTTCCGAAGAGCATACCTAAATGTCCAGTTAGCATATGAAAAGATGCTCAGCATCATTAGTCATCAAGGAAATGCAAATTGAAATGATGAGATACCAGGAGGTCTGGTTGTGGTGCAGTGGGTTAAGGATCTGGTGTTGCCATAGCTGTGATAGGTTACATCAGGAGATGCCACTTCACACACATTAGGATGACTTTTAAAAAATAAAAAAAGAAGGGGTTCCTCTTGTGGCTCAGTGGTAACGAGCCCGACTAGTATCCATGAGGTTGTGGTTTTGATCCCTGACCCTGCTGAGTGGATTAAGGATCTGGTGTTGCTGTGAACCGTGGTGTAGGTCACAGATGCGGCTTGGACCCCATGTGGCTATGGCTGTGGTAGAGGCCAGCAACTGCAACTCTGATTCAACCCCTATCCTGGGAACTTCCTTGGGCTGCAGGTGTGGCCCTAAAAAGCAAAAAATAAAAAAGAAGAAAGAATGAGTTCCCTGGCTCAGCGGCTTAAGATCTGGCACTGGTTTGATCCTTGGCCCAGGAACTTCTGAGTGCGTGTTGCACCTAGGCCCAGGGAGGGTTGGAGGAAGGAAAAGAAACAACTGATGATGAGAGGATGGAGAAATTAGAATACTCTGTTGCTGGCGAAAATATAAAAATGTGAAAAAGTTTAGCAGTTCCTTCCTCATATCCTAAAGTTGCACTCCTTAAGTGCATAATGTCCATTAACTGATGAGTGGATAAGTAAAATGTGGTGTGTGTATATGTATATATAGAAAGTGAAGTATTTAGATGCTGCACCATGGCTGAATCTTGAAGCATGCTAAGTGAAAGAAGCCAGTCACAAAAAAACACATATTAAAAGTATTCAGAATAGGTAAGTCCATGCAGATGAAAAGTAAATTGGTGGTTTTCTAGGGCTGGGGGATTTGATGGTAAATGGGTAATGATTGCTTAATGGGTCATGTTTTGAATGATGAAAAATGTTCTAAAATTGATTATGGTAATGGTTGCACAATTCTGTGAATATACCAAAAACCATTGAATTGTGTTGTATGTGAATTGTATATCAGTTAAACCGTTATTTAATAACATATGAATGCTGCTTTTATAGTTGTACCACGGTCTTTTGTGTATTGTTTTCTGGCTTTCTCAAGGGAAAGCTTAATTGAACCTGGCTTAGTAGAGTATCATTGAGTATTTGAAATGTATTTGTCTTTCTCCTCCCCTTCTCCTGAGCCCACCTGTGTTTATCTCCTTATATATTTTCTCTCAATAACTTTATTTACCTCATTATTGTATATAGTAGTGTATATATTAGTAGTGTATATATTTACTATAAATATATTTCTCCCCTCACATTGTAAAATTATTAAGTGTAATTGCTAAAAGTTTCTAGGCGTTCCCATGTGTCTCAGTGGGTTAAATATCCGGTGTTGTCACTGCTGTGGGTGGGTTTGATCTCCGGCTCAGTAACTTTTGAGGCCAAAAAAAATCTAATGCATAGACAAAGAAAATCTCAGTCATCTGGAATAGTACAGAGAGATATACAACATTGTTACATTTTTAGTATTATTAGATATTTGGGTTTTGTTTTTCCATGTATAAATGTTAAGCTTTCCAGCTTTGAAGAATTATGGCCTTTTGTGCAGCTTTGCTATTTTTTATTTTTATTTTTTGCTTTTTAGAGTCACATCTGTGGCATATGGAGGTTCCTAGGGGTTGAATCGGAGCTGCAGCTGCTGGCCTAAAACAGCCAGAGCAATGCCTGATCTGAGCCTCATCTGCAACCTACGCCACAGCTGACAGCAACTCCAGATCCTTAACCCACTAGCAAGAACAGGGATCAAACCTAACGTTCACGGTATGCTGGTGAGATTCATTTCCGCTGAGCCATATGGGGAACTCCTTATGCTATTTTTTTAATTGCATTGTTGTTGGGACCAACTTAGGTGAATTACTGGTTCATTTCTGAAGCATGTTTAATTTAGTGTTAGTTTTTGAGAACTAGTACGGCATTGAGCTTGAAATGATACCTTCTTACTTCACCGCCTTACTTAACTTGAGCCTTTTTTTTCATGGCTGTGGTTTAAAAAAAGTGTATGTTTTCAAATGAATGCTCTCAGGCCTCTCACAAATGAATCAGTGGTCTTATTACCATATCCCTTTATATATTTTATTTTATTTTATTTTTGTCTTTTTAGGGCTGCACCTGCTTCTAATGGAGGTTCCTAGGCCAGGGGTTGAATTGGAGCTGTAGCCGCTGGCCCACGCCACAGCCACAGCAATGTGGGATCCGAGCTGTGATTGCGACCTACACCACAGCTCACAGCACCGCTGGATCTTTAACCCACTGAGCGAGGCCAGGGATCAAACCTGCATCCTCATGGATGCTAGTTGGGTTCATTAACTGTTGAGCCACTGCAGGAACTCTTTTTTTTTTTTAAATAATGATTTTTATTTTTTTAATGATTTTTATTTTTTTCATTACAGCTGGTCTACAGTATTCTATCAATTTTCTGTTGTATAGGAAAGGTGACCCAGTCACACATACATGTCTACATTTTTTTTTCTCATGCTCCATCATAAGTGACTAGATATAGGTCCCAGTTCTTTGCAGCAGGATCTCACTGCTTATCCATTCCAAAGGCAATAGGTTGTATCTATTAAACCCAAATTCCCAGTTTATTCCACTCCCTTCCCCACCCCTCCCCCTTGGCAACCTCAAGTCTCTTCTTCATGTCCATGATTTTCTTTTCAGTGGAAAGGTTCATTTGTGCTATATATTAGATTCCACATATAAGTGATATCATATGGTATCTGTCTTTTTCTGACTTACTTCACTTAGTATGAAAGTTTCTAGTTCCATCCATGTTGCTGCAAATGGCATTATTTTTTTTCTTTTCTATAGCTGAGTAGTATTCCGTTGTGTATATAAACCACATCTTAATCCAATCATCTGTAGATAGACATTTAGGTTGTTCCATGTCTTGGCTATTGTGAATACTGCTGCACTGAACATGTGGGTGCATGTGTCTTTTTCAAGGGAAGTTTTATCTGGCCAGATATATGCCCAAGAGTGGGATTGCTAGGTCATATGGTAGTTTTATGTATAGTTTTCTAAGGTACCGCCATACTGTTTTCCATAGTGATTGTACCAATTTACATTCCTACCAACAGTGCAGGAGGGTCCCTTAATTTTTTTTTTTTTTTTTTTTGCCTTATTTGGGCCACACCCGTGGCATATGGAGGTTCCCAGGCTAGGGGTCTAACAGGAGCTCTAGCTGCTGGCCTTCGCCACAGCCATGCGGGATCCGAGCTGCGTCTGCAACCTACACCACAGCTCATGGCAAAGCTGGATCCTTAACCCACTGAGCAAGGCCAGGGATCAAACCCGCAACCTCATGATTCCTAGTTGGATTCGTTAACCACTGAGCCACGAGGGGAACTCCTCCCTTAATATTTTTTAATGCAATGAAACATGCCACTTCTACACATACAGTTCGTTGTTTTAATAAATGTTTTCAGTTGTGTAACCACCACAGTAAAACAGTTCTATTAGCCTCCAGATTTCCCTTATACTCCTTTGCATACAAGCCCCTCATTTCACTTTCATATCTTGGTATCTACTTACTTGCTTTCTGTTTTCATAGTTTTGCATTTTTTGTAACCTGATAACTTTTTCGTCTTTTTTTCTTTTTGGCTTCCTTCCTCTCTCCCTTCCTTCTTTACTCCCTTCCTTCCATCCGTCCTTACCCACAGCATGTGGAAGTACCTGGGACAGGAATTGAATCTGAGCCACAGCAGCACCCTAAGGCACAGCAGTGACAAATGCCAGATCCTTAACCCCTCAAGCTCCAAGGAACTCCTCCCTGGCTTTTACCTTTTTAAAAACGTTTCCTGGAGTTCCTGTTGTGGCGCAGTGGAAACGAATCCGACGAGTAACCATGAGGTTGTGGGTTCGATCCCTGGCCTCGCTCAGTGGGTTAAGGATCTGGCGTTGCTGTGTCTGTGGTGTAGGCCAGCAGCTGTAGCTCCGATTGGACCCCTAACCTGGGAACTTCCATATGCCGTGGGTGTGGCCCTAAAAAGCAAAAAACAATCCCTCCCCCCCAAGCCAGAACGTTTCCCCGTATAGGTTATTACAGAGTATCGAATAGAGTTCCCTTGTTGGTTATCTATTTTATGTAACCCCACCCCACATTTCTCCTTTGTTAACCATAAGCTTGTTTTTGAAATCTGAGAGTCTGTTTCTGTTTTGTAAATAAGTTAATTTGGGAGTCCCTGGCGGCCTAGGGGTTGAGAAATAGGGCTCAAGTGGGTCACTGCAGTGGCTTGGATCCTTGGCCCAAGAACTTCCCCATGCTGGGGTGTGGCCAGAAAGATTTCATTTTCTCATTTTAAAAATTAGATTCCAGGTGTTCCCATTGTGGCGCAAAGGAAATGAATCCGACTGGTAACCATGAGGATTCTGGTTAAATCCCTGGCCTCGCTTTGACTGTGATGTAGGCCAGCAGCTGTAGCTCTCTTTTGATCCCTAGACTGGGAACCTCCATATACTGTGGGTTCGGCCCTAAAAAGAAAAAAAAAAAAAGATTCCATATACAAGTAATAGATGATGTTTCTCTGACTTCAGTTAACATTGGTTGGGTTGCCTTTTTTTTTTTGGTCTTTTTACCTTTTCTAGGGCCACACCCGCAGCATATGTAGGTTTCCAGGCTAGGGGTCTGTCTAATCGGAGCGGTAGCCGCCGACCTACGCCACAGCCAACAGCAACACAGGATCTGAGCCGCGTCTGCAACCTACACCACAGCTCACGGCAATGCTGGATCCTTAACCTACTGAGCGAGGCCAGGGATCGAACCCACAACCTCATGGTTCCTAGTCAGGTTTGTTAACCACTGAGCCATGACGGGAATTCCAGGTCAGGCTTTTCTTTTGAGTCAGCGTGATTTTTGAAATTCATCCATGTTGTTACTCCGATTAGTAGTTCAGTTTTTCAGTACTCTTGAGTAGTATTCCACTGTAAGGAAGTACTTTGGGATTGTTTTCATCTTTAGGCTATTTGAGTAAAGTTGTTGTGAACATTTGTGTAAAAGTCTTTGGGAAAGTATATTTTCATTTCTCTTGGGTAATACCTAGGAGTGGGCTTGCTGAGTCTTAACGGTGTTTAACTCTATAGGAAACTATTGAACTGTTTTCTAGAGATCATTGTTTTAGAAGTTGCCTGGTGACTTGGTGGTTTAAGGATCTAGTGTCACATCTGTGGCTCAGGTCACTGCTGTTCCCCGGACTTAATCCCTGGCCTGGGGAAACTAATACATGCTATGGGCAACACCAAAAAAAAAAAAAAAGATCATACCATCTTAATATTTCTGTTAATTTCCTGATATTCCTGAAAGGGTAGTTTTTGGAAATAGGTCATTTCCTGAGATTACACATAGTTTAGCATATCATTAAGCAGTATTTCATAAAGTCACCGTTTGTAGCAAAAACTTTAAGTTAGGTTTATGCTTAGAATGTTAATGTATGCTAAGTGCTTGTTAAAATTCAGACCCTGTAACATCAAGGAGCCTGACTCTGTTAAGTTGGAGAGCCACACGGCATTTAGTCTTCTAAAAGTGTATTTTTCATTAATATTTGTTACTTATTCAGTTAGTGCTTACTGAGCTGTTTTTTTTGGTTGTTGTGTAACTTAATTTTTTCTATACTTGGGATCTCTCAAGGTGTACGTGGGCCCCTTTCTTTGCTCGCCACCTAGTGGTAACAAGTAAGAACCATCCAGAGTTTTGCTGATGAATGCATAGGTGGACAGTGCTCTTCTAAAGGAGAGAGAATTGGAAATGACCAAAGATAAGTTTGGTTTGTGTTTGTGACTAACCAAATGCTCAGTTTATGTTTGCTATATGAATGAATTCCCCTTCTCCCTTTTTTTTGAAATTCAGTTTATTTGTATTTGCTTGGGAATAATTTTTTGATTCTGCTGAGCCACCAGGGAACTCCTAAGACAATATGGTATTTATTTATTTATTTATTTAAATAACAATGAATTTTATTTCAATTATAGGTGTACAAAGATCATCATAAGTCAATTTGATAGTTTTTGTGTCCCAAACCCACAGTGCATCCCCCCACGGCCCAGGTTGTCCCACTTGAAAAACCAAGGTTTTCCAAAGTCTGTGAGTCATTCGCTGGTCATTCGCTGTTCTGCAAAGAAGTTCATTGTGTCTTTTTAGTTTCCACATGTAAGCGGTAGCATTGGGTGTTGCTGTCTAATTGTCTGACTGGTTTCACTTCGCATGATAATTTCTAGGTCCATCCATGTTGCTGCAAATGCCGTTATTTCGTTCCTTTTAATGGCTGAGTAATAATACTCCATTGTGTGTATGTACCATATCTTCCCTATCTACTCCTCTGTCGATGGGCATTTAGGTTGTTTCCATGACCTGGCTTCTCCTCTCTCTAGCTGCTTTAAATGTAAAGTTAGGTTGTTCATGTGAGCTTTTTCTTGTTTCCTGAGGTAGGCTTGTATTGCTATATACTTTCCTCTTAGAACTGCTTTTGCTGCATCCAAGAGGTTTTGGAGTGTCGCATCTTTGTTGTCATTTTCTTCTAGGTATTTTTTAATTTCCTCTTTGATTTCTTCAGTGATCCATTGGTTGTTTAGTAGTGTGTTGTTTAGTCTCCAGGTGTTTGTATTTTTTTGCCATTTTTCTCTTGTTGTTGATTTCCAGTCACATACCATGGTAGATGCTTGAAATGATTTCAATTTTCTTAAAGTTACTGAGGCTTGATTTGTAGCCCAGGATGTGATCAATCTTAGAGAATGTTCCGTGCACACTTGAGAAGAATGTGTATTCTGTTGCTTTTGGATGGAATGTCCTATAAATATCTATTAAGTATATGTCTTTCCTGGTGAGCCTTGTCATTTGTGGTGTTTTTGTTTCTGGTTGTGGCCTTTAGCTTTTCTGACTAGAGAGTTCCTTTAAGATTTGTTGTAAAGCTGGTTTAGTGTTGCAGAAATCTCTTAGCTTTTGCTTATCTGTAAAGGTTTTGATCTCTCCTTCAAATCTGAATGAGAGCCTTGCTGGATAAAGTAATCTTGGTTGGAAGTTTTTCCCTTTCATCACATTAAGTATATCATGCCACTCCCTTCTGGCCTGCAGAGTTTCAGATGAAAAATCTGCTGATAACCGTATTGGGGTTCCCTTGTATGTAATTTGTTTCTTTTCCCTAGCTGCTTTCAATATTTTCTCTTTGTCTTTAATTTTGGTCATTTTGATTAATATGTATCTCGGGGTGTTCCTCCTTGGGTTTATTTTATATGGTACTCGTTGCGCTTCCTGAATTTGACTGAGTGGTTCCTTTCCCATATTAGGGAAGTTTTCGGCTATTATCTCTTCAAATATATTTTCTGTCCCCTCCTCTCTCTCTTCTCCCTCTGGCACCCCTATAATACGGATGTTGGTGCATTTAATATTATCCCAGAGTTCTCTGAGACTCAGCTCATTTCCTTTCAATCTTTTATCTCTTTTCTCATCCACATTAGTGATTTCCACTAATCTGTCCTCCACCTCACTGATTCGTTCTTCTGCCTCTTGTATTCTACTGTTGGCTGCTTCTAATGAATTTTTTATTTCAGTTATTGTACTTTGAATCTCTTTTGTTTAATTTTTACAGCTTGTATTTCTTTGCTCAGTGTTTCCTGTAAATTCTCAATCTTTGCCTCCAGTTTATTTCCAATGCCTTGCATCATTTTCAGCATCAACAGTCTAAAGTCTCTTTCTGGGAGGCTGATAATCTCATCATCACTGAGCTGTTTTTCTGGGCTTTTCTCTTTCTCCCTTATCTGAGTTATAGTTTTCTGTCTTTTCATTTTTATGGGTTTTTGCTGTGGTGACCTTTTTGTAGACAATAGAGTTGTAGCCTCTCTTAGTTCTGGCGTTTGCCTTCCCTGTGGCTAAAGTTGGTATGGAGGGGGCTTGCTGTAGGCTTCCGGATGGGAGGGACTGATGCCTGCCCACTGGTAGGTGAGGTTGGTTCTTATCCCTCTGGTGGGTGGGGCTTTGTTTCTGGATGAGATTAGAGGCTGGCTGTGTGCCTGAGGGGTCTTTAGGCAGCCTGTTTACTGATGGTTGGGGCTGTGATCCCACCTGGATTATTGTTTGGCCTGGGGCTTCTCAGCGCTGATGGGAGGGACCAGATTTTCCCAGAAATGGCCCCCTCCAGAGAAATGCAGGCTGATGAATGTTTCCGAGAGCTTCGCCTCCAATGCCCTTCCCTCACCACAAGCCATAGTTACCCCTGTTTTCCCAGGAGATCCTCCAAGAATTGCAGTAAGGTTCCACCTGGATTCCTATGGAGACTGCTTTGCCCTGGGACCCGGTGCATGTGAAAGTCTGTGTGTGCCTTTCAAGAATGGGGTCTCTGTTTCCCCCAGTCCTGTGGAGCTCCTGCACACAAGCCCCGCTGGCCTTCAATGCCAGATGCTCCGGGGGCTCTTTCTCCCTGTGCCCGATCCCCAGGCGTGGGGTTTTGACGTGGGGCTCAGAACTCAGTCCTGTAGCTGAGTCTCTGTGATGCAGTTACTTTCCAGTCTGTGGGACTTCCCACCCAGGAGGTATGGGGTTGCTTCTATCGCCTAATTGCCCCTCCTACCTCTTGATGTGGTCTCCTTTTTGTCTTCTGGAGTAGAGTATCTTTTTTGGAAGTTTACAGTCCATTTGGTTGAAAGCTGCTCGGCATTTGGTTGTAGTTTTGTTGTTTTTTGGGATAGAAGTTGAGCTCCAGTCCTTCTATTCCTCCATCTTAATCCAATCCCTGGTCTTTATTTATTTTTAATTTTTTTTTGTTTTTTTAGGGCCGCAACTGCGACATATGGAGGTTCCCAGGCTGCGGGTCTAATTAGAGCTGTAGCTGCCAGCCCCCGCCACAGCCATAGAAATGCCAGATCTGAGCCACGTCTGCAATATACATGGCAACGCCGGATCCTTAACCCACTGAGCGAGGCCAGGGATCAAACCTGCAACCTCATCGTTTCTAGTCGGATTCATTTCCACTGTGCCACGACAGGAACTCCAATGTGATCTTTAGAAGTGCATTTTAGAGCCTGTAAATTTAAAAATTGTCTTAAACTGCCAGCAGAATTATTTTTACTGGGAAATAGATATGTGTTCCTTGTTCTCTTTGTGAAAGAAAGGCCTCCAAGATAAACAAATTATACTTGATACTGCATGAAGACGTTTTGATTGCATACAACTTCTATTCTAGAAGGGGCTATAAATTTACTTAGTCTTTTACATGTGTTGGGTGTTTTTTTTTTCCTCTTTTTTTGGGACCACCACCGTAGTATGTGAAAGTTCCCAGGCCAGGGATTGAACCCTTGCCACAGCAGTGACTTAGGCTGCTGCATTGACAGTGCTGGATCCTTAACCTGATGCACCACAGGGGAACTCCTACTCGTGTTCTTTTCGTTCTTTTTTTTTTTTTTGTCTTTTGTCATTTTAGGGCTGAACCTGCAGCATATGGAGTTTCCCAGGCTAGGGATCCAATCGGAGCCGTAATCGCTGGCCTATGCCACAGGCATAGCAATGTGGGATCCAAGCTGCATCTGCGAACTACAGCACAGCTCATGGCAATGCCAGATTCTTAATCCACTGAGTAAAGCCAGGGATGGAACCCTCAACGTCATGGTTCCTAGTTGGATCCGTTAACCACTGAGCCATGAAGGAAACTCCTTTTTTTTTTTTTTTTTAAACTCATACTCTTTTGATCATTATAAAATTTTTCTTGTTAAGTTTCTCTTTTAGGGAGTTCCCGTCTTGACTCAGCGGTAATGAACCTGACTAGTATCCATGAGGATGAGGTTCTATCCCTGGCCTCCATCAGTGGGTTAAGGATCCAGGGTTGCTATGGCACCTGCATCTCGGATTCAACCCCTAGCCTGGGAACTTTTATATAGTGTGCTTGTGGACGCACCCCCCCAAGAAGAAAGAAATGTCTTTTATTTAGCACAGGTGTGGCCATAAAAATTTTTTTTCTTTTATTTTACATTCCCTTAACAGATTGAAGAACTAATGTGATGGGGTGCTTTAACAAAACTTAGTCTTTATAAGGCGTGATTTTACTTTTTTCCTTATAGAAATGGTGGAATCAATGAAGAAAGTAGCAGGGATGGATGTGGAGTTGACAGTTGAAGAAAGAAACCTCCTATCTGTTGCATATAAAAATGTGATTGGAGCTAGAAGAGCTTCCTGGAGAATAATCAGCAGCATTGAACAGAAAGAAGAAAACAAGGGAGGAGAAGACAAACTAAAAATGATTCGGGAATATCGGCAAATGGTGAGATTGTTTTATCCTAGATAACATTAAAGAATGAAATCTTGGTGTTGAACTGTTTAGATCATAGCCTATTACAGACATTGTTTACCTGTGTAATATACTTTTTACATTAGTGGATTTGCATCTTTTACTCACATGGATTGGGAATTACAGGCTGTACAGTATTTTAAGACAGAGGAGGAGTTCCCGTCATGGCTCAGTGGTTAATGAGCTGTGGTTAGGTTGCAGATGCAGCTTGAATCCTGCATTGCTGTGGCTGTGGTGTGGGCCAGTGGCTACAGCTCTGATTGGATCCCTAGCCTGGGAACTTCTATATGCCACGAGCGTGGCCCTAGAAAGGCAAAAAGACAAAAAAAAAAAAAAAAAACAGAGGAGAAGAACTTTTTCCCCTTGGAAGCTGCAGAGAGTAGTGTTCAATTTTGAGCACCATCCAAGTGGAGAAATAATTTAATCTTCTATTTAGGTACCACACAGTTTCGTAGGTGCAAAATGAGACAGATATGGTTAATATCCTTATGCCTTATGGTAAATGAACCTACCCCCTTTTTTTTTTTTTTTTTTGGTCTTTTAGGGCTGTACCTGCAGCATATGGAAGTTCCCAGGCTAGGGATCAAATTGGAGCTGCAGCTGCTGGCCTGTACCACAGCCACAGCAACACCAGATCTGAGGTGTGTCTTCCACCTACACTGCAGCTCGAGGCAACGCCAGATCCTTAACCCACCAAGCAAGGCCAGGGATGGAACTCACGTCCTTAAGGATACTTTTCGGGTTCATTACTGCTAAGCTACAGTGGGAACTCTCACTCATTTATTTTTGAAGTTTTATTGAATTATAATTTACAATGTTGTGATAATTCTGTACAGGGAAGTGATTCACTTTTGTATATACACATGGCCATTTTTTTTTCCAGATTCTTTTCCTTTGTAGGTTATTACAGAATATTGGGTAGAATTCCCGGTGCTCTACAGCAGGTCCCCATTGACTATCCATTTCTGTATTCAGTAGTGTGCATATGCCTAGTCACTGTTTTTGTTCTCTTTAGTTTTCTTTTCTTTTTTGGCTGCCTTGCAGCATATAGAGTTCCCAGGCCAGGGATCAGATCTGAGCTGCATTTGCAACTTATGCTGAAGCTGTGGCAAAGCCAGATCCTTGAACCTACTGTGCGGGGCTGGGGTTGAACCTGTGTCCTTTTACTGCAGAGATGGCACTGATCCTGTTGCATGCAGCAGGAACTCCATTACTGTTTAATAGCATAGAAAATATCACATGACTTTGAGCATTTCATAAAGCTGTTTCACATATATGTCATGTTTTTCTTATTGTGGGTTTTGGTTATGAAAGTTTTATTTACTGTGGTGGTTCTTAACCAGAGGTTGATGTTGCTTTGCTAAACATCCCATTATGCATAGAATAGTCCCCCCCGCCCAACAAAGATTTATGTAGCCCAAAGTGTCAATAGCGCTGCTATTGAGAAACTGATTATAGTGGAGCAGAGACATATAATCACGTTCTTTTAAGGGTACAGTGAGGGAAATTACAGAAGCAGTCACAAAGTAGCATGGGGAGACATGGAGAGATATTATTAATCTTTAAATGATCTTGTAAAGGATAGATTACTATTCTGCTTTATAGATGGGAAAAACTGAGGTGTTGTGAGTAATTAAATAACATACCTAGTGTCACATGGAAGTTGGTGAGCTGGTACTAGTGTGACCGTTACCTTCAAATACATTGTAAAAAACATGGATTGTTAGTAGACAAGTTTGTTGTCATAGGAATGAGGAAATGAGAAAGTTCAGTGTGCTGAAAAGAGAGATGTCTGTGTGCTAGATGTGGGGTAAGTAGGAAAGGAAGCAGAAAGCAAAGGGAGGGACTGATAAAATTGGGAGAAGATGAAAATCAAGAGGCTGGATGTTCTGATGTGTCTTAAGTAGGAATAACAGTAAGAAAGGAACTAGAAAAGGAAGTTGTAATGTAATCCAGTAGTAAAATACTAGAATTTAAGAATTCCAGGATAGGAGTTCCCGCTGTGGCTCAGCGGGTTAAGAATCTGACTAGTATCCATGAATGTGTGTGTTTGATCCTTGGCCTCGTTCAGTGGTTAAGGATCTGTCATTGCCACAATTTGTGGGTCGCATCTGGCGTGGCTGTGACTGTGGTATAGGCTATCCAGCTGCAGCTCAGATTTGATCGCTAGCCTGGGAACTCCCATATGTCGTGGTGCAGCCATAAAATAAAAAAAGGAATGTGTGATAATTTGTATAATTTCTTATTTAAAGCCTTTGGCTTTTTTTTTTTTTCAGGTTGAGACTGAGCTAAAATTAATCTGTTGTGACATTCTGGATGTACTGGACAAACACCTCATTCCAGCAGCTAACACTGGCGAGTCCAAGGTTTTCTATTATAAAATGTAGGTTCTATACTAGATCGGAAAATGTCAGATTAAATGTTGGCCCTTTCAGAATAATGGCTTTTTCTTTGCAGGTTTTCAGCATTTTATTTAATGTTGAAAGGGTAGTTAATATTGCAGGAGTGATTCTCAAAACTTAATTTTTGAATACACATTTGCAAATTTACTGCTAAGAAGCAATATTATTGCATTTAAGACGGTCAGACTGTTACTGTAAAAATGTGCTAGGTTTTGCTCCCCCTGTTTATATGTTCATTGGCTTGTGTGGTTCTGCCCCTCTAGCTACAAGAAATGCATTACACAGTTTAATCTTAACATTCTATATAGAAGTTTTATTTCATGATTAATAAACTATTATGTCAGTGTTGGGAAGCACTTTTCTATTTTAAATTAGGTCTGTAAAGTGGCTAAATTTGATTTTTTTTTTTTTTTTTAGCCCTTTCAGTTAACATTCTCTAGGATTTTTCTTAGCTTTTGGCAGTGTGAAATCTCTGAGGAGGAAAATTAAATAGATGAGGCAGTCATTCCTGAAAAAGGCTTTTTGAAATTACTGAACTATATGTTAGTTGTTAGGCATTATTTTTGTTACATACTTGATTTTTTGGTACTGTGGAAAAATTTTAGGAATTTTTTTCAAAAGTATTATTCCTAATTCTGTTTTTTTGTTTATTTTTGTTTCATTTTAGGAAAGGGGACTACCACAGGTATCTGGCTGAATTTGCCACAGGAAACGACAGGAAAGAGGCTGCAGAGAACAGCCTAGTGGCTTATAAAGCTGCTAGTGATATTGCAATGACAGAACTTCCACCAACACATCCTATTCGCTTAGGTCTTGCTCTCAACTTTTCAGTATTCTACTATGAAATTCTTAATTCCCCTGACCGTGCCTGCAGGTAAGTCATGAAAAAGAAGAGAAGCTCTCACTGCGAGAGTGAAAGAGGTTATGAAGGAGAATAGCTACTTGTTTTTCTGTCTTGTTCCCTGAGGCTGCTTTTGTCCCCTTGGCCGTGTAATGAGAATTATTTTGGGAGATCCTGTTGCAGTTCAGCAGTTAAAGAATCTGACCGGTATCCATGAGGACGCAGGTTCGATCCCTTGCCTCGCTCAGTGGGTTAAGGATCCGGGTTTCCTGTGAGCTGCAGTGTAGGCCAGCAGCTGCAGCTCTGATTCAACCTGGGAACCTCCATATGCTGAGGGTGTGGCCCTAAAAAAGCAAAAAAAAAAATAATAATTTTGGCTCTTAATAAAATGAAACTGTTTTAGATGGTATGTAGACTAACTTGACACTAGGGTGGCAGGATAATTACGTTGATGGGGAAAAATTTGGTAGATTGAAGAGAGTCTTGTTAGAGAATGGGAGAAAAGAATGAATTTTCACAATAGAATTATCTTCATTTTTGTGTATTACTTTTCAGCCTTTGTAACATATTTTTTTTTTTGTTTTTTTGTTTGTTTGTTTTTTGTCTTTCTTTTTAGGGCCGCACCTGTGGCATATGGAGTTTCCCAGGCTAGGGGTCTGATCAGAGCTGTAGCGGCTGGCCTGCGCCATAGCCACAGCAACGCCAAATCCGGGCCATGTCTGCGACCTATACCACACAGCTCACGGCAACGCCCCATCCTTAACCCACTGTGCAAGGCCAGGCAGGGATCGAACCTGCAACCTCATGGTTTCTAGTCTGATTCGTTTCTGCTGCGCCTCGACAGGAGCTCCCAACATAATGTTTTTAATACAGTTACGCTCTTAGTGCACATATCATTTTGTATTTTGCATGCTATTACTTCCATCAGTATCTGAGTATTCCATTTATACTTCAGATTGTTCAGAGTTGTTGTTACAGATACAAATTTAAGGAATATCTTTATCTACATAGCTTTTTACTTATTAAATATATATAACAAGAAGTTTATCATTTTAACGTTTTTTTTCATTTTTCAAAGTTTTATTGAAGTATAGTTGACTTATAAGATTGTGATAATTCTTTTTTTTTTTTGCCGTATCTAGGGCCACACCTGCAACATATGAAGGTTCCCAGGCTAAGGGTCTAACAGGAGCTGTAGCTGCCGGCCTTCACTACAACCATAGCAAAACGGGATCCGATCTGCGTCTGCATCCCACACCACAACTATACCAACAGCTCGCGGCAATGCTGGATCCTTAACCCACTGAGCAAGGCCAGGGATCGGACCCGCAACCTCATGGTTCCTAGTCAGATTCGTTAACCATTGAGCCACGACGGGAACTCCAAGATTGTGATAATTCTAACCATTTCAGAATTTTCAGTTCTTGGGCATTAAGTACACCTACAATATTGTGTAACTGTTGTCATTATTTCTTTTTTTTTTTTTTTTTCCACTTTCTGTCGTTTTAGGGCTACACCTGCAGCATGTGGAGGTTCCCAGGCTAGGGGTCTAATCAGAGCTGTAGCCACCGGCCTATGCCGCAGCCACAGCTGCGGATCTGAGCCGTATCTGTGATCTATGCCAAAGCTCATGGCAACGCTGGATCGTTAACCCGCTGAGCAAGGCCAGGGAGCGAACCTGCAACCTCATGGTTCCTAGTCGGATTTGTTAACCACTGCGCCACGACGGGAACTCCAATTATTTTTAAAACTTTCATCACCTGCAACAAAATAACCACTAAGCTGTAATTCATATCCCCTCTGCCCCAGTTCCTGGTAATCTCTAATTTCTGTTTTATTAATTATTTATTATTTATTTATATGGGGTGCACCTGTTGCATACAGAAGTTCCCAGGCTAGGGGCTGAACCAGAGCTGCAGCTGCTCTTATGGCACAGCAACTTGGGATCCGAGCCCTGTCTGACCTACACCACAGCTAATGGCAACACCAATCTTTAACCCACTAAGTGAGGTCAGGGATTGAACGCATATCCTAATGGATACTTGTTGGGTTCATAACCCTCTGAGCCACAATAGGAGCTCCATGAATTTATCTATTTTAGATGTCTCGTATAATAGGAATAATATATTCTTTGTAACTTCAGCATTCTTGAGTATATAGGAATCATATATTCCATTAAAAAAGAGTTTTTTTTTGTCTTTCTTTAGGGCTACAGTAGCAGCATATGGAAGTTCTCAGGCTAGGGATCTAATCGGAGCTGTAGCTTCCAGCCTATGCCACAGCCACGGCAATGTGGGATCCGAGCCGTGTCTGCAGTCTATACCATAGCTCACAGCAACTCCAGATCCTTAACCCATTGAGCAAGGCCAGGGATCGAACCCACAACCTCATGGTTCCTAGTCGGATTCGTTAACCACTGAGCCACGATGGGAACTCCTAAAGAAGAGATTTTTCTGATGTAAATTGGAATCCTTTTTTTTTTTTTTTTTTGTCATTTTAGGGCCACACCCATGGCATATGTAAGTTCCCAGGCTTGGTGTCTAATCGGAGCTGTAGCTGCCGGCCTACACCACAACCACAGCAACGCCAGATCCGAGCCGCATCTGCAACCTACATCACAGCTCACTGCAACGCCAGATCTTTAAGCCACTGAGCGAGGCCAGGGATCGAACCCACAACCTCATGCTTCTAGTTGGATTTGGTCCTGTTGAACTCCATAAATTGGATTCGTTTGAATGCAAATTGAAAGTAATTCTTCATCTGAAAATGTTTTTTTTTTTTTTTTTTTGTCTTTTTAGGGCCACACCTGCAGTATATGGAGGTTCCCAGGCTAGGGGTTGAATCAGAGCTTTATTCATCTGCCTACACCATAGCCATAGCCACGCTGGCCCCTTAACCCACTGAGTGAGGCCTGGAATCAAACCTGCATCCTCATGGATGCTAGTCAGGTTTGTCCCACTGAGCCACGGTGGGAACTCCTAAAAATGTTCGAAATGACTAGTCTGGTTTGTCCAAACAGGTAATATATCTTGACTAAAGAAACTATATAATTGTTCAGCTGATAGTTCCTCCCTCCCTCCTTCCCTCCTCCCCTTCCTCCTTCCCTTTATTGGCTGCACCCACAGCATATGGAATTTCCTGGGCCAGGGCTCAAATCCAGGCCAGAGCTGTGACCTGTTACAGCTACGCTATAGCTGGTAGTGTTGATTGACTCATTGCTATTCTCTAGTTCCACATGTAGCTTCAACTTAAGTCATTTCCATGCTTTTGCTTTAATCCAAAGTATGCCATTTATGCTCTTTTCCTACCCATTAGGATTAGTGCACGTATGACTTCCCCATTTGTTCCTCCCCTTGGGCCCCTGAAGTACTTCATCATGTATTTATTTATTTAAAAGTCTCCAGTTTTTTTTTTGTTTTCTGAGCTGTGGAGTGGCTTGATGCAGGATCTCAGTTCCAAGACCAGGGATTGAATCTGAACTGTAGCCATATGTATGGAAAAGTGCTGAATCCTAACCACTAGACCACAAGGGAAACTCCCATCCTTCTTTTATGATAGTTATTTATCAGTCTTTCTATTCTTAGATTTTTTTTTAATTTTTTTAAATTAAAGTATAGTGGATTTAGTGTTAATTTTTGCTGTGCAGTAAAGTGACTCAGTTATATGCGTATTCAGGTTCTTTCAGGGAACTCCCATAAATGGCTTTATAATCACATTTTCATTGATTTTATATTACTTTGTTCTTTCTTGATCCAGTTAACATTAAATTCTGGAGTTCCCATTGTGGTGCAGCAGAAACAAATCTCACTAGGAACCATGAGGTTGTGGGTTGGATCTCTGGCCTCGCTCGGTTAAGGATCCAGCATTGCTGTGAGCTGTGGTGTAGGTTGCAGTCGCGGCTTGAATCTGGCGTTGCTGTGGAGTAGGCTGGCAGCTGGAGCTCTGATTGGACCCCTAGCCTGGGAAGCTCCATATGTTGTGGTGTGGCCCTAATAAGACAAAAGACCAAAAAACAAAAAAAAAATTAAATTTTATTGAATTAAGTTGTGAGATACTATCCAAGAATTCTTTTTGTGTTAAAAATTTATTAAATAAGCTATTTTCTAGAAATTGGAAATTCCTTTATTCTTATATGTATATTTTTTATATTTATATATTATATATTTCATAAACATTCTGTAAATTATATAATGATATATAAAATATATATTATATACTTTTAAATATTATAACAAATACATATTTTGGTTTTTAGGGCTTTACCCTTGGCATATGGAGTTTCCTAGGCTAGGATTTGCATTGGAGTTACAGCTGCCAGCCTACACCACAGCCACAGCAAAGCAGGATCCAAGCAGTGTCTGCAACCTACACCACAGCTCATGGCAGCGCCAAATCCTTAACCCACTGAGCGAGGACAGGGATTGAACCTGTGTCCTCATGGATGCTAGTCAGATTCATTTCTGCTAAGTCAGGATGGGAACTCTGGAAATTCCTTTATTATGATTATATGTTGGTGTTGGATTAGGGTGGGATTTGGTCTGCTTGTCGAACGCATAGCAGTAAGTGGAACTGCAGAGGATCCATTAGTTCTGAAGTTGCTGAATTTTAAGAAATTGAGCAAATTAAAATTGTAAATTAAAAAGAAAGTTAATTTTCATCAGTTATGTACTTTATTTCAGTGCCTGAGCCCCAAGCTTTCAGTGTCCACTGTTATGTACTATGCAATAACTGAATAAAAGACTGATATTTAATTTGTTTTGTTTTTATACTTATTTTTGTTAAACATCAACATTTGTAGGTTGGCAAAAGCAGCTTTTGATGACGCAATTGCAGAACTGGATACGCTGAGTGAAGAAAGCTATAAGGACTCTACGCTTATCATGCAGTTGTTACGTGATAATCTGACACTATGGACTTCAGACATGCAGGGTGATGGTAAGGAAACAAGTTAAATTTGTTGTCTCGCAGTTGTTGGATATGTTTATTTTTAGAAATTCCTTGGTATTTCTTTACATAAAGCTGTAATTTAAACTCAGACTATTAAATTTTAATTATCACCTTTATAGGAAATAATAAAAAGTATAGTTTACGATTTTGATCTTTAAGGTGATAAAGTAAAAGACTTATTTGGGAAAGGGAATCTTTTCTTCTTGTTTTTTTTTTTAGGGACACACCTGGGGCATATGGATGTTCCCAGGCTAGGGGTCTAATAGAAGCTGTAGCTGCCAGCCACAGCAGTGTGGGATCCGAGCCGCGTCTGTGACCTACACCACAACTCTCCGCCACACCGGATCCTTAACCCACTGAGCAAGGCCAGGGATCGAACCTGCAACCTCATGGTTCCTAGTCGGATTCATTAACTGCTGCACCATGACAGGAACTCTTTTTTTTTTTTTTTTTTTTTTTAGGGGGAATCTTTTGTTAATATTCAAAGATTTAACATTTTGTCTCTAGTAAAATTCTCACTTCTCTCACACTGTGAAAGATAGCGAGGACGTAGTTCATATTATCTTCAGATTTAATTTTAGGGGTCTAAGGATAATTGTTTTTGATTGTCATGGTCATTTCTTTGGCTGAGTGTTAATCCTCAGGTTAAAACTAAATGCTATCAGGAGATATTTATGAAGCTTTTTTTCTGTCAGTCTTTTATCTAAAAAAGGAACTAGTTTTTCTCTGTTTTCTATGCAGCAAATGGAATGTCTTGCCTTTAGGTTCTTATTTTAGAGTTCTGGTGTGGTTACTTTCTGTTTTCTGTTTCTGTTGTAGATAATAGATTTTACAAAATTTATTCTTGTGATGGGAGTGGGTATGGGTGGGTTCATAATGTTTATTCTAGATGTAAAAAGCAAAATTTGTTGCATATCCTGATTTTAAAGGGTATTTTATTCTGCCCATTTCCAAAGACTCATTTTTCACCTTGATAGATCATTTGGGGGCAAGGGATGGGGAGATGGACACTAACTAGTGTGACATGATTGTTAATGAGATTTGTAATTGGTAGTGGTGACATGGGAAATGGAAACAGAGTTTGTTGAAAGTTTATTGTCACTTTTACCTGCAGGTCCTTTTAGAATGTATTACCCAAATTGAAATTGATGTATTGCTTGATGCTAGCTGTAGTTTTTTTTCCCTTTTTTTTTCTTTTTAGGGCCCCACCTGCGGCATATGGAGGTTCCCAGGCTAGGGGGCAAATCGGGGCTACAACTGCTAGCTTACACCACAGCCACAGCCATGCTAGATCTGAGCCGCGTGTGCAACCTACACCACAGCTCACAGCAACACAGTATCCTTAACCCACTGAGGGAGGCCAGGGATCGAACCTGCTGCAACCTCGGTTCCTAGTTGGATTCGTTTTCCTCTGCGCCACCATGGGAACCTCCCGCTAGCTGTAGTTTCAGTTGGTCAGACCAACATGACAGTTGGAATCATACTTTTTTAAAGGTGCCTCTGAAAATGAGTATACAGGCACGTAGATTGTCAGTGCAAGGATAGAGAGATTTTAAGAGTTACCTTGGGTTCACATACTGAAGTGCGAATGAGGTTACTCAACTTCTAAAGCGTACTAGTTCTATAAACTATTGAGATACTTGTCTTGAGATATGTGGCGCCTATGTCCTATTTGCACACTTTCCAACAAAGCCAGATAGAACCCTGGATTACTTTTTATTCAACATAGCACTTCAGGCAACCACTACCACTATGTGGGACTTAAAACCAATTTAACTATCTGTGCACTAATGACTTAAGGTTCCTTCCAGCTTTATATTCTATTGAATTCTAACAATAACTACTAAGAAGAATGGCCAAATAGCTGTGGATTCTTCACAGTCACCCTCAGCTCAGAGAAGAATAATAACTCTTTGCCTATATGAGGTGATAAAAGGAAAGCATGTGGAGAATTTGGTAAGCTGTATTGACCTAAGTAAGCGATACCCCTTTGTCTTTGGGGGACTTTTTTTGAGGGTGAAAATAATATATTTTTACAAAAACATGACTTTCATTGAAAAGCTATTTTTTAAGACATTTGATGGCGGTTTTTATAACTTAAGTTGCTAGATTACAAAAATTAAAGTTTATATTTTCATTGTCATGCATAACCAAGAATTGATTAATTGAAGTAGGCTGTAGTATATTGCCACACCATTTTTATACAGAACTGAAGATACTTTTTTTTTTTTTTCTTCGTTATTGAGTGCATTGTTTTATAAAATGGATCATTTAAAAATAGGGTATCTTTGCAGCTCACATTGTGGTACAGTGGAAAGGAATCTGACTAGTATCCATGAAGATGCAGGTTCAATCCCTGGACTCGCTCAGTGGATAAGGATCTGGCGTTGCCATGAGCTGTGGTGTAGATTGCAGATCTGGCTCGGATCCTGAGTTGCTGTGGCTGTAGTGTAGTCCGACAGCTGTAGCTCTGATTCGACCCTCTATCCTGGGAACTTCCATATGCCGCTAAAAAAGCCAAAATAAAAGGGGGGGGGGTATCTTTGAACTACTTATGTTTTCAAAGTTGGGGGTGTTCTTTGTACAAAGCTATTTTATTACATTTTGGCATAGATTTCTCTTTAATCCTAAAACTTGCAATTCAGTTGCATCAGTTCCTTATTTGTTATTAATCAACCAATTAATTAAATTTGGTTGAAATAGACTAATATTTATTTAAATGGTTAAAATTTCTGTGAATTTAAGATGTGGGTTCGATCTCTGGCCTTGCTCATTGGGTGGGGGATCAGGGTTTCGTGAGCTATGGTGTGGGTAGCAGACATGGCTTGGATCCCGCATTGCTTTGGCTGCTGTGGTGTAGGCCAGCAGCCTAGCTCTGATTCCACCTCTAGCCTGGGAGCTTCCATATGCCGCAATGTGTGGCCCTAAAAAAGGGGGAAAAAAAGAGATGTGAATTTTCAAATTGTTGTTGGTACTAGGAAACTATCTGCCAGTTTTGCTAAAATGAAGAATATTACTTGTTTTATTAATTTTTTTTTTTTTTTTTTTTGCTTTCTTTTTTAGGGCTGCACCTGTGGTGTATGGAGGTTCCCAGGCTAGGGGTCTAATTGGAGCAAGAGCTGCTGGCCTACACCACAGCCACAGCAACTCAGGATCCAAGCTGCATCTGTGACCTACACTACAGTTCGTGGCAACGCTGTATCTAACCCACTGAGCAAGGCCAGGGATCGAACCCGCAGCCTCATGGTTCCTAGTCTGATTTCGTTTCTGCTGCGCCATGACGAGAACTCCTTAACTTTGTTTTTTGATTTGGAATTAATACTGACTGTGGAAGAAATTGGGCTACTTGAATTTAGTTGCATTATTTATATGGTTTTCTCCGTTTTTACTTAGTATGATTAATGGTGTCAGAAATATTTTAATTGAGGGTTCCTAAAGGAATAAGGGTATTGCTCACAAGGTTTTATGTTACTTATGTACATTTTTGTTTTAATTGCAGAATATGTTAATTCTGTCTAGGTATGTTTGAACATATTCTTTAAAGGAAGCACCACTTTTTCTCATCAGTTTCAGTCCTTTTCTCTTAACCCATGTCAGAGGACTGTTTAACTTGAAAGTCCATAGTAAGCAAATGTGTTCTCTCTGCCTGTTCCCCTGCCCACCCCTCCACCCCCCAGATCTAGAAACTGTGGGCAAAGAAATACATACCCAAGGAAACCTTACCCCTCTTTCTGTATACCTTTAAGAGGGTATTGTTTCATTCTCTTAAAAAGGAACATTATTTCCTAGAGTGATGTTTAATGGAGGCAGAAAGACCAGAATCTTACTCCCCTAAATCATTAATGTTTTCCTTTGTCCTGCTCTTTATTTTTCTTGTAATGTTGCTTTCATATGATTGTTCTCCCTCCCTTTCTCCTTGCAATATAGATTCCTAAAGGAAAATCCAACTCTTCTTTTCCTAAAAACTCTACTTTGTAAGTCATTACCATGGCACAGTGAATTCTGCTTTTAGTTTTGGTTCTTCACTAATTATGCCTGCATATCATCATCTTGTTGCTTAAAATGCTTGTTCTACATTCCAGGATGCGAAACCTGAGACATTTATGATCTGCTACTTTGTCTACCTCTGTTTGGGTGTGACTTAGCTGACAATATTTTATGCCAAAGTTACCTTGGAACTATTGGCAAATCTAGTCGTTGCTTATGAGTAAATTAGTGTGTGCTCTATTTTATGTTAACCATATTTTGGCAGTGTATTGCTGTTAAAAATGAGAGTGAATGTTCCTATCATTTCCAAAGTTTTAATACATTGTTGTTCTTTGAAGCAGGGACACAATTGGGTGGTCCATTTCTTAACTTAGTATTTGGTTACTTTTGTCAGTCTTTGCATGTCTTTTTCTAAATGTGAGTCAGAAATCTTTATGTGCCTTAAGTACCTTTTTTAGAGTTAAGTAATAGTGTCAAATATACTATTTTTAATTAATTAATCCTTACTGTCATGGTAGCATTTATCATGTCCAAGTATTTAAGACTTTAAAAGTATTCCTCAGAGTTTTGCTGTATGTCTGTAGGCAGCCAGTTTTAGTGTTATTTGTCCATTCCAATTAAGTATTTTAACAAGCAATATGAATGGGTAGGTTGATTGAATGGTCATATGATTTTCAGGTTAATTGATATTTCATTTATTTTGATCAAACTAGTTAACTGTGTAGGAATTATAAGTGATTTGTTTAAGCACAAAAGAGTGTAACTTTTACCTGTTTATTTTTTGGCAAAAGCCTGCATGCTTCCTTATTATGGCTGACTTATTTAATGCTTATTAATAGGTAGATGACTCTCCAGTGAGTAGGCTGGCTTTCTATTGCATGTCATAGTGCAATTGAAACTCCTCAGGCTAATCATCATGTTCAAAGGGAAAAGAAAAATGGCATGAGAGAACTGGTCCAAATGCCCTTCTTTAATAACCTCAGTGGTCTGGTTTACTTTGAGCATGTTTTTCCACCCTGGAGTGGGAAATCTGGGTTGTGGTTGGTGTGAGAGGCCAAGATAAAAAATGTAAAATATTCATTTGTGAAAGTAGAACCCTCCCTTCAAAACTATACACCTTTTTTGAAACATTTTCCTGCTTACTTCTTTTATTGAAACATTCTAATGTGGAGCTTGTAGATAAATTAGATTCTGCAAAAAATTATACTCTTGGTTCTTCAAGACGTGAGGTTATTGAGAAAGAGTATTTTGACTCAAGATACACGTGAAAGCTTGAAAATCATTTTAATAATATGGTTACCATGGCTGTCTACTTAAGAGCTTATTTTAGCGTTAAAACATTGACTTTTACTATGCATCACTTCTTTTCATACTGTTGATCGTTCAGGACCTTGATCCAGCAGCACCTCTTGGCTTAGGAAGCTCAGGTGTCAAGGATGGTAGAAATCCTTTGCCTGTCTGTGTTTAAACTAGTTGCAGCAAATATAAAGAATCTTTCTGTTTGGAATGATACCTATGTTTGTGACTACAGCAGCCTAATTTGGTCATTAAGAAATAATGGTCATTCTTCTTTGCAGGTGAAGAGCAGAATAAAGAAGCGCTGCAGGATGTGGAAGATGAAAATCAGTGAGACTTAAAAGCCAACAAGAGAAACCATCTCTGACCACCCCACACCTTCCCATCCCACCCCTCTTGGAAAATGTCCCCATTGTCACTGAGAACCACCAAATCTGACTTTTACATTTGGTCTCAGAATTTAGGTTCCTGCCCTGTTGGTTTTTTTTCTTCTTTTTTTTAAAACAGTTTTCAAAAGTTCTTAAAGGCAAGAGTGAATTTCTGTGGATTTTACTGGTCCCAGCTTTTAGGTTCTTTAAGACACTAACAGGACTGCATAGAGGCTTTTTCAGCATTACTGTATTGTCTCCTGCTAGATGTGGCAAGATCACCATTAGAAATGAAAATTACATTCGAAAGCCATTAGACTTCTAGGGTGATACAAGCATCTAAGAAAAAGGTTCATCACACTATAGAGGTGTATGTGATATCATTTTTCCTTTTTCTAATTGTTTGAATTTTATACCAATGTTTAAAATTAATTGGGTTTTAGCTTGAGGTGGTTAAAGGTTGTTTAGAGTTTGTTATAATGGTTTTGCTGTAAAAAGTGTTTCAAACTCTGCTGAAATGTTGCTGAAAAGCATGGTGCTGGTAACAGTTCAAGAATCCGTGGCTGCTCATTCTTGCCTACTTTTACTCTCCCTCTAAAGCAGGTTAGCATTGAAGGTGGTATGGAAAAGCCTGCATGCGTGTTCAATTCTTTGTTTCTTCTCCTTCCCTCTCCCCCCTGGGCCCTGCCCCTCCCCTCTTTCGCTCGCTCAACCTCTTTTGTTCAGTATGTGTAACTTGAAGCTAATTTGTACTACTGGATATCTGACTGGAGCCACAGATACAGAATCTGTATTGTTCTTACTGAAACACAGCATGGATTAACATTAAACTTAAATAAAACAAACCTAAATTAAAAATGCCAAACATTATTGTGCTTCCATCCATTTCCTTCTAAAATAAAATCTCTAGTCTAAACACTAGATCATATTGTTTGCCTGAATATGAAAAGAACCCTTTTTTTCCTTCCATAAATCACTTACTTGTCTGTTTCCCAAAAGTGATGTATATTTCAGGGGGAAAGATTACCTATAACCTGATTGTGAAGAACAAGAAATGTAAGTAGTGCAGGTACCCAGTCTTTTCTACCAGATAGCAGTGTGGTTTTTTATTGTAAACATTAAAGTGACAGTTGCGTTTGTAGTACAAGGTGTCGTTATGTATCGTTTTCTAACATGAAATCTTTCTGGTTGCACAACCAAAGGCTGAATGTGTCAGAATAATCTTTTTTAGCCTGAGATAAAATCTTCCCTCCCCTCCCAGGTGAGTGGCGGGAGCAGAAAAGAATAAATTCTTGCTCAGGAGTACACATACATATGGTAAAGCAATAGTATAGCAATTTCCTTTACTAGAAACATTCAGTGTATCTTCCAGAGATAATGTATATGTGGTTGTGTATAGATATTTAGTTAATATAGGTCATTTTGTGTTAGGCATTGAGATCTATCTAATTTGAATGACTGCTTCACATTGATGTATTCCTGGTTTAAATTTTTAAAAAAATTACTGCTCTTGGACATTCAGATTGCTTCCAGCCTTGTGTTAAAAATGATGCTGCAGTAAAGATCCTTGTTAACAATCTGTTTAAGTAATTGCATGTGTATCTGAATGATAATATTTGTAGATTTCCTGTGTCAGAAAACACATCCCTCCTTTTCCATTTACTGTTTCTCACTGAAAGAGCTCTTCCACATTATGGTCCCATCAGCAGTGTCTGAAAGTAGCAGCTTTACCATGCTTGATTCACTGCTAAATGAGATGTTGACACCAAAAGTATACCTTAGGTTTAAGTTCTTCATAGTAAAAAATGTGGGAAATTAACAGATTGGTGATGTTCTAGTAGTTACTTTTAAAAATGTATATAGAATAAACAATCATGTTTTTGTGATGTTTTTCGGTCAGATAGTTGGAGATGGTTGTATATATAGATTATATTCTAGGGAACCAACTCAAAGAGCTAATCAGATTGGTTTGTCTTTTTCCAGCAGTACTGTTGCCAAATGCCTGCTATTGCATTTTCTTTCTTTCTTTCTTTCTTTTTTATTTAAAGAAAACACTAATGTGATTTAGGGTTTTTCAGGCTGCTACCTACCACACTAAACACTAATGCATGATTGCCTGGACCTGAAGGATTCAAATGAATGCATAGGTAATGTTATTACAAAATGGTCTGATTGGTGGAGATAATTCTTTGTCAGTTTGAGTTGTCACATGAATTTGTTGAGTGAAAAGGTGCCTTAGTGGACTATGTAGATATTGTTATATGTATTGAACAAACTCCGGATGCTGTGTACATTTTAATTGCTGAGGCAGTCTTTGTATGGAGGAAAAAGAACTTGCCATCCCAAAGAAACCAAAGAAGAAAGGCACTACTAGAAGGAGAGTGATGATTGGTATAGGTCTGTAGAGAGATCCCTGTCAGAGATTGGAAGACGGTCGTGAGGGAAGACTGGAGAAAGGTGACAGCCCTGTGTTAACTCCACTTCCTATATCTGTGGTCTGGAAAGGTGGAGGCTTTTTTTTTTTCAGCTCTTGGTTTGGTCATCTTTGAGGATCAATTGAATTCACCAGAAACTTGAGTTAGTAATTTGTTTTCATTTTGATTTTCTTGATAGTTGCTTTGAAAAAGTTTTAAACAGAGAAGTTTTGGAAAATGTTAGGAGCACCAGTAAATGGGTTTATACCCTTACTTGGGTTCTGAGATGAGTGGCCAGAAGAAATCTCCAAAGTTATATTTTGCTGTTTTCTGGGAAGATGAGAATGAACTTTAAGTTAGATCACTGTAAAGGCAAGTTAATAAATCCAGTACTGCTGCTCCAGACAGATGTCACTTGAGATTTTTAAAAAAACGAAATCTCTGAGTTCCTGTTGTTGCTCAGTGGGTTATGAACCTAACTACTGTCTATAAGGATGCATGTTTGATCCCTGGCCTCGCTCAGTGGGTTAAGGATCCAGTGTTGCCATGGGCTGTGGTGTAGGTCTCAGCTCAGACTGTTGCTGCGGCTGTGGTGTATGCTGGCAGCTACAGCTCCAATTCAACCCCTAGCTTGGGAACCTCCATATGCTGTGGATGGGGCCCTAAAAAAAGCAAAAAAAAAAAAAAGGGGGGGGGGAAATCTCATTTTACAGGCTATGTTTCTGATCATGGGACAGTAGAGGGGAGAGTAAAGTTCTGGGATGCTTGATTAAAAGAACTTGAGTTTTCGTTTTAAAGTTTTTTTACCCCCATTGAAAAGGTTTTTTAAGTTGAGCTTTGTTTTGCATATTTTATGTTTTAGGTGAACAACATAGTCACAGTTTTTAAAGGTTATTCTCCATTTGTAGTTATAAAATATTCGTTGTATCCCTGTGTTGTACAGTATATCCTTGTGGCTTATTTTATAAATAGTAGTTTGTACCTCTTAATTCTCTATCCGTCTTGCCCTTTTCCCCTACCTTTATCCCCACTAGAAAGAAATTGTGAGCTTTTTGAGGAAGTGGTATAACTGGGTCCAACCCATATTAGCAGAATTAAAACCCTGTCTTGTTTTATTTCTAGTTTAAGTACCTAGACTTGTGATATTGACAGCTAATATTAGCTGATACTGAGTATCAGCTATGTATGAGACACTGTGTTACTAAGCGGGGTCTAGCACAAAGGTACTTAATGATTAGGTTAATTTTCCATTTGCATTTTGCAAACAGGAAAACTGTGATAGGGAAAAGTCGAGGAACTTGCCCAGAGCCACACAGCTAGTAGTGTTCAAACAAGATTCAGGGTTAGGTTTGTATGACTTTAACCTTTAAGCATTCTTTTTGTTCTTTTAGGCTGTTAGTGTTTTGTTGAATGTATTTTCTCTGTCCTAAAGTAATTTCACAATACATATTTTAATATTTTTGTTTTACAGTTGATACATGCCTTCTTTAAAAGCTGTAATAGCGGAGTTCCTGTTGTGGCTCAGCGGGTTAAGAACCTAAGTATCCATGAGAATGTGGGTTTGATCCCTGGCCTTTCTTAGTGGATTATGGATCCAGTGTTGCTGCAGGCTGCAGCATAGGTTGAAGATGCAGCTTCAGTCCTGCATTGCTGTGACTCTGGTGTGAACTGGAGGCTGTGGCTCCAATTCAACCCCTAGCCCAGGAACGTCCATATGCTGCAGGTATGGCCCTAAAAAGACACAGAGAAAGTACTAGACATATTAAACTGTATAAATCATATTAGACTTGAAATAAAATATAAATATATTTAGGGCTCTTAAATGGCTATTATCTAAGTGAGGCCTACTGCCTAAATTATTTGGCAATCTCTTATTTTCTTTCTTTTTTTTTTTTTTTTGCTTTTTAGGGCCGCACTCGAAGCCTGTGGGGTTTCCCAGGCTAGAGGTCGAATCAGAGCTGTAGCCACTGGCCTAAGCCACAGCCACAGCAATGCAGGGTCTGAGCTGTGACTATGAACTAAACCATAGCTTTCCACAACACTGGATCCTTAGCCCACTGAATGAGGCCAGGGATCTAACCTGCATGCTCCTGGATGCTAGTCAGATTTGTTAACCTCTGAGCCACGATGGAAACTCCAGCAGTCTGTTTCTTAATTTGTAGCATAATTATTTAGAAATTAAAAAAGTGTTTTATAGTTGAACTTTTTTTTTTTTTTTTTTGCAATTTAATATAGCCTGGGAAAATAGAGCAATAATCCCAATAGATAACCAGTGATTATGGATTGTCAAGTTGCTACACTGCTGTGACAGGTTTTCTTAAAAATATTCCTTGGTTTTTGTTTGTTTCTCACGTAATTGATGTTAAACGTGTACTTGGACAAGCCATGCTGTATGGATTCTGTCTGAAGCTGTCATTTTCCGTTGTGCTGAAAGTCTTGGCACTCATATTTCCATCCCATATTACTTGTGTCTGGATCTTCTAAGGATGTTTTTCCATTTAGAATTCTGGTGCTGTAGGGTTGCGGCAGGGCTTATTTCAGCACCTAAGGCTTTCTTGTATATTAATGTCACAGCCATAACAGTCCACAATAACTGCTAAACTCCCTCAGAATTTGCTTTTAGCAGAATTCTAGTTAAAACATAACCTTTATTTTATTTTTTTGTCTTTTTGCCTTTTCTAGGGCCACACTCATGACATATGGAGGTTTCCAGGCTAGGCGTCTAATCAGAGCTGTAGCCGTTGGCTTACGCCACAGCCACAGCAACGCGGGATCTGAGGTGCGTCTGCAACCTAAACCACAGCTCATGGCAACACTGGATCCATAACCCACTGAGTGAGGCCAGGGATCGAACCTGCAACCTCACGGTTCCTAGTCGAATTCGTTAACCACTGAGCCATGATGGGAACTCCAGCACATAACCTTTAAAAACATTTTTTCACTCAGCCTCACTTGCCATTGATAAGAGATTCCAATTTCATTTTAGCTAAGATTATAATTGGAAAGATTAGAATGATAGAATACTTTGTTGTGATACATAAGGATATTGTTGGTATTTTTAAAAGGTTTTTTATGCAGGTAAAAGAAAAATACTTCAGTTCCCGTCGTGGCATAGCCAAAATGACCCTGACTAGTATCTGAAGATGTGGGTTTGATCCCTGGCTTTGGTTAGTGGGTTAAGGATCCAGTGTTGTCTTGAGCTGTGATGTAGGTCGCAGATGCAGCTTGGATCTGGCATTGTGGCTATGGTGTAGGCCAGCAGCTGCAGCTCAGAATGGACCCCTAGCCTGGGAACTTCTATAACTCCTATAGTCCTTAAAAAAAAAAAAAAAGCAACTATAAAGGGTACATCTTTAAGTCTCAAAGGGAATAGGCCATTTAACCACCTTTCACACCAAGAAATAGAACTGGCATCCTAGAGAATTCTTGCATGCACCCTTTGTTAATTTACTCCCTTACTCCAAGAACTGGAAGCATTGTCTTGATCCATAGCCATTGATGAGTTTTTCCTGGTCTTGAACTTGATGTAAAGCATATATACTTTTTTTCCCCCTCAACGTTCAGCTTTTGTGGGATAGTCCATATCATTGCTTTTAATGATAGTGTAATTTCATGACTGCACTTTTCTGTTGGATTAGCATAGCACTGATGTAGATGGGCATTTGGATTATTTTCAGTTTTTGGATGTTAGAAATAATGTTGCTATGGACATTCTTATACATGTGTGTTGGTATAGAGGTGTGAATTCATGTTGTATATATATCTAAGGATGGAATTACTGGGTCGTAGGGAATATGTATGTTCAGCTTAATAGATACTGCAAAAGAGTTTTCCTCATGGTTGTACAGTTTTACAGTCTTGTCAACAGGTGTGAGAATCCTAGTTGTTCCACATTCTCACTGGCTTTTGGCGTGGTCACTGTTTTCTGGTGTTTTTTTGTTGTATTTTCTTTTCTTTTTTAATTTTTTTGACTGCACCCACGGCATGTGGAAGTTCCCAGGCCATGGGTGAACCTACACCACAGCAGCAACCTGAGTCACAGCAACAACTACACTGGATCATCATCAGGGAACTGCCTTGTGGTCACTGTTTTTGGTTACAGCCTTCTGGTGGGTATGTAATGGTATCTTAATTTTGGATTTAATTTGCATTTTCCTGATGTACTGGATTTAATTTGCATTTTCCTAAGACTGAGTACTTCTGTTTACTGGATATTTGTATATCTTTCCCCCGTTTTTCTGAGTTGTTTTCTTATTGATTTGTGGGAATTCTTTATATATTTAAAATAGAATGTGTCTTTGTAGTTGTTACTGCATTTTTTTTTATTTTAGGCCCATGCCGACAGCGTATGAAAGCTCCCAGGCTAGGAGTCAAATCAGAGCTTGCAGCTGCTGGCCTATGCCACAGCCCTAGCAACAGGGAATTTGAGCCGCTTCTGCAACCTACACCACAGCTCATGGCAACGCCAGATCCCCTGACCCATTGAGTGAGGCCAGGATCGAACCTGTATCCTCATGGATACTAGTTGAATTTGTTTCCACTAGGCCAAAACAGGAACTCCTGTTATTGCTTTTTCGTTGCCTTGATGTCTTTTGATGAGGAGGTGTCCTTAATTTTAATATAGTCCAGTATATCCATGTTTTTCTTCAGGTAGGTGCTTTATATATCCTTTTTTAAGAAATATTTGCAGGTGTTCCCGTTGGGGCACAGCGGTTAACGAATCCGACTAAGAACCATGAGGTTGTGGATTTAATCCCTGGCCTTGCTCAGTGGGTTAACGATTCGGCGTTGCTGTGAGCTGTGGTGTAGGTTGCAGATGGGGCTCGGATCCTGCGTTGCTGTGGCTGTGGTGTAGACTGGCGGCCAACAGCTCCGATTAGACCCCTAGCCTGGGAACCTTCATATGCCGTGGGTGCGGCCCTAAAATGACAAAATGGCAAAAAAGAAAAAAAGGAAATATTTGCTAAAGAGTTCCCATTGTAGCTCAGTGGGTTACAGAACTGTTATCCATGAGGATGTGGGTTCAATCCCTGGCCTCACTCAGTGCGTTAAAGATCTGGTGTTGCCTTGAGCTGTGGTGAAGCTGACAGACAAAGCTTGGATCTGGTATTATTGTGTCTGTAGTGTAGGCTAGCAGCTGCAGCTCCAATTGGAATACTAGCCTGGGACTTTCCATGCCATGGGTGTGGCCTTTAAAGGCCAAAAAAAGAATACATATATATATGGAGTTTCTGCTATGGTGCAATAAGATTGGTGGCGTTGCGTTCCTGCTCTGGTACAGTTTTGATCCCTGGCCCAGGAACTTCTACATGCCATGGGTGCAGCTGAAAAAAAAATTTAAAAAATACTTGCCTAATACCAAGATGGAAAATGTTTTATTTTTTAGAAGCGTTGTCTGACTAGATATAGAATCATTTAGAATCTCTTTTGTGTGTTAGGAGAAATAAAAATGATATATATCCATATGGGTAATCAGTCGGCCCAGCACCACTTATTATTCCTTTGGTCTGTCGGTCCTAGTGCCAGTGCAACATTGGAGGTTTAAAGTAATTCAATATCTGGTTATGTATGTAAGTTCTCCAGGTTTTTTCTTGTTCAAGATGATACCGATAATTTTTTTTCTTTCTTTTTAGGGCCATACCCTCAGCATATGGGGGTACCCAGGCTAAGGGGTTGAATCGAGCTACAGTTGGTAGCCCGCCCCACAGCCATAGCAACAAGGGATCCAAGCCACATCTGCAACCTACACCACAGCTCACGGCAAGGCTGGATCCTTAACCCACTGAGTGAGGCCAGGGATCGCAGCTGCGTCCTCATGGATACTAGTCAGATTCATTTCCTCTGAGCCACGACGGGAACTCCCAATATATTCTTCCATTTATTTAGATCTTTAATTTTTCCAATAATGTTTTGTGGTTTTCCATGTAGAGGTACCTTTTTGTGGACTTATTTCTAGGTATTTTGATCTTTCAAGGGGGTTATTTTATGTATTTTAATTTTTTTTATTTTTATTTTCTAGCTGCTACACAGCAATAATGGTCTTGCTAAATTTACTTATTAATTTCAACAGTTTATGTAGCTCCTGAGACAGGACAATACAAAGTTTTAAATAAATGCGCTCTTTGCTTGTGTATGTATGCTTATAAACATATGCAAAATTTGTTCATTTTACTATTATAATAGCAAATTAGAAATAACCCAAATGCCCATCAGTTGTGGTTCACTGTTACTGTACATACTGTGTTGCTTTAAAGAGGTGGGAGTTTTGTCCTGGGTCAGCTGAAACGAATCTGACTAGTATCGATGAGGACACAAGTTCAATTCCTGGCCTTGCTCAGTGGGTTAAGAATCCCATTTTGCTGTGACCTGTGGTGTAGGTCGCAGACATGGCTCGGATCCTGCGTTGCTGTGGCTGTGGCGCAGGCCAGGCAGGTACAGCTCCGATTTGACCCCTAGGCTGGGAACCTCCATGTGCTGCATGTGTGGCCCTAAAAAAACCAAAAAACAACATTTCTGCTACTACAGAAAGATACTTGCATATAATATTAAGTGAGAATAGTAATTTATATGTGTACGTAATTTATATGTGTAAAACAGGAAAATTATATGTGTGTTTGCCTATCTTTAGAAATTTTCTGAAAGATAAAACAGTTTTCATTTAAAAAATCAGCTGTAGGACTTGTCATCCTGGCTCAGTGGTAATGAACCCATCTAGGAGCCATGAAGATGTTGATTTGATCCCAGGCCCTCACTTGGGGGGGGGGGTTACGGTTCCAGTGTTTCTGTGAGTTGTGGTATAGATCACAGTTGTGGTTCAGGTTTGGTGTTGCTGTGGCTGCGGTGTAGGCCAGCAGCAACAGCTCCAGTTTGACCCCTAGCCTGGGAACTTACGTATGCTGCAGGTATGGTCATAAAAAGACAAAAAGAACAAAAAATCAGCTCTATTTGACTTACAAAGGCATTTATATAAACTATAGGTTTAGGAAGTTAGGACGTGTCTGCACTTGTAGTACTGTCATCATAATGAAGCTGGTCAATACAGCCTTTAACCTCAAAACTTTCCTTGCTGTAGTTTGTAATTTCCTCCCTCCTATTTTTCCTTGCTTTGATTCTTAAGCAACCATTAATCTGCTTTGTTATTTTTATAGTGGTTTGCATTTTCTAGAGTTTTATATAAATGGAATCATGATTGTGTGTGTGTGTGTTTTTTTTTTTTTTCCTGAGGGACGTGTTCTGACTTCTTTCAGCATAATTGTTTAGAGATTCATCCATGTTGCATGTATCAATAGTTTATTCCTTTTATTGCTGGGAAGTATTATGCTATACCAGAGTTTCTTTCTTCACCTATTGATGGATATTTGGGTTGTTTCAGTTTTTTGTCTTTTACTAATAAAGGTGCTATGAATGTGGACAAATCTTTTTAATTAATTTTTTTTAAAATTGTAATATGTTTACCTTTATTTTATTAACTTTTAAAAATTAGGAGTTCCCGTCGTGGCTCAGTGGTTAACGAATCTGACTAGGAACCATGAGGTTGTGGGTTTGATCACTGGCATCGCTCAGTGGGTTAAGGATCTGGCGTTGCCGTGAGCTGTGTAGGTTGCAGACGCAGCTCGGATCCCGCATTGCTGTGGCTGTGGTGTAGGCCGGTGGCTACAGCTCCTGTTAGACCCCTAGCCTGGGAGCCTCCATATGCCACGGGTGCGGCCCTAGAAAAGACAAAAAAAAAATAAAAATTAAGGTATAGTTGATTTACAGTGTGCCATTTCTGTTGTAGAACAAAGTGACCCAGTCATACATACATATACGGGTTCCCTTTCTTTTGTTACCTTCCATCATGTTCTATCACATAGATTGGATAGAGTTCCTTGTGCTGTACAGTAGGGTCTCATCGCTTATCCGTTCTGAATGTAATAGTTTGCTAAACTAATCTCAACCTCCCAGTCCATCCCACTCCACCTACCCCTACCCACCCACCTGGCAACCATAAGTCTTTCTGGTTTTTTTTTTTTTTTTTTTGGTCTTTTTGCCTTATCTAGGGCCGCACCCACGGCATGTGGAGGTTCCCAGGCTAGGGGTCTAACAGGAGCTATAGCTGCCGGCCTTCGCCACAGCCACAGCCACGGGGGATCCGAGCTGTGTCTGCAACCTACACCACAGCTCACGGCAACACCGGATCCTTAACCCCCTGAGCAAGGCCAGGGATCGAACCCCCAACCGTGGTTCCTAATCGGATTCGTTAACTACTGAGCCACGATGGGAACTCCTGTGAATCTTTCTGTTTTGTAGATTGGTTCATTTCTGCCGTATTTATTTATTTACTTATTTTACTTTTTATGGCTGTACCCACAGCATATAGACATTCCCAGGCTGGGGTTCAAATTGCAGCTAAGTTACTGGCCTACACCACAGCAACGCTAGATTTGAGCCGAGTCTGCGACCTATACCATGCCTCTAGCAATGTTGGATCCTTAGCCCACTGAGTGAGGCTAGAGATGGAACCCACATCCTCATGGTTCCTAGTCAGGTTTGTTTCCTCTGAGCTCCCTCTGCCATATTTTAGATTGCACATGTAAGTGATTTCACTCAGTATGCTAATCTCTATTTGCATCCATTTTGCTGCAGATGGCATTATTTCGGGTTTTTTTTTTTTATGGCAGAGTAGTATTCCATTGTGTATAGGTATCATCATTTTAATTCATTTGTTGATGGGCATTTAGGTTGTTTTCATTTCTTGCCTATTGTGAATAGTGCTGCAGTCAACATAGGGGTACAAGTATCTTTTTGAATTATAATTTTGTCCAGATAAATGTCCAAGAGTGGGTTTACTGGTTCATGTGGTAGTTCTTATATTTAGTTTTTTTTTGAGGAACCTCCATACTGTTTTCCATAGTGGTACCAATTTATATTCCAGTCATCGGTGTAGAAAGGTTCCCTTCTTTCCACATCCCCTTCAGCATTTGTTACTGATAAACTTATTAATGACGGACATTCTGATTGCTGTGAGGTGGTGGTGTACCTCATTGTGGTTTTGATTTGCATTTCTCTAATAATTAGTGATGTTGAGCATTTTTTCATGTGCCTACTGGCCATCCTTATGTCTTTTTTGGAGAAATGTCTATTTAGGTCTTCTGCCTATTTTTTGATTGAGTTTGGCAGTCTTTATGTTGGCATATATTTCCTTTTTTAGTGGATAACTAGGAGTGGAATTGTTGGATAGTATGGTTGGTATATAGTTAGCTTTTTAAGAAACTGTTAAAACTGTTTTACATAGTGATAGTGCCATTTTAAATTTCCACCAGCAGTGTCTAAAATATGTTCCTCCATATCCTCTATAGCATTTGATGTTAGTCTTTTTACAAGTCTCGTGCACTGTAGAGGTAGCTTTGGCAGTCTTTTAATTCTTTCCATTCTAACAGGTGTAGAGTAGTATTTCATCATTATTATTTTTGCTTTTTAGGGCCAATTATGTTTTTGATTTGTGTTTCTTTTTGGTTTTTAGGGCCCCACCCGCAGCATGTGGAGGTTCCCAGGCTAAGGTTCTAATTGGAATTACAGCTGCCGGCCTATACCACAGCCACAGCAACACAAGATGCATGTGCAACCTACACTGTAGCTCATGGCAACACTGGATCCTTAACCCACTGAGCGAGGCCAGGGATTGAACCTGCAACCTCATTGTTCTTAGTCGGATTTGTTTCTGCTGCGCCACGATAGGAACTCCAGATTTGTGTTTTTCTAATGACTTATGTTGAACATCTTTTTAATGTGCTTATTTGCCATCTGTATATCATCATTCTTTTTTTTCTTTTCTTTTTTGCCTGCCTTGCAGCGTATGGAGTTTTCAGGCCAGATCTGAGCCATAGTTGTGACCCATGCCACTGCACACTGCAACCCACTGTGCTGGGTTGGGGAGTGAATCCCATGTCCCAGTGCTCCAGAGACAGCGCAGATCCCATTGCACTACAGTGGGAACTCCTTGCCATCTGTATATCTTATTTAGTGACATGTTTGTTCCAGTACCAGTATGGTATCTTCTGATCCTTGAACAAGGTATAGATCCCTAATAGTTTAGGCCTTTGAAAATTTCAGCACTGTTTTGTACTGTTGAGTGTATAAGTCTTTTTACTTTTTCTATGTTTGTCCCTAAGTAATGTTTTTGTATGCTTTTTAAAAGTCAAGTATTTTTTTTTTTTTTTGATCTTTTTGCCTTTTCTAGGGCCACACTCGTGGCATATAGAGGTTCCCAGGATAAGGGGGTCTAATTGGAGCTGTGGACGCTGGCCTACACCAAAGCTACAGCAAAACGAGATCCGAGGTGTGTCTGCAACCTACACCACAGCTCACGGCAATGCCAGATACTTAACCCTGAGCAAGGCCAGGGATCAAACCCACAACCTCATGGTTCCTAGTTGGATTCATTAATCGCTGTGCCATCACGGGAATTCCAAGTATTTCTTTTCTTTTCTTTTTTTCCTTAATTTTTAAAATTTTCTTTATTGTTGCACCTAAGGCATGTAGACGTTCCCAGGCCGGGGATCCAATTTGAGCCCCAGCTGTGACCTAAGCCACAGCAACACTGGATCCTTAACCTGCTGTGCTGGGCCAGGGTTGGAACCAGTGCCTTCAGAGAGACAAGCTGGATCATGAACCCGTTTTGTCACAGCAGGATCTCCTAAAGTCCATTTTTTTTTTTTTTTTTTTTTTTTTTTGCTTTTTAGGGCCACACCCACGGCATATGGAGGTTCCTAGGATAGGGGTCTAATCAGAGCTACAGCTGCCGGCCCACACCACAGCCACCTGCCTATACCACAGCCACAGCAACACCAGATCTGAGCCACATCTGTGACCTACACCACAGCTCATGGCAACGCCAGATTCTTAACCCATTGAGCGAGGCCAGGGATCAAACCCACAACCTCTTGGTTCCTAGTTGGATTAGTTTCTGCTGCGTCACTACGGGAACTCTGCTAAAATTCAATTTTTAATTACTCCTTGCTGGTGTATAGAAATAAAACTGATATTTTTGTAATGAACTTGTATCCTGCAGCCTAAGTAATTTAGTTCTAGTGGTGGTGTTTTGTTCTTCTAGATCTCATCAGATTTTCTTCATAGACAATTATGTTGGCTGTGAATATGAAGTTTTAATTTCTTTTTTCTCCAACTTTTGTTTATCTTGCCTGATGCACTGGTTGGAACCTCTAGCACAGTGTTGAATAGAAATGCTAAAAGTAGGAGTTCACACTGTGACGCAGCAGGTTAAGGATCTGGTGTTGCTGCAGCTGTGGTGTAGGCTGTAGCTGTGACTCAGATTTGATCTCTAGCCTGAGAACTTCCATATGCCTTGGTTGGGAGCGGGGAAAAAATGGTAAGAACAGACATCTTTGTATTATTTCTGATTTTGTAGAGCAAAGAATTTTTTCACCATAAGGTATGATGTTAGCTATCAGTTTATTTTTTTATAGATGCCGTTTATCAGGCATCTGATAAGAGTTTATTTCTGTTCTCATTTGCTGAGTGTTTTGGTCAGGAATGGACATTGGATTCATCAGATGCCTTTTCTTCATTTATTGAGATGATCATCAGATTTGTTAATATAATCAATTACAACATAGTTAATTGTAATGATTTTTAGATATTACACCAAACCTGCATTCCTGTGATAAACCCCAGTTGTTATATATTTATTATATATACATGTTATTTATTATACATATATGTTATATATTATAAACCTTTAAAAATGGTTTTTGATTTCCACTGCTAAAATTTTGTTTAAAGTTGTTTTGCATTTATGTTCATGAGCTCATGCCTGAAAGTTCTGGAGTGATGAGATGTTAATAGCATCAAGAGTTTTTCTTCTGTGGCACTAAGGACAAGATAGAGCAGTTGGAATTCATAATAGATCCTCAAGAAGGAATGAATATGAAGTGGCAGTATGAAGGTAAATATGAAAGACTTATTTCTCTCTAAATTTCTTTAAAAATCTTAAAAATGTTTAAAGCAAAAATTATAGTTATATTGTGGAATTAATAATATACATTAGGTGTTCCTGTTGTGGCTCAGTGGGTTACAAACCTGACTAGTATCCATGAAGATGCGGGTTTGATCCCTTGTCCCACTCAGTGGGTTAACGATCCGGCATTGCCACGATCTGTGGTGTAGGTCACAGATGTGTCTCGGATCCCATGTTGCTGTGGTGTAGGCTGGCGGCTGTAGCTCCAATTCAACCCCTAGCCTGGGAACTTCTATATGCTGCAGGTTTGTCCCTAAAAAGCGAAATAAAAATAATTTATGTAGGCGCATCTTACATGATAAATATAGCGTAAGAGGCAGAGCGATATAGTATTAATTTTCAAAAGCTCTTGAGAAATTGAAAAGATATAATATATATGGTAAGTGCTATATAAAAATAACTCAGAGTAGTTCCCATTGTGGTGCAGTGGAAACAAATATGACTAGTATCAATGTGGATGCGGGTTTAATCCCTGGCCTTGATCAGTGGGTTGGGGATCTGGTGTTGCAGTGAGCTGTGGTGGTGGCTGTGGTGTAGGCTAGCAGCTGCAGCTCTGATTCGACCCCTAGCCTGGGAACTTCCATATGCTGTGGATGTGGTCCTAAAACAGCAAAAAAAAAAAAAAAAAAAGTAATCAGAGGTATAGCTAAAAGTCGTAGATAACTAAAAAATGCAGTTCTAAAAATTGTCCATTTAATCCAAAAGAAGGCTGGAGAGGACAAGAGTATTTGTGCTCCCAAATCTCTCAAGAGAGATTGGAAGTTCAGTAAAACCTAATTTTATGGAGTTCCCTTGTGGTGTAGTAGGTTAAGTATCTGGTGTCACTGCTCTAGCATGGTTTCAATCCCTGGCCCTGGAACTTTCATATGCCATGTGTGTGGCCCCCCAAAAATACATGTCCAATAATTTCTCTCTCTTTTGTTTTTGTTTTTGTTTTTTTTTTTTGCTTTTTAGGGCCATATTCATGGCATATGGAAGTTCCCAGGCTAGGGGTTGAATCAGAGCTGTAGCCTCTGGCCCACACCACAGCCACAACAATGTGGGATCTGAGCCGCATCTGTGACTTAACACATTCATTGCAAAGCCGGATCTTTAACCCACTGAGCAAGGCCAGGAATTGAACCTGTGTCCTCATGGATGCTAGTCAGATTTTTTTCTGCTGAGACAAGACAGGAGCTCCCAATAATTTCTCATTTAAATATCTCTGCTTACTAAAGTGATATTTTAGCTGCCACCCATTGCTGGTAAGACAATTTGCAATTTGATTTCAAATGGGTAATTACCTGATACAGTGTGTTAAACATCCAGAGTTGCCACAGTTGTGTCATAGGTGCAGCTGTGGCTCAGATTTAGTCTCTGGCCCAGAAACTTATATGTGCTTGAATGCTAGTCTTCAGAGGATTATAACATCCTAAAGGCTCATTATTTACAATTTAAAATTACTCAATACACGAAAAAACAGGATCTCTTACTGTTACTCAAGAGATGATCAATGGAGGATCATCCCAGAGATGTCCTAGATGTGTAAATTAGCAGAGTTTTACTGTTGTTCTGTAACAGGTAAGGATTTTAAAGGTTTTGTTATAACTGTGTTCAAGGATGGTAAGAAAATATGTGACCAATTAAAAAAGGAAATTTCAGCAAAAATGCTGAAAATAATAAGGAACCAAGTGGACAGTTTGGAACTGAAAAAAATGTAATATCTGAAATAAAAATTCACTGGATGGGCTTAGTAACAGTAAGAAGAAAAATAGCAGAAGGACCAGTGAACCTGAAATTAGCTAAATAGAAATTACCAAATCTGGAGGAGAGACAGAAAAAAAAAAGTATTTTTTAAAAATACAGCCTCAGGGGAAGCTATGAGATAGTATCATTAGAAGGTCTAGGACCTTTGCTGTCCAGCAGAAGTTGACAGAACAATCGGCTCCAAAAAAGAAAAACAAAAAAAACCCAAAGAGAAAAAAGGTCTATGTGTAAATGTAGTTCCAGAAAGGGAGAAGAGAGAAAATGGGATAGGAAAATATGTGAATGACTGCAAGTTTCTCATATTTTTGTGGAAGACATATATATGACAGACCAGTGAAAATAAGCAAATATAAAGAGAATAAATACTGGGGTACATTATAAACAAATTGCTGAAAAATCAAAGGAAGAAAACATTGAAAACTGCATACATACATGTTAACAAATGGAAAAATCATACACAAGTGAATAACCTTTCAAAGCACTGACTTTTCATTATAAATAGTAGAAACCAGAAGACCAGCAAGATTAAAATGCTCAAAGAAGAATAAAGCCAATGCAGAATTACATGTTAGTGAAAACATCCTTCTTGAATGAAAACAAGGGAGTTCTTTTGTGACTGCAGTGGTGTGGGTTCAGTCCCAGGCCTAGTAAATTCCATGTGCTCTGAGCGTGGCAAAAAAAAAAAAAAGTGAAATAAGGACATTTTCGGATAAAACAAAAATTAGTTGAGTAGATTTTACAGCAGGGAATGCTGTAGAAATTTCAGGCTAAGAGGAAATAATATCAGATATAGATAATTGATATTTAGGAAGGTGTGAATAGTGAGTAAAAGCAAGTATTTTCTTTTTATTTCCTTTTTAATCTCTTTTAGTATATGACTGCTTAAAGCAAAAGTTATAACATTGTATTTGGGGGTTAATAACATGTAGATGTAATATATGTGACACCTATAGCATAAAGAATGAGAACTGAAATACCAGAATGTTCAACACAAGATTGGCAGGCAGAAGAAAAGATCAATGACCTTTTGAAGGTAAGGCAATTAAATTATCCAGTCTTGGAGTTCCCTTGTGGCCCAGTGAGTGAAGGATCTGGCTTTGTCAGTGCTGTGGCTTTTGTTAAGGCTGTGGTGCAGGTTCAGTGCCTGGCCTGGGAACCTCCACATGCCTCTGGTATGCCCCACTTCCAAAAAAAATTATCCAGTCTTAGGAGCAGAAAGAAAAAAGAATGAAGAAAAATGACTAGAGCTTCAGGGATCTGTGGGACACCATCAGACATAGCAACGTATGTGTGACTGGAATTCCAGATGGAGAGGAAAAAGGAAAAGGGCAGAAAAATCACCTGAAGAAATAAATGGCCCCAGACTTTCAAAATCTGAGGAAAGACATGAGTATACATGTACAAGAAGCTCAGTGCACCCTAAGCAGGAGAAACCCAAGGAAATCAAATTACTGAAACTCAAGGACCAAGATAATTTGAGGAGTTACCACTATGGTGCAGTGGATTAAGGACCTGACCACAGTGGTATAGATTGTTGTGGAGGCTTGGGTTTGATCCTCAGCCTAGCACAGTGGGTTAAGGATCTGGTGTTGCTGCAGCTGCAGTGTAAGTTGCAGCTATAGTTTGGATTGAATCCCTTGTCCAGGGACTTTTCACAGGCTGCAGGTGTGGCCATTAAACAAACAAACAAAAAGGAGAATTTGAAATAGGAAGAGAGAACTGATACATCAGTACAAGTGATCCTCAGTAAGATTAGCAGTTGATTTTTCTTTAGAAACCACAGAGACAAGAATTCAGTGGATTGACATACTTAAAAGTGCAGAAAGGGAGTTCCCTTTGTGGCTCAGGGGTTAGCGAATCTGACTGGCATCCATGAGGACGCAGCTTCGATTCTTGGCCTCACCCAGTGGGTTAAGGATCCGGCGTTGCCATGAGCTGTGGTGTAGGTCACAGACGTGGCTCAGATCCCATGTCGCTGTGGCTGTGGCTGTGGTGTAGGTTGGCAGCTGTAGCTCTGATTGGACCCCTAGCCTGGGAACCTCCAAATGCCATGGGTGCGGCCCTAAAAAGAGAGAAAGACCGGAAAAAAAAATGCAGAAGGAAAAAACAAATCTATCTATGGCAGAACTGTCCTTCAAAAAAGAAGGAAATATTAAGACATTCTTAGATAAACAAAATCGGAACTTACTTCCAGTAGACCTGCCTAATAGGAAGAGCTACCGGGCAGTCTTCAGGCTGCAATGAAAGGATGGTAATTGAAAGCCACAAGAGAAAATAACACTGGAAAAGCTAACTAGTACGTAAATATAAAAACTAGTGCTATTGTGCTTTAGATTTGATTTGTAATTTCACTTTTATATGATTTAATAGGCAAAACATAAAGCAATAATGCGAATAGGCATTCAACATATAGAGGTGTAGTAAGTATCAAAAACAATATAAAGGGGAGGAACAGAAGGTTTTGAAACAAAATGTATATTTAAAACTAAATTGATATTCTGCAAAGTAGGTAGTTAGTAACTGCCACCACTCTGGGATTAATTTAAGGAGTTCCTGTGTGGCTTATTTAAGGATCAAGTGTTGTCACCACTGTAGGCTTGGGTCGTTGCTATGGTACAGGTTCAGTCCCTGGCCCGGGAACTTCTGCATGCTGCACATCCTGCCAAAAAGAAGAAAATAGGCTAAAATATATAGGAAAGATAAGAAAGGAATCAAAATGCTAGTATGTAGAGTAAAAAATGAAATATATATTTGAAAAAGCAGTAATGGTGAAGCATATAAGACATAAAGGAAAAAATTACAGGAATCCTTTGTCATTAATCACATTATATGTAAATGGATTAAACTTTTCTCTTAAAAAAGTTACAGACTGTGTTGCAGTGGGTTAAGAACCTGATTGTAAGGATGCGAGTTCCATCCCTGGCCTTGCTCAGTCGCTTAAGCATCTGGTATCACATTAAGCTATAGCGTTGGTTGTAGATATGGCTCAGATCTGGTGTTGCTGTGGCTTTGGTGTAGGCTTCAGTTGCAGCTCCGCTTCAACCACCAGCCTGGGAACTAGGCTGCAGGTGTGAAAAAAAGTACATATGGAACCTTATAGGATGGGACATATGTTAGGTAAAAAGCCTCAGGAAATTTAAGAGTTAATACAAAGTACCTTTTGAGCACCATGTCGTGAAACTAGAAATTCAAGGAAAACTTGAAAATTTACAAATGTAGATTTTAACACTCTCTTAAGCAACCAACGGGTCAAAGAAATCACGAGGGAAAATAGAATATACCTTGAGACAAATGAAAATAAAAACACTGCTTACCAAAATGTAAGATGAAGCAACTGCAGTGCTATGAGGGAAATTTATACCTGCACATATATACAGGAAAAGGATGACACCATGAGTTGCTTCTTTGAAAAGATAAACATAATTGACAAACCTTTTACCTATAGTGATTTAAGAAAAAGACTCAAATAAGTCAGAGGTAAAGAACATTACCAATTTTGCAGAAATAAAGAAAACTGAATTCATGGTACTGTGGCCAATTGTACACCAACAAATTGGATAATCTGGATGAAATGGACAGATTCCTAGGGACATAAAACTCACCAAGACTGATTCATGAAAAAATAGAAAATCTTTTTATTTTTTCTTTTTTTTGTCTTTTTACCTTATCTATGGCTGCATCTGCGGCATATGGAGATTCCCAGGCTAGGGGTCTAACAGGAGCTGTAGCCGCCAGCCTTCACCACAGCCACAGCAACGCTGGATCCAAGCCCCGTCTGCAACCTACACCACAGCTCACGGCAACGCCGGATCCTTAACCCACTGAGCAAGGCCAGGGATCGAACCTGCGACCTCATGGTTCCTAGTCAGATTCGTTAGTCACTGAGCCACAACGGGAACTCCAGGAAATAGAAAATTTAAATAGATGTTAACTTATAAAGAAATTGAATCAGTAATTAAAACTTCCCAGTAACAAAAGCCCAGGACCACATTACTTCAGTGGTGAATTTTCCCAGAGATGTAAAGAATTTACACCAGTCCTTCTCAAACTTTTTCATAAAATGAAGAGGGAATACCTCCTAACTCATTCTATGAAGACAGTATTGCTCTGGTACCAAGTCCAGACAAACTAATAGAAAACTGCAGATCAGTATTTTTTATGAATATTGATGTAGTAATCCTTAAAATACAGGCATACTGATTTCAGCCTCATTAAAATTACAAAACACCATGACCAAGTTGAATTTTTTCCTGGAATGCAAAGGTGGTTCAACATATGAAAATCGATTATATACAAAAAACCCCCAAAAAAACGCGATTGAAAAAATGGACAAAAGATCTGAGTAGATATTTTTTTCAAAGAGGACATGCAGATGGCCAGTACACACGTGAAAAGATAGTTAGCATTGCTAATCACTGGGAAAATGCAAATCAAAACCACAATGAGACGTCACCTCACACCTGCCAGAACGGTTGTTACCAAAAGAAAACAAGTATCAAAGGAGGATGTGAAGGAAAATGAACACTTGTACACTGTTGGTGGATATGTAAATTGGTACAACTGCTGTAAAACAGTATGGAGTTTTCTCAAGAAACTAAAAATGTAATTACTGCATGATCTAATCCAGTTCCACTTCTGGGTTTGTATCCAAATGAAGCAAAAATACCAGTTTGAAAAGATATATGTACCCCAGTGTTCCACAGCAGTATTACGTACATTTGGCATGATATGGAATCAACCTAAACAACAGATGATGGATAAATAAGATGTGGTGTATATGTCTATGCACACACACAGTAGAATACCACTCAGAAAAGAATGAAATTTTGCCACTTGTGATAACATGGATGAAATTGGAGAGTATTATGATAAATAAGTCAGGCAGTGAAAGACGAGTATTTTATGATATCACTTATCTGTGGACTCAAATAATATGCAACAAACTAGTGAGTTTAACAGAGAAACAGAGATTATGAGAATAAGTGGATATCAGTGGGGAAACAATGTGGGAAGGGTAAAAAGGGGCAGGGAATTAAGTAGTACAGAGTCCCTTTATGGCAAAGCATGCTGAGGATCTGCCCTTATCACTAGAGTGGCTCAGGTTGTTGCTGTGGTGTGGGTTCAGTCCCCGGCCCCGGGAACTTCCATGTGCTGTGGGTGTGCCAAAAAAAAAAAAAAGTACAAAATAATAGGTTTAAAATAAATTATAAAGATATATTGTAGAACACAGGAAATATAGCAAGTACTTTATAACTACAAATGGATCATAACCTTTAAAATTTGTGGATCACTATATTGTACACCTGTAACATAAAGTATTGTACATCAACTAACTTCAGTTTAAAAAAAAAAAAATCACAAGGAGTTCCCATTGCTGCTCAGAGGTTAATGAACCCGACTAGGATCCATGAGGATATGGTTTCGGTCCCTGGCCTCATTCACTCAGTGGGTTAAGGATCCAGCATTCCTGTGACTGCGATGTGGGCCAGCAGCTGTAGCTCCAATTTGACTCCTAGCCTGGGAACTTCATATTCCATGGGTGCAGCCCTAAAAAGCAAAAAAAAAAACAAAAACCCAAAAAACAAAAAATATTAAGCAGTATAATACTCTACATTAACAAGATGAAGAAAAATTTCAATTGATGCAGACAAATGAATCAAATGAATTGACAACATTTAACACTTTTTTTTTTTTTTTTTGCCGCACATGTGGCATGCCCAAGTTTCCAAGACAGGGATCCAACCTGCACCACAGCTGTAACCAGAGCCACATCAGTGACAGTGCTGGATCCTTAATCTGCTGAGCCATGAGGAACTCCCAACATTTACCTCTTTCTCTCTCTTTTTTTTAAGGCCATGATGTACAGCAGTTTGATGTGGAATCTTAGTTCCCAGACCAGGGACTAAACCCAGGCCGCAGCAGTGAACATGTCCAAATCCTAACCGTTAGACCACCAGAGAACTCCCATCTAACACTTTTTTTAATGATAAAAAATTTTAATAAACTAGGAATGGAAGGAAATTACAACATAAAAAGAGCACATGAAAACCCACAGCTAATATACAAAAAGGTGAAAGACTGAAGACTTCTCCCCTAAGATCAGGAATAAGATAGGTTTGCCTTTTTTTTTTTTTTTTTTTTTCATTTTTGGCTGCCGCATAGCATACGGAGTTCCAGGGCCACGGATCAGATCGGAGCAACAGCTGTGACCTGTGCTGCAGCTTTGGCAATGCCAGATCCTTAGCCCACTGTGCCAGGTTGGGGATTGAATCTGTGTCCTAGCACTCCAGAGATGTTGCCAATCCCATTGCACTATAGTGGGAACTTTGATGCTCCCTTTTGCCATGTCTATTCAACATAGTATACGTTTTAGGGTAGTTAAAAAAAGAAAAGTCATCTAATTTGGAAGGGAAGAAGTTAAGTCTGCAGATAACGTGACCTTATATTTGAAAACCCTAAAGGTTCCACCCAAAAAAACTGGAGTTCTGTCATGGCTCAGAGGTTAACGAACCCGACCTGCATTCATGAGGACATGGGTTCAATCCCTGGCCTTGCTCAGTGGGTTAAGGATCTGGCATTGCCATGAGCTATGGTGTAGGTTGGCAGCTGCAGCTCTGATTCGACCCCTAGCCTGGAAATTTCCATATGCTGTGGCTGCGGCCCTAAAAAGAAAAAAAAAAAAAAAGAATAAAACAGTTCATTTTGGGTGTGGCCCTCAAAAGAAAAAATAAAATTGTGAGAATAAACCAGTTCAGCAAAGTTACATGATAGAAAATCAACACACAAAAGCAGGAGATCCTGTTGTGACTCAGTGGGTTAAGAACCCAACTATTATCCCTGAGGATGCAGGTTCGATCCCTGGCCTTGCTCAGTGGGTTAAGGATCTGGCATTGCCACAAGCTGTGTAGGTTGCAGATGGAGCTCAGGTCTGGTGCTGCTCTGGCTGTGGTATAGGCCTGGAGCTCCAGCTCAGATTTGACCCCAGCCTGTGAACTTATATATGCCACAGGTTCAGCCCTAAAAAGGAAAAAAATTGAATTCCCATGCACTAGCAATGAGTAGTCTGACAAGGAATTTGACAGTTCCATTTACAATTGCATAAAACAGAATGAAATAGCAATAAGTTTAACAAAAAAGTGAATGACAGAGTTCCCTGGTGGCCTAGTGGGTTAAGGATCTGGCCTTGTGGCTCGGGCTGCTGCTGTGGCATGGGTTTGATCCCTGGCCCAGGAACTTCTGCAAGGAGCAGGCATGGCTGAAATGGGGGGGCGGGGAAGACCTGTACACTGAAAACTATAGATAATGCTGAAAGAAATTGAAAACCCAAATAAATGGAAGACATCTCCTTTTCATGGGTCAGAAGACAATGTTACAGTGTCAGTATTATCCAAAGTGATCTACAGCTTTAATCCAATACCTATGAATATTCCAATGTCTTTTTTTTTGTCTGAGTAGGAAAACACATTCTAAAATCCATATGGAATTTCAAGGGACTCTGTATAAAACAAGTCTGAGAACAAAGGAAAAGCTTGGGGAATTCGGAATTCCTGATTTCACAGCTAAATTCAAAGCTGCATTAATCAGAACATTGTGGTACTGTCATAAGGACAGACCTATAGACCATTGGAGTAGAATAGAGAGCCTAGAAATAAGCTTAAGCTTTCACACATAATGATCACTTTTCAAAACAGTTTTCTAAAGGGGTGCCAAGATCATTTGGTAGGAAAAGGACCATCTTTTCAACAGATGGTGCTGGGCAAACTGGTTATCCATATGTAAAAGAATGAAGTTGGAACTTTACCATATATCATATAGAGAATTATGAACATTCACTGAGCCACAGCAGTGACAACCCCGAGTCCTTAAGGCTGGGTCACCAGGAAACTCCTGAGTTGCTTAAATATTTTGGATATAACCCCTTGTCACTTGCATCATTTCAAAATACTTTCTCCCATTCTGTAGATTCTCTTTTCATTGTGTTGATTTTCTTTGCTGTGCAAAAGTTTTAAAGTTTAATTAGGTTCCATTTGTTAATTTTTGATTATTTTCCTCTCTCTCTCTTTCTCTCCCTCTCCCTCTCCCCCCACCTCTCTCCTTGTCTCCCTCTCCCTTTTTTTCTCTTTTTTGGTTGCCTAGAGGCATATGGAGTTCCCTGGGACCAGGGATCAAGTCCGAGCCACAGTTGCAACCTAAGCCACGGCTGAAGCAATACTGGATCCTTAACCCACTGTACCAGGCCAGGGATGCCGCCCATCCCATTGAACCACAGTGATAACTCCTGATTTTCTTTTATCTTAGGAGACAGATCCAAGAAGATACTGCTATGATTTACGTCAAAGAGTGTTCTGTGTTCTTTTCTAGGAGTTTTATAGTTTCAGATCATAACATTTAGGTCTATAAACCAATTTTAGTTTACTTTTGTATATGATGTGAGGGAATGTGCTAATCTCACTGTTTTATATGTGGATCTCTAGGTTTCCCTGCATCACTTGTTGAAGAGATTATCTTTATATATTCTTGCCTCCTTTGTTGTAGATGTAATTGACTATAGGTATGTGGGTTTACTTCTGGTCTCTATTCAGTTGCATTAAACTATGTGTCTGTTTTTGTGTCAGCACCACACTATTTTGATTACTGTAGCTTGGGGGGGGGGTGTCTTTTTTTTCCAGGGCCGCACCCGTGGCATATGGAGGTTCCCAGGCTGGGGGTCGGATCCAAGCTGTAGCTGCCGGCCTATGCCACAGCCACAACAATGCCAGATCCTTAACCCCACTGAGTGAGGCCAGGGATCGAACCTGTAATCTCATGGTTCCTAGTCAGATTTGTTAACCACCGAGCCATGACGGGAGCTCCAGCTTTGATTGTTATAATCAGAAGTTTGGGACGATTATACCTCCAGCTTTGTTCTAATTTTAATAATATTAATTCTTCCAGTCCAGGTGCACAGGATATCTTTCCATTTCTTTGAATCGTCTTCAATTTCTTTCATCAGTGTGTTATAGTTTTCAGAGTATAGAGCTTTCACATCCTTGGTTAAGTTTATTCCTGGGTATTTTATTTTTAATGTGATTTTGAGTTTTTTTTTTTAAACTTCTGGATATTTCTTTATTACTGTATGGAAACACGACAGATTTCTGTATTGTATCCTCAAACCTTGCTGAATTCATTTATTCTAATATATATTTTTAGGTGAAGACTTCAGGGTTCTTTATACGGAGTATCAGGTCAACTGCAAATAGTGACAGTTTTGCCTCTTTCCTTCCAATTTGTTTTTTTTTTTTTTGTCTTTTCCAGGGCCGCACCTGGGGCATATGGAGGTTCCCAGGCTACGGGTCTAATCGGAGTTGTAGCTGCAGGCCTACACCACAGCCACAGCAATGCAGGATCCAAGTCGCATCTGCAACCTACACCACAGCTCAGGGCGACACTGGATCCTTAACCCACTGAGCGAGGCCAGGGATCAAACCCACAACCTCATGTTTCCTAGTTGGATTCATTAACCACTGAGTCACGACAGGAACTCCTGTTTTTATTTTTTTTCTTTTTGGCCATTCCCATGGCACATGGAAGTTTCCAGGCCTGCGACTGAACCTGTGCCACAGCAGTGAACCAAGATGCAGCAGTAACAATGCTGGATCCTTAACCTGCTAAGCCACCAAAGAACTCCTCTTCTAATTTTAGTATTTTATATTTTATATTGATTTTTATATTTTATATTATTGATTTACAATGTTCTGTCAATTTCTGCTTAGAGCAAAATGATTCAGCTATACATCCATATACATTCTTTTTTTTCCACATTATCTTCCATCAAGTGATCAGTTCCCCGTGCTATACAGCAGAACCTCATTGCTTATTCATTCCAGATGCAATAGTTTGCATTTACTAACCCCAAACTCCCAGTCCATCCCACTTATTCCCCCTACGCTTTAGCAGCCACAAGTCTGTTCTCCATATCCATGAGTTTGCTTCTTTTCTGTAGATAGGTTCATTTGTGCCATACCTCAGATTCCACATATAAGTGATATACGGTATTTGTCTTTCTCCTTCTGACTTAACTTCATTCAGTATGAGAGTCTCTGGTTCCATCCATGTTGCTTCAAATGGTTGTACTTGCCTCCTTTGTCGAGGATTAATTGACCATAGGTGTCTGGGATTATTTCTAGGTTCTCTGTTCTGTTGCATTGGTCTGTATGTCTGTTTTTGTACCACTACTACACTGTAGCTTTTTAATATTGTTTGAAGTCTGGGAGAGTTATGGCTCCTGCTTGGTTTTTGTTCCTCAGGATTGCCTTGGCAATTCTGGGTCTTTTATGGTTCCATATAAATTTTTGGATTGTTTGTTGCAGATCTGTGAAGAATGTCATGGGTAATTTGATAGGGATTGCATTGAATGAATCTGTAGATTGCTTTGGGTAGTATGGCCATTTTAACGATATTAATTCTTTCAATCCAGGAGCATGGAATATCTTTTCATTTCTTTGAATCCTCTTTAATTTCCTTGATTAATGTTTTATAGTTATCAGCATATAAGTCTTTCACCTTGATCAGGTTTATTCCTAGGTATTTAATTTTTTGTGGTATGTTTTTTTAAAAGGTATTTTTATATTCCTTTTCTAGTATTTCACTGTTAGTGTACAGAAATGCAACTAATTTCTAAATGTTTATCTTATATCCTGCTAGTTTGCTGAATTCACTGATCACTTTGAGTAGTTTGTGTTTGGAGTCCTTTAGGATTTTCTATATGTAGTATCATGTCATCTGCACAATGACAATTATTTCTTTTGTTTGTCTGATTGCTGTGGCTAGGACTTCCAATACTATGTTGAATAAAAGTGGTGAGAGTGGCATCCTTGTCTTGTTCCAGATTTTAGCAGGAAGGCGTTCATCTTCTCTCTCTTGAGTATTATATTGACTCTGGGTTTGTCATAATTGGCTCTGGTTATATTAAGATATGTTCCTTCTGTACCCATTTTGGTAAGAGTTTTTATCATGAATGGATGTTAGGTTTTGTCAAATGCTTTTCTTGCATCTATTGTGAGGATCATGTGGTTTTTGACTTTTCTTTTGTTAATGTGGTATGTGATGTCGATTAATTTGCATACGTTGAACCATCCTTGTGAAATTGGGATGAATCCCATTTGGTCCTGGTGTATGATCTTTTTTATATTGCTGCATTCGGTTGGCTATAATTTTGTTGAGAATTTTTGCATCTATATTCATCAAAGATATTTGCCTGTAATTTTCTTTTTTGGTAGTATCTTTGGTTTTGTTATTAGGGTGATGGTGGCTTCATAGAATGTCTTTGGGAGTGTTCTTTCATCAACCTTTTGGAAAAGTTAAGGATGGGTGTAAGTACTTTGTATGTTTGGTAGAATTTGCCTGTGAATCCATCTCTTCTCTTCCAGTTTGGATACCTTTTATTTCTTTCTTTTCTTCCTTTTCCTTTTTTTTAATTTCGTCTTTTTGCCTTTTCTAGGGCTGCACCCACGGCATGTGGAGGTTCCCAGGCTAGGGGTCTATTTGGAGCTGTAGCTGCCAGCCTACATCACAGTCACAGCAACGCGGGTTCCGAGCCGTGTCTGCAACCTACACCACAGCTCACGGCAACGCTGACTCCTTAACCCACTGAGCTAGGCCAGGGATCGAACCTGCAATCTCATGGTTCCTAGTCGGATTTGGTAACCACTGAGCCATGACGGGAAATCCTCCTTATTTTTTTTTGCTTTTTAGGGCCACACCTGTGGCATATGAACATTCCCAGGCTAGGGGTCAAATTGGAGCTACAACTGCTGGCCTACACCAATAGCCACTGCAATGCCAGATCTGAGCTGTGGCTGTGACCTTCACCATAGCTCACAGCAATGCTGGATCGCCTATCCACTGAGCAAGGCCACAGATCAAACCCGCATCCTCATGGATACTAGTCAGATTCGTTTCCACTGTGCCACAGCAGGAACTCCTGGATACCTTTTATTTCTGTCTGATTGTTGTGGCTAGGACTTCCCATACTGTGTTAAATAGAAACAGTGAGAGTGGGGATCCTTATCTTGATCCTGAATTTAGAGGAAACGCTTTCAGCTCTTCAGAGTGGTCTATTGTGTTATTCAGAGCGGTCTGTTGCCTTATTGATATTTTTGTCTGAATGACCTATCCATTGGTGTCTGTGGGGTGATCAAGTTTTCTACTATTATTGTATTGTTTGTCAGTTTTTTCCTTTGTTTGTATTTGCTTTATATATTTAAGTGTTCCTGTATTGAGTGCATGTATGTTAATGAGTATAATATCCTCCTGTATTTATCCCATTTTCATAATATGATGCCTTTCTTTTGTAATAGCTTTTTTTTTTCTTTTTAGGGCCATACCTGTGGCTGCTAGCCTATGCCACAGCCACAGCAACTCCAGATCTGAGCCACCTCTGTGACCTACACTGTAGCTCACACCAATACTGGCTCTTGTAACCCCTGGCCACTGAGCAAGACCAGGAATCGAACCCACGTCCTCATGGATACTAGTCAGATTCTTAACTGAGCGACAACATGAATTCCGATAGGTACGTACTTGTTGCCATTTTTATTACTTATCTTCCAGTTGTTTTTGTAGTTCTTTTCTGTTCATTTCTTTTTCTTGTTTCTCCCATTGTGTTTTGATGATTTTCTTTTATAGTAGGCTTATGTTCCTTTGCTTTTTTTTTTTTCCTTTTTCGGCCGTCCCACGGCATATGGAGTTCCCAGGTCAGGGATCAGAGATAAACCACAGTTGCAACCTGTGCTGCAGCTGCAGCAATGCCACTGTGCTTTTGTGCTGGGTGGGGAATCAAACCTGTGTCCCCGCGTTCCAGAGCTACAGCTGATCCTGTTGCACCAGATCAGCAACTCCTATTTGTGTTTTTTTTTGTATCTTTTGTAGGTTTTTGATTTGTGGTTACCATGAGTTTCATATATATTAACACAAAATTATGTTTACTTTAAACTGATAATCATTTAAGTTCAAACATATTCTAAAAGATCCACACTTTTTAGCTATCCTCCCCCACATTTTGTGCTTTTGATATCGTATTTTACATCTTCATGTTTACTGTAGTTAATAGTTGCTTTTATATATTTTTTTTAAATCTAAGTACTCTCTTATTTAAGTGATCTTTTTTTTTTTTTTTTTTTTTTTGGCTTTTTAGGGCCACACCTCCGGCATATGGAGGTTCCCAAACTAGGGGTTTAACTGGAGCTACAGCTGCCGGCCACAGCATGCCAGATCCGAGCCGCGTCTGCGATCTACACCACAGCTCACGGCAACGCCGGATCCTTACCCCACTGAGCAAAGCCAGGAATCGAACCTGCAACCTCATGGTTCCTAGTCAGATTCGTTAACCACTGAGCTATGATGGGAACTCCGAGAAATTCTTTATCTCTCCTTCTATTCTAAATGATAATCTTTTGGAGTAGAGTCTCCTAGGTTGTATTATTTCCCTTTTGAATATATTTTGCCTTCCCCTCTGTCCTGCAAAGCAGAGAAATGAGCTGATGGCCTTATAGGGATGCTCTTGTATATGACTTTTTCTCCTGCTGCTTTTAACTTTTCCCATTTATTTTTAAAAAATCGCATTTATTTATTTATTTTCCCCATAGCCATGGCATGTGGAAGTTCCTCTCACTTTCAATTTGTATGTGTCTCTAGAAGTGAAGTGGGTCTCTTGAAGACAGCATATATATGGGTCTTGTTTTTGTATCCATTTGGCTAGTCTATGTCTTTTGGTTGGGGCATTATTGATATATATGTTCTTATTGCCATTGTATTAACTGTTTACAGTTTTTGTTGCTCTTTTTTTCTTCCCTTATTCTTTTGTCTCTTCTCACAAGATGGCTATCTTTAATGTTGTATTTGAGTTGATTTTTCTTATTTGTTTATCATTTGCAGATTTTTGGTTTGCCTGAAGTTTTGATATAGGAGTCTATATATAAATGAGATTGTATTAAGTTGTTGGTTTCTTAATTGCACGTGCATCTCCAGTGACCTGCATTTGTGCTCTCTTCTCATGATTTCTGATTTTGGTAGCATAATTGTACATGGATGATTTAGCATCTTTACTGTATATGCCTTTACTGGTGAGCCTTGTCATTTGTGGTGTTTTTGTTTCTGGTTCTGGCCTTTTCTTTCCTGCCTAGAGAAGTTCCTTTAGATTTGTTGTAAAGCTGGTTTAGTGTTGCAGAAATCTCTTAGCTTTTGCTTATCTGTAAAGGTTTTGAGCTCTCCTTCAAATCTGAATGAAAGCCTTGCAGGATAAAGCAATCTTGGTTGGAAATTTTTCCCTTTCATCACATTAAGTATATCATGCCACTCCCTTCTGGCCTGCAGAGTTTCAGATGAAAAATCTGCTGATAACCTTATTGGGGTTCCCTTGTATGTCATTTGTTTCTTTCCCCTAGCTGCTTTCAATATTTTCTCTTTGTCTTTAATTTTGGTTATTTTGATTAATATGTGTCTCGGGGTGTTCCTCCTTGGGTTTATTTTATATGGTACTCGTTGCACTTCCTGAATTTGACTGAGTGGTTCCTTTTCTATATTAGGGAAGTTTTCACCTATTATCTCTTCAAATATATTTTCTGTCCCCTCCTCTCTCTCTTCTCCCTCTGGCACCCCTATAATACGGATGTTGGTGCATTTAACATTATCCCAGAGTTCTCTGAGACTCTGCTCATTTCCTTTCAATCTTTTATCTCTTTTCTCTTCTGCATTAGTAATTTCCACTAATCTGTCCTCCACCTCACTGATTCGTTCTTCTGCCTCCTGTATTCTACTGTTGGCTGCTTCTAATAAACTTTTTATTTCAGTTATTGTATTTTGCATCTCTTTTGTTTAATTTTTACAGCTTGTATTTCTTGGCTCAGTGTTTCCTGTAAATTATCAATCTTTGCCTCCAGTCTATTTCCAGTGCCTTGCATCATTTTCAGCATCAACAGTCTAAAGTCTCTTTCTGGGAGGCTGATAATCTCATCACTGAGCTGTTTTTCTGGGTTTTTCTCTTTCTCCCTTATCTGAGTTATAGTTTTCTGTCTTTCCATTTTTATGGGTTTTTGCTGTGGTGACCTTTTTGTAGACAATATAGTTGTAGCCTTTCTTAGTTCAGATGTTTGCCTCCCCTGTGGCTAAAGTTGGTATGGGCGGTGCTTGCTGTAGGCTTCCTGATGGGAGGGAGTGACACCTGCCCACTGGTAGGCGGGGTTGATTCCTCTCCCTCTGATGGGTGGGGCTTTGTCTCTGGATGAGATTAGAGGCTGGCTGTGTGCCTGAGGGGTCTTTAGGCAGCCTGTTTACTGATGGGTGGATTATTGTTTGGCCTGGGGCTTCTCAGCGCTGATGGGAGGGACCAGATTTTCCCAGAAATGGCCCCCTCCAGAGAAATGCAGGCTGATGAATGTTCCCGAGAGCTTTTCCTCCAATGCTTTTCCCCCACAACCAGGCACAGTCACCCCTGTTTTCCCAGGAGATCCTCCAAGAATTGCAGTAAGGTTCCACCTGGATTCCTATGGAGACTGCTTTGCCCTGGGACCCGGTGCACGTGAAAGTCTGTGTGCGCCTTTCAAGAATGGGGTCTCTGTTTCCCCCAGTCCTGTGGAGCTCCTGCACACAAGCCCCGCTTGGCCTTCAATGCCAGATGCTCCGGGGGCTCCCTCTCCCTGTGCCAGATCCCCAGGCGTGGGGATTTGGCGTGGGGCTCAGAACTCCCAGTCCTGTAGCTGAGTCTCTGTGATGCAGTTACTTTCCAGTCTGTGGGGCTTCCCCCCCGGGAGGTATGGGGTTTGCTTCTATCGCCTAATCGCCCCTCCTACCTCTTGATGTGGTCTCCTCTTTGTCTTCTGGAGCAGAACATCTTTTTTGGAAGTTTACAGTCCATTTGGTTGAAGGTTGCTCGGGATTTGGCTGTAGTTTTGCTGTTTTTTGGGATAGAAGTTGAGCTCCAGTCCTTCTATTCCGCCATCTTAATCCAGTCCCCACTTTGGGTTCATTTTGTTTGTCATCCTCTGCGCTTTCAATACCTGGATATTTCCTTTTTCAACCGTAAATTTCTTCAGGTACAGTTTTTCTTTTTTTTTTTCTTCTGTTTTGTTTTGGTTTTTTAGGGTCATACCTGCAGCATATGGAGGTTCCCAGGCCAGTCGTCGAACTGGTGCTACAGCTGCCGGCCTATGCCACAGGGACAGCAACATCAAGGTGAGTCTGTGACCCACACCACAAAGCTCATGGCAATGCTGGATCCTTAACCTACTGAGTGAGGCCAGGGATCGAATCTGCATCCTCATGGATGCTAGTCAGATTCGTTTCCACTGAGCCACAATGGGAACTCCACAGTTTTTCTTGTTAATGGCTGTATTTGTGGCATATGAAAGTTCCCGGGCCAGGGGTTGAATGTGAGCGTGAGCCATGGCTGTGACCTATGGCCACAGATACAGCAATGCTTGATCCTCTAACCCACTGTGCTGGGCTGGGGGTCAAACGCATGCCTCCATAGCAACCTGAGCCACTGCAGTTGGATTCTTAACCCATTGCAGCACAGTGGGAACTCCTTCAAGTACATTTTTTATCCCTTTTTCTCTTTCTTCTTTTTCTGGAATACCTATAACGTGACTATTGACACATTGTATATTATCCCATAGATCACTATTTTTTTTCCTTGTCTGCTGTTCTGATTGGGTGATTCCTATTATTCTATCCTCCATATCACTTATGCATTCTTCTGTATTATTTAGTCTATTTAGTGCTCCTACAGTGCTTTTTATCTCAAAGATTGAATTGTCGATTTTTGATTGGATCTTCATAGTTTCTAGTTCCTGTTAAAATGATTGTGCTTAGATCGACTGTCTTTCTTAATTCAGTTACCATTTTCATTACCAACTTTTTAAATTAATTGTCTGTAGACTGATTATCTCTCATGATTTTTTCAGGGGTTTTCTCTTGTTCTTTTAATTGAGAGTAGTTCCTCTGTCTTTTCATTGTACTTAACTTTCTATGAATTTAGATGGAACTGTTATTTATCGTGGTCTTGAAGAGATGTTTTGATTTGGGAGTGTCCCTGTGTAGACTGTGTGCGCTCAGGATCTTTGATGTGAGGGTTGAATCTCATGTAGATACCAGCCACGTGTCCTTAGGATGTGCTGGCTACTATCACCTTGACTGAGGGGACATGGCTGATGTTGGAAGAGCCGACTGCAGGGTGTGAGGCAAGAATTCCTCTCTGCTCACTGGCTGCAGTCACCCTCTTGGGTGGGATCTGCTCCAAGTTGCTGGAGTGGAAGCCCTGAGGGTCGGGCTGGAGGTGGCTCTGCTCTTGTCAAGTGTGTGTTTTTCCTACTCCCTGCACTGGGACCTTTGCCCCAAAAGAGGGGAGTGCCGAAGGACGTGGGGTTCCTGTGCATATAGAAATCCAGAGTGCTACTTAAGTAGTTCTGTAGCTTTGCTCAGAACCATGTCATGGTTGTTTTAGCCTCTGTTCTGGTGGCCCCAGCCATGACATAAGGTTGTGGCATAGAGTGGATGGAGCTGGAGCATTTGCTTGGGGATCATGGTATTGTGGTTGCCGGAACTGAAGTGACTGCACTGTCTGGGCTGCTTCTGCAGTGCTGTTTGAGTTAAGTGCCAACAATGGCCACCCTTCCACCTATACCACACCCTGGGCCCTGGGCTGCCTCTGTGTTCGCAGACCAAGTCATTTCCCAGGATCTGACTACCCTAGGTTCAGTGCCAAGCTGTGGCATGGAGTGAGTGAGGCCAGGGTGTAACTCAGCTCAGGTTAGGGAGCGAGACAAGGTGGCAGCTGCTAGGGCAATCCACTCCTCACCCTGTCTGGTGGCAAGCTAGCACCACATACTCCTCACCAGTGCAGTCTAGGCTTCTCCAGCCTTTCTAGCAGCTGAGGGGTTTTGCCTTCTCTGTGTAGGACCCCAGGACTGGAAGGCCTAGTTTGTCACTCAGCCTACTCATTCCCCAGGGTGAGTGTCCGCCTGTGTGATCACCCTTTCCCCTTGATCCCCTCCTAGGGGCACAGGTCCTAACTGAGTGCTTTTTCTTCCTGTCCTATTCGATTATCTGGGAAACTTTCTTGCAGTCTTGGTTGTACAGGAATTGTTCTGCCAGTTTGTTTTTTTGTGAGAATTATTCCACATGTAGATGTATTTTCTTTTTTTTTTTTTAATGGCTGCACCCATGGCATATGGAAGTTCCTGGGCTAGGGACTGAATCTGAGCTGCAGCTGTGGCAATCTGGATCCCTTAACCCACTGCACTGGGGTCAGGGATCTAACCTGTGTCTCCACAGCAACCTGAGCTGCTGCATTTGGATTCATAACCCAAAGTACCACAGCAGGAATTCCTGTAGGTGTATTTTGGTGTGGGGGGAAGTGAGCTCCACATCCTCCTCGTCTGCCATCTTGACCCCCTCCCACCCTTTCTGTCTTCCTCTCCTCTCCCTTCCTCTACGCAGAGAGCCCTGGAGAAAGGAATGAGCAAATACACAAGGTGATTTTAGTGATACGTACCATGAAGAAGAGAAAGCAGAGTGATGTGAGAGAAAAATGACTGAAGTCTTGAAGTCATCAAGGCAAGACACAAAGAGGTGACACTTGAGATCTAGGTGATCAGACTGCATCAGCACAGCAGGCCTATATCTTTGTTGAAAACAGGGTACAACACTGGTAAGCAGAAAAGGAATGCTCTGGAAGGGTATCAGGTATTTCAGAGAATGGGCAGGAGGCCTGGAAAATCAGGCCAGCACAGAGGCCATTGCTAAGGGAGGCTGGTGGCCAGAACACTGACTAAAGTCTTGTCACAGATGGCTCTTGTTAGGAACCAGCTGCCACTGCTCTGGATACTGACCTTGAACCCTGGACCCACTGGCACACCACCACCACCACCAGAAGGACGTCCAGACCTTGTCACTCTTGACCACTTGTTCACAGGTGAGCTGGACTTAGCTCCCATCTGACACAGTGCAAGCCAGTCTTTATAAAGTCCTCCTTGATCTGGCCCCGTTCTCCTAGGGCGTCTACTGCACCTCCTTCGCCCCCTTGCCCCACCCTGCTCTGCTCTCCTTGTAATTCCTGTCACACCAAGCCCCACCTCTAGCGGCACTGGCTGTTCCCTCCACCTGGCACACTTTTCTTCAAGTCACCTTCTCTGGAGGCCTCATTATTTAAGCTCGACCTCCCCTGCCTGCATTGATTCCTTTATGCTTTTTATTTCTTGTTCTCTTTCAACATATCCTTAATATATCTACGGTTTATCAATTTTTTTTTTTTTTTTTTTTTTTTTTAAGGGCCGCACCCACGGCATGTGGAAGTTCCCAGGCTCGGGGGAGAATCGGAGCAACAGCCGCTGGCCTACACCACAGTTCACGGCAACGCCAGATCCTTAACCCGCTGAGCGAGGCCAGGGATTGAAACTGCATCCTTATGGTTACCAGTTGGATTTATTTACACTGCACCACAACGGCAACTCCATCTACTCACTGTTTATTATCAACTGTCTTGTTGATGAATCTGCCGCAGGTGCCTAGTCCAGTGACTGGCCTTAGTTAACACTCCACAGTCGCTGGATGGGTGAGTAAATGATAGCAGTCTACTGATTCTGGTATAAAAAGTCTGGGGAGGCACGAGTTGAAGCTTGGTTCTGTCACCAACTGTGATTCTGCACAAATATTTTAACCCAAGATTTCATCCCCCCCCCCCCAGCTGTAACATGGGCACCTACCCCACCTGGGTTCTTGGTGAAGAGTAAAGAAAGAACGCCTAGCGTAAGCCCCGGGAGCCAGACTCTCATTCTTTCCTAGCCACGCATTCAGGTCTATTAACTGCAGTCTCCCAAGTGCATATGATCTCAATGAACATTTCCATTTACTTTGGATTATACCTCATTATAAATAATAACAAGTAAGAAAAAGGACACCTTCGGGTAGGTCAGACGAACGTACAAAAATTGTGCGTGGGGCTGCAGATTAAGGAATATTTCTGCAGCCGGCACGTGATAGCAAAACGGTGGTAAGCCTTGCACGAGTCTGCGTCGAAGACAGCCAGAGTCCTTGCAGCCGGAGGCTCTCTCCGTTGGAGAAGGAACAAAGGGACGACATGCTCGGGCCAGGAGATGCAGTTCCTCGCTTTCGCCATTAGAGGTCAGGAGGTTACCGCTTCAGGGTTGGAAGACGGGCCCGTGGGGTATTGGCTACTGGTGGCGGTGGACCGAGCTGAGATTAGAAGGGGCGTGGGAGGTGGAGGTGGGTGCCACGTATCTGGCGACCCCCTCTGACTGACACCTGCCTTTGGTGTGACACTCTCGGGTTGCTCTTGGCACCAAATTCATTGTGGGGCTGAGGGAGCACGGGAAAGATGCCAGGTTGGGGTCAAAGGCGGAGCTGATAGTGCAGCTTCTCAAAGCACTCTTTCTCTACCAGAGATAGAATCTGCAAGCGGGTCCTGAACAGTACCGGGGTTCTAGTGAAGGTTCTGTCACTCCCTGGGAGGGCTTCTGCCCGAGCAACCCATCCTCCACCTGCGCAAGCTGTCCAGAAGCCCCACCTCCCAGCCTGTCACTGTGATCAGCTGGGACAATTTTTCAGCACCAAGTTGGCACTTGCACAGCTCAGGCCACTAGCAGGGGTCCTGGGTTCTTAGCCCAGCCGGGTCCTGTATAGGCCCCTTCAGCTTGGGGGGCCTCAGCTTCCACATGTGTCTAATAAGGAAGTTATACTAGGTGAGGCTCTCAGTAACTTCACTTTGCCGTTATTTCTATGTGTTTTTACAGAGTCTGCGAGGCTCCTCTCTGAATGAGGCCCCTAAAAGGCAAAGTTAAGACACTTGGAGTTCACCCAGGTACAAAGCTCCTCAAAAATAGATCATCTCCCACTTCATGCCCTCAGAGTGTCCTTTCCAGCTGATGGGAAAGGGTGAAGCCCTTGCCTCAGTCCCCTGTAGGAAGGCAGGGCCTGGCCCCCAGGTTCAGAGACCAGGGGAAAGTGGAGTTCTGGGATCAGGCTGTGGGGACCTCCAAGGAAGCCCTAAGTGGTACGAGTCATTTCAAAGCCATCTGGAGGATGTGACCGCAGGACAGTGTGCTGAGGCCCCACTCCTCCGTCACCCACAGCGCTCAGCCAGTCTTCACCATCTCTGCTGAACCCTAACAGCCCAGGAGGGAGAGCACTGGGGAGGACCGAACCCTAGGTAACCGGAGGATGTGGCAGTCAGAAGACCTGAGCTGGAGTCCTGGTAGCCGGACACCTTTGCAGCAGCAGGACATTGGTAACTGCTCAGCCTCCCCAAATCTGCTTCCTCATTGGTCACGTGGGGATGACAAACCCGTCGCCAGGTACTGAGTGGGGGTGGAGTCTTGTTTTCCCTGCAAACTGAAAAAGGGCTGATGGGCACTTGGTGGGATTCAAATCACTGCCCAGGCCTCAGATGGTCATGTGCTTTGTTTCTGCAGCAGGAGGGCCAGCTCTAGTGCCCCTGTGAGCCCTGCACCAGCGCTGGTGTGGGTGGGCAGCAGACAGGCAGGCAGCTTAGCAGGGCCTCCTGTGTGCAAGCCCAGCATCCTGCTCCCCCAGAAGCGTGGTGTCTGAAGCCTTGGGCCAGGGGCACGGCAGGGGCCATAGACCCTGGTCTGTCCCAGCTGTGGTAGGACTGGAAGGCCTCAGGCAGATCACTTTCCCTCTCTGGTTCCGTTTCCCATGAGTGCAGTGATGGGTTGAACATGGAAATTCCTGGGTTCTGTGTTTGGCCATCCAGAGTTCCTGGAGACCCCTTGGTTGGCAGGAAACGTCTGGAGCTTCAGGCCTGGGCCCAAGATTCTAACGCCCTCAATTTTTTCCTGGCAACCCTGAGCTGGGGTGTCTCTGCTCCTGGAGGACAGAGCCAGCCCCAGAAGGCCTTCCTAGAAATGAGCCCCAAGACTGCTGCTGGGTCCTCCTGGAAGGGACATCAGTAGGGCTGGGAAGCACAACAGCCATTGTCCCCCCCCTTCCCAACCCTGAACCCAGAAGGGCCCCAGGGGAAGACAGGGGACTGAGGACAAGGAGAACCTTTCAATTCTTTTCATGCAAAGATCAAGGTGCTTTTTCTTTTTGACCACAGCTGACCTGATGCTTAAGCTAGGAGTGCTAAGAGGCAGGATCCATCCTCCAGCTTCCTCAGGAGGAGAAAGATCACAGGTAAGAGAGCCGAGTCTGAGAACTGAACTTGACTCTGCACCAGTATCAGTTTGGTGACACTGTTTAAGCCACTCCCCCCATGACTACAAGCCCAGGTTGGCCTGGCAGCTAGGGGTGGGGTGGGAGCAGGGCTGGGTGCCATTGCCCCTATGCACCACATGGTGCCCCTGGCTTAGGTCCCCTTTCCACTGCTTGCCCTGCCCTTTCTCCTCTGTCTGCCTAGAAACTCCACTCACCCTTTAAGGCCTTGCTGAAGCATCACTTCTTCTAGGAAGTCGTGTCCCTGCTCTCCCAGTAGAGCCAACAGAATCCACAGCAGTGTAGGTAGGTTGGGCTGGTCTTGGCATTACTCTTCCTCACTGTAAAGGTTTGCTTCCAGGTCCCCGACTAGACGGGATCTCCCTGAGGACAGCCCCTGGGTCTCATTCAGCCCCAAGGACCTGCAGGAGCACTGAGCCCACCTACACTTGCAGCTCCAGGACTTCCCCAGCCTCCTGGCTCTCAGGTCAGCTCTTTTCTGCCCGCCTGGCCATGCCTGAGATGAACAAATGCAATCAGAACCTCCTTTGGGGCATGCTCTTGGTTCTGAGTCCTGTCCTGCCTCTGCCCCAAGTCTCCTTCTCCTATTGCCCCTTTTCCTGGTGGCACCCCTGTACTCCTGTCCCTTAGCCTGGGGTCCTGGCGACTCACTGCTGCTCTGGTAGGGTCCTTGTACTCTGGATGATCCCATCCACTCCCTCCAGGTGGTGCTTAGGCCAAGGTCCTCTTCTCCCACCTTTGCCCCCCCCCTCAGGCCCCAGGGGGCCAAAAGCAGGCCCAGCTCTGCCCCTGCTGTCCCTTGGACGAGCTGGGCCTTCCATGGCCTCTGAGTGGGGCCTGCAGTGGCTCTATATCTGAGCAGGCGCCCTGGGTCTCCCCCAACGTGGGAGCCCTTAGCAGCAGCTGAGGAAGCCCAGGGCCAGGCCAGCACTGGGCCAGGTAGCAGGCAGGGGCAGGTGCGGTGGGCAGACAGGCCGGGTCAGTCACTGAGCACGGCCCCTGGGAGCTCGTTGGTGAGCGTGTGCCAGCGCTCGATCCGCTTGTCCTTGTTCTTCAGGCAGTCAAACCAGTGCTTCAGGCGTTCGCCCTTGGCATTGATGCCCAGAACCACGCCACCTACAGAGTGGAAGCTGAGGTCAGCTGGGACACCGTGTCCTGTGAACCTCAGGGTCCCTCTGGAATCAGTGCCCCCGACACCCCTCCCAGATTCTGTGCTTGAGGCTAGACTGATGTCTTACCTGCCATGCCACGCTCTTATACCCTTCCCTGTCCCCCCTCTATCTGGGACGGGAATGGTGCCGGGGGCAGCACAGTGGCATGTGTTAGGCACCGGTCCACCAGGAATTTAGGGCCCCAGGGGCTCAGAGTCCAGCCCAAGGGTCTGCCCATCACCCCCTCCTCGCCGTGCTCCACCACAGACTGCTGTGTGACCCGGCCAGGCCTCCTTCCCTCGCTGAGCCTATCTCGTTCTCTGTCACATGGGGGCAGGCTGGAGCATGTCTATGGCCCCAGCTTTCCCCATAGGACAGGAAGACAGGCCTCAGGGCCCCTACCCTTTGCTGAGCCCAGCATGAGCCTGTTCCCCAACAGCTTTTTCATTGAGTCTAGTCCTCTCACCAATGAAATCGTTGGATTTTCCAATGTCGTAATCCCAAACGGTGATCTCCAGGGTCTTCTTGGCCAGGTCCCCATGCTTAATCTCGTAACAGAATTCCTGGTGGCGCAAAGTGGAGTGTTAGGGCCAAGGTCGCAGGGCCTGGAGGTCGGCTGGTGGTGAGGGCACAGTAGTGGATGGTGATGGTTTCCCACCCATCTCACCCACTTCCGAGGGCCAGCTGGGGTCCTCAGGGTAACCTTTCCCCCAACCCACCAACCCCTTGGTCACTGAGGTCCCCGGTGTCTCCTTATTGCCAAGTGATTACACACTTGGCAGCCCTGGTGTATGTACTCTCTCTTGGGTCTGACTCTGCTGGCTACTCCCTTTGTGGAACCCTCTCTCCCAGCAGCTGCCAGGGCCCTTCACCCTGTGGCAGCAGCTTCTCCGCTGCCCCTGTGTCACCAGCTCGGTCCGAGTTCCCTGGGGCTCTTCTCCTCCTCTTATTCCTCAGAGCTTCTCTCCAGCTGCACCACCTTCCTGGGGCCCCTCACACATCTCCCCTGCCTGTTGGGCCTCCCCTCGCCTCCAGCTGCACCACCTTGGCCTGGTACAGCCTGGCCTCACTTTTCTCCCCACCCCCACCTCCCCCTAAAGGCTGGGGGGCTTGCCTACTGGCCCCTCCCAACCCCCCAGCTCTCTACGAAAACCCAGTCTCTCCAGGGCTCCCGGTCCTGGCGTGTGGGGGAGTGGCTTTCCTGTGGCTTTACCAGCCCTCGTACCTCGTTAAACTCTGGGTTCAGGGTTTTCTTCTTGACCGCTGTCTTATGCTTGGATTTCTTGTCCACATCTGGCTTCAGGTACCTGCAATATAACCCAACGATAAGCAGAGATGGGGAGACGCGCTGAGGACACGTGGAGCCAGCAGGGCGTGGAAGAGCTCTGTCCCTGCAGACTGCCCAGCCTCCCATTCGTCCCAACTGTCAGATGTCCCCAGCTCTTCTCTGTGACAAAGGTGAGCGGTCAGCTGCAGTAGGAAAAGCGAGTGGCTCCTTCATCACCTGGACCTCTGTTCACACCCCTTTCCTGATGTCCCAGAGCCCTCACATTCACAAAGCTCACATTTCCCACCAGAAAAGCATTTTTGGCAGAGCTAGAGCTTTCCTTTTTTAATAGCAGATGAGAGAAAATTCACACGCCCTAAAATCCATCTTAAATATTTAACGTGGTGGTTTTCAGCATCATCCCTGAGTTGTACAAGCATCACTGCTACCTCACTGGCACTCTGAGGAAGGAAAAAGGCCTTCTGGGCAGTGAGAACAGTGCTTCCCACAGGAGGAGTGCAGCTCCGGCTGCTAGACGTTGATGCAGAGGTGGAAGGACTTACCCAGGTCACACAGCTGCTCAGCACAGGGCCAGGCCCCCTCCTTTGCAAAAGCTTCTCTCCCCGTCCCTACCTGGACACTGCCCTGCCCCTGCTGAGAGCGAGGACCACATCTGTCACACCCACCACCAGCTTCCCAGCACTGGGGGGATCAGAGAACGTAGAAAGTGGTATCTTGGTGTTCCCGTGGGTTCGATCTCTGGCATTGCTATAGCTGTGGCAGAGGCTGGTGGCTACAGCTCCAATTTGACCCCTAGCCTGGAAACTTCCATATGCCACAGGTGCAACCCTAAAAAGACAAAAAACAAAAAGAAATTAGTCTCAGTGTTGCTTTACTGGGGAAAAAGTGATTGTCATTACATAATGACAGATAATGGTTCATTATAGAAAGCATTAGAAAATACGCATTGACAGAGGAGTGAGGACACAGGTCTGTGCAAAAACCTGTTCTCTTGCAGCTTTAGACAGCCATCAAAACCCGAAACAACCCCCTTGCCCTTCACCGGGAAGTGACCTGACGGCCAACCTTCAGTTTCTCCAACTGACGGCTGACTGCTCAGCCACACAGGCCTACAGACCGCACTCCGGGAGCACGCGGCTCGCTCGCCGAATCATTAGGGTCTGTGGAAGAAACTAGAATCACACTGCACAGCTGCCTTTATAAGAAAGTCTGGAAAAGGTAAACTATGGCAACAGAAAAACAAACCAGCTGTGGGCTTGGGGCTGGGGGACCTTTCTGGGGCAATGGTATCTGTGCCTGAGCCATGGTGGTGGTGACGAGACTGCAGGTCTGTCACACTTCCAAAGGGGAGAAACCTGCTGGGTGTAAGTTATACTTCAATAAACCTGACTTTTTAAACAAGCTGGGGGTTTCCTTAACCCCCAGGCAGAGATAGTAAATTTCCTCAGTTCCTCACAACCTTCCATGTGCTTCTAGATTCTTTGCCTGTTTTGCTTTGGGGGCAAGGAGGAGGGAAGTGGTCCCAGGCTCCCCATGGCCCTTGCTAGCCATTGTCCTCTGCCCTGGTCCCAGGCCTGTGCCAGCCCCCTGCATGGAGCCCCTTCCTGCCTCACCCTGCACTGCAGGGGGGCCTGCCCGAGGGAGGCCTGTGTGGGGTAAGGGCCCATCCGTGGCCTCTCACCCTCCCTCCCTGTCAGGACCGCCTCTGGCCCCGGCCACCGGGGCTCATGGAGCCTCCCTGCCAGTGCCAGCTCCGGTCCCTTCTGCACAACGACTGCTGCTTGCCCGAGGCCCTTAGGAGACACCAGGGGCTGTGGAGGAAGCACAGTAAGTCGCTGGGGGTTTCCTCAGTGCCCCTAGGTGTAACAGAAGATGGTAACAAAGTCAGAGGTGGCACACGGGCCTTTGGGCCAGGGGTGAGGGTGGGGTGCTAGTGAGGCCAGCACAGCCCTGGCACCTAGCAGTTGCTCTGTACGGGTCAGTGGTGATCTGATCGTTGCCATCTCAGTTACCCCAGTTTTTTTCCATCCTACCCTGAAGAGCTGGATTTGGGGGTCTGCTTCTGGTCAGAAGTAACTGTCACCTGGGGTGAAGTTTATGAAATTTAAGTGCTGACAAAAGGCCCTGCCCCTCAGCACTCCCTTCCTGGTGCTTCCCTTGGGCTCTCGGGGTCCCAGGTGCTCCCCTCAGCTGCTAACCTGCCTTTATCTCCCTGCTTTTAGCAAAAGGAGGCCCATGGTCCTTGAGGGGGCCTTTCAGAGACAGGGGGCCCTGAAGGGGCCTGAGCAGCTGCCTCAGCATCTTGCCTGGGGAATTTTAATCAGATGTGGGGGTTTCTAGGCCGCTGGGGTCTCCCTCTGATAGCGAGACCACCCACAGAGCTGTATCTTAACTCCTCTGTCCCTTTCCCTGAGCAGAAACACCTCCTTTCTGCTGAGCCAAGTCCTCCTGGGGTCCTACCCCTCAAGATGAGCTCACTGTGAACCCAGACTAAGAGCCATCTTTTGTTTGGGGGGAGCCCCAAAGCACAGACAGTGGCCACAGAGATACTTGCTTCATCCCTCTCTGAGTCCACCAGCCCCTACCTGCCACTCAGACCTAGGGCACAGCCTGTCCTGTGTTCTCGGCCCTGGGATCACCTGGCATGGCCCCCGAGTTAGTCATTCTCCCAAACGCCACCATGAGCCCTACCTGGCAGGGTTGAGCAGACCCTTATCTGCCCCTGTGGTCGTGCATGGCACTGCCCACGTGTGCCCAGCGTTAAGTCCTGATGGAGCCTCCACATGGCTCTCCTGCCCTCTTGTCCCCTCCTCCAACCTGCTCATGGCCACTCCTGGGCCCCACGCTCTCAGGCCTGAACCAGCAGCCATCAGGAGATGACTGCTCTCTGTGTCACTGGGGAGCCACTCAACTTCTCTTTCTCTGGGTGCCAGTTTCCTCATCTGAGAAATGGGTTTGGTCAGACTCGATCCCCAGAGTTACCCAAGGAGCAGGGAAGACTGGACAACCTTGTGGGCACAGGGCCCCCCCTGTGCTTCACACAACTATGCGCCATATAAACTACTGATCCTGTCGCCCAGACCTTCTGTCCCTCGAGGTGAGGAAGGAAGATGACGGAGGCAGCCAGCCTAGGCTGCACACTCACGTTTTCACGTAGGGGTCCGAGTAGCCGTTGGCGTCCATGGCGGCCAGGTGTGCACAGCGCACAATGCCGACCAGCAGGCCCTGCTTCTGCGAGCTGTACTTCAGTGAGATGAGGATGCGGCCCCGCTCCTCCAGGGACTTGTCCTCTGACTTGTCCACCTGTGGGGTGAGCAGTTGGGCTGTCACTCAGCTGTCCTCCCCCACCTGCTCCACGGGCCCAGGCCAAATGGAGCCGAGTGGGTGATGAGGGATCAGCCCCAGCCCTCTGGAAGGTGCTTCCTGGAGCCTCTCAGGGTTCGGGGGGGCCCCCTGAGAAGACCCAGAAGACGGGGCTTGGCACAACCCCGGAGCCAGGAGGCAGGTGGAGTGAGACCCTGGCCCCTCCCTCCTCCAGCAGCTGCCCAGACCTGACTCTAGGCCTCACTCTGGCCACCCCACCCCAGCCAGACCCATGCTTCTCCATTCCTCGCCCTCCTGAGACCAACCCATTCACTCACCTGAAACCCCTCTCTTTTATCCTTTGTCCTCCCAGCCTGAGCCTCATGACCCCCGAGGGCACCTCCCCCCTGCCTGGAGGCCTCTCTGCCAGTCTCCTCTTGTGTGCAGTTGCTTGGCCCTTGACTGTCCTCTGCCTGGCACTAAGGTGGTGCCTCGTGTGGCCCCTCACAGGCAGGGGCTACTGTGAGGTGAAGGAAGGCCCACCTTCCCCAACTCCTATGCCCAGAGCAGACATGGCTAGCTGATCACCGAATTCGCCCTGAGCTCAAACAGTCTCAGCATCTTCTCCACACAGTGCTCAGAAGATCTAAATAGGCATTTCTCCAAAGAAGACATGCAGATGACCAAAAGGCACATGAAAAGATGTTCAACATTGCTAATTATTAGAGGAATGCAAACCCAAACTACAATGTGGTATCACCTCATACCAGTGTCCATCCTCAAAAATCTACAAATAATAAATGCTGGAGAAGGTGGGGAGAAAAAAAACAAACACTGTTTGTCTCTGACACTGTTGATGGGAATGTAAATTGGTGCAGCCACTATGGAAAACAGTATGGAGGTTCCTTAAAGGAAAATAGGGCTACTATATGATCCAGCAATCCCACCAGTGGGCATATTTCTAGAGAAAACTGTAATTCAAAAAGATACATTTGAGTTCCCATTGTGGCTCAGTAGAAATGTACCCCACTAGTATCCATGAGGATGCAGGTTTGATTCCTGGCCTCGCTCAGTGGGTTAAGGCTCCAGCATTGCCATGAGCTGTGGTGTAGGTCACAGATGTGGCTCAGATCTGGTGTGGCTGTGGCACAGGCTCCTGGCTACCAGCTGTAGTTCTAATTTGACTCCTAGTCTGGGAACTTCCATATGCCCTGGGTGTGGCCCTAAAAAGCAAAGAAAAAACAAACTCCAGCACCTCCCCAAGAGATTACCATATTAACTGAAGTAATCCAGACAAATACTGTATGATATTGCTTATATGTGGAATCTAAAAAAATGATACAAGTGAACTTATTTACAAAATAGAAGTAGACTCACATAGAAAATATAGAAAATAAATTTGTAGTTACCAAAGGGGAAAGGCAGAGGAGGAATACATTAGGAGATTGGGATTAACATACACATACTATTATATATAAAAAAGATAACCAACAAAGACCTACTGTATAACACAGGGACCTATACTCAGTATATATATATAAATTTTTTAACATTCTCTTCCACTGCTATATTTCTTTCCATCCAAAAGCAGCAGAATACACATTCTTCTCAATTGCACATGGAACATTCTCTAGGATAGATCACATTCTGGGTCACAAATCAAGCACCTCAGTAAATTTAAGAAAATTGAAATCACATCAAGTATCTTTTCTGACCACAATGCTATACAACTGAAAATCAACAACAAGGAAAAAACTGCAAAAAACACAAATATGTGGACACTAAACAACATGTTACTAAGCAACCAGTGGATCACTGAAAAATCAAAGAGGAAATTTAAAAAATACCCGGAAGCAAATGACAACAAAGATACAACAATCTAAAACCTATGGGATGTAGCAAAAGCAGATTTTTTTTTTTAAGATTTTTATTTTTTCCATTACCGTTGATTTACAATGTTCTGTCTGGAAAAGCAGTTTTAAGAGGGAAGTTTATAGTAATACAAGCCTATCTCAGGAAACAAGAAAAAGCTCAAATAGACAACCTAACTTTAAACCTAAAGCAATTAGAGAACAGACAAAACTCAAAGTTAACAGAAGGAAAAAAATCATAAAGATCAGAGCAGAAATAAATGAAATAGAAATGAAGAAAACCATAGAAAATATCAATGAAACTAAAAGCTGGTTCTTGAAAAAAATAAAAATTGATAAACCCTTAGCCAGACTCATTAAGAAAAAAAAGGGACTCATAACAATAAAATTAGAAATGGAAAAGAAGTTACAACAGACATCACTGAAAATACAAAGGATCGTAAGAGACTATTACAAGCAACTATATGCCAATAAAATGGACAACCGAGAAGAAATGGACAAATTCCTAGAAAAGTGCAATCTTCCAAGACTAAGCCACGACAACATAGAAACGATGAATGGACCAATTCCAAGTATTGAAATTGAAACCGTGATTTAAAAACTTCCAACAAACAAAAGTCCAGGACCAGATGGCTTCACAGCCGAATTCTATCAAATAGAGAAGAGTTATCACCTATCCTTCTGAAACTATTCCAAAAAGTTGCAAAGAAAGAAAAACTCCCAAACCCATTCTATGAGGCCACCATTACCCTGATACCAAAACCATACAAAGATACCACAAGAAAATTAAGAATGAACAATCCAAAAATTTATATGAAACCATAAAAGACTCAGAATGCCAAGGCAATCCTGAGGAACAAAAACCAAGCAGGAGGCAATATTACATACTTCAAGCAATATTACAATGGCACAGTAATCAAGACAGTGTGGTACTGGTACCAAAAAAAAGACATACAGACCAACGCAACAGAAGAGAAAACCCAGAAAGAAACCCAGACACCTACGGTCAATTGTATAGCAAAGGAAACCAAAAAAAAAAAAAAAAAAAATTACAGAATGGGAGAAAACAGTTTCAAATGATGCAAATGACAGAGGATTAATCTCCAAAATATAAAACAACTTACACAACTCAATAGCAAAAAAGCCAACAACCCAAGTGAAGAATGGGCAGAAGACCTGAATAGACATTTCTCCAAAGGAGATATAGAGATGGCCAACAAGCACATGAAAAAATGCTCAACATCACTAATTATTAGAGAAGTGCAAATCAAAACTACTATGAGGTACCACCTCACACCAGTCAGAATGGCCATCATTAATAAGTTCACAAATAAATGCTAGAGAGTGTGGAGAAAAGGGTACCCTCTTACACTGTTGGTGGGAATGTAAACTGGTACAAACACTATGGAAAATAGTATGGAGGTACCTCAGAAAACTAAATATAGAACTGCCATTTGATCCAGCAGTCCCACTCCTGGGCATATATCCAGACAAAGCTTTTGTTGAAAAAGATACATATACCTGTTTCATTTCAGCACTATTCACAACAGCCAAGACATGGAAATAACCTAAATGTCCATTGACAGATAACTGGATTAAGGAGATGTGGTATATATACACAATGGAATACTACTCAGCCATAAAAAAGAACTAATGCCATTTGCAGCAACATGCATGCAACTACAGATTCTCATAGGAAGTGAAGTCAGAAAGAGAAAGAGATACTGTATGGTATCACATCTGGAATCTAATATATGCCACAAATGAACCTTTCCACAGAAAAGAAACTCATGGACTTGGAGAACAGACCTGTGGTTGCCAATGGGGAGGGAGTGGTATGGACTGGGAATCTGGGGTTAACAGATGCAAACTATTGCCTTTGGAATGGATAAGCAATGAGATCCTGCTGTACAGCATTGGGAACTATATCTAGTTATTTATGACAGAGCATGATGAATAATGTGAGAAAAAGAATGTATATATGTATATACGGGAGTGGGTGCAGCTCTATATAAAGGCAAAAAAAAAAAGACCAAAAAAAAAAGAATGTATATATGTATGTGTGACTGGGTCACTTTGCTGTATAGCAGAAAATTGACAGAACACTGTAAACCAGGTATAATGGGAAAAAATCATTTAAAGAAAAAAGGGAGTTCCCTTTGTGGCTCAGTGGTTAATGAATCCGACTAAGAACCATGAGGTTGCGGGTTCGATCCCTGGCCTTGCTCAGTGGGTTAAGGATCCGGCATTGCCATGAGCTGTGGTGAAGGTTGCAGACGCGGCTCGGATCCCGCGTTGCTGTGGCTGTGGCGAAGGCTGGCAGCTACAGCTCCTGTTAGACCCCTAGCCTGGGAACCTCCATATGCCGCGGGTGCAGCTCTACATAAAAGGCAAAAAAAAAAAGATAAAGAAAAAAGTTACAAGCCAATATTACTGATGAATATAGATGCAAAATCCGCAACAAAAGACTAGCAAACCAAATCCAGCATACATTAAAAGGACTGTACACCATGATCAAGTGGGATTTATCCCAGGGATTCAAGAATTTTTCAATACCAGCAAATCAATTAGTGTGATTCACCACATTAACAAAGTGAAGGAAAAAACCCGTATGATCCTCTCAATAGATGCAGAAAAAGCTTTAGACAAAATCTTAACACCCATTTCTGAGGAAAACCGTTCAGCAAGTGGGCATAGAGGGAACCTACTTCAACATAATAAAGGCCATGTATGACAACCCAGAGCTAACATCATTCTCAACAGTGAAAAGCTGAAAGAATTCCTGCTAAGATCAGAAACAAGACAAGGATGTCCACTCTTGCCATCAGTATTCAACAGTTTTGGAAGTCCTAACCATGGCAATCAGAGAAGAAATAAAATGAATCCAAACTGGAAAGAAATAAAACTACCACTGTTTGGGCAGTTTTTGGATGGGTGTTCTCAGGTTAGAACTTTCTTCAGCCCTGTGGTGAGCTTGGAGTTTTCCTAAACCAGAGGCCATGTGTTAGATGCAGGCCATCTCCCCATACCCCTCAGGGGAGGGCAGGATCTCAGCCCATCAGACTGGAAGTTCCCACTGGGACCAAGAAGCTGGTGGAAATAGCAGCCTGCACCACTCTGTCCCGGACATCACAGTTGCAACAGGAGGGTGCTAGCTATGGCTTACTCCAAACTTCCCTGGGGAGGGAAGGGCATGTTTGGAGCTGTCGCCACCCAGAAGGCATCACACAGCCTGCAGATGCTCTGACAGGCTTGTCTGGGGTTTATGTTTCCTTGTCTGTCTCCAAGCCTCTCCTAACAATCACCACCCATACATCATAAACCATACAGTCCAGCTAACACCTATCCTTCTGAAACTATACCAAAAAACTGCAAAGGAAGGGACACTCCAAAACTCATTCTGTAAGGCAACCATCACCCTGATGTCAAAACCAAAGATACCACAAAAAAAGAAAATTACAGGCCAATCACACTGATGAACATAGATGTAAAAATCCTCAAAAAAAAAAAAATACTAGTAAACAGAAACGAACAATACATTAAAAGGATTGTACAACCTGATCAAGTGGGATTTATCCCAGGAATGAAAGGATTCTTCAATATCTGCAAATCAATCAGTGTGATAGGCAACATTAACTGAAGAATAAAAACCATATGATTCTCTCAATAGATGCAGAGAAAATATTTAAAAAACCCAACACCCATTTTTGATAAAAATCCTTCAGAAAGTGGGCATAGGGGGAACATACCTCAACATAATAAAGGCCAATAGAGATAATTCCAGAGCAAACATCATTCTAAAAGGTGAAAAGCTGAAAGAATTCCCACTAAGCTCAGGAACCAAAAAAGGATGTCCACTCTCGCCACTATTCAAAATAGTTTTGGAAATCCTAGCCACAGTAATCAGATAAGTAAAAGAAATAAAAGGAAAGGAAGAAATGAAAGGAAGAAGTAAAATTATCACTATTTGGAGATGACATAATACTATACCTAGAAAATCCTAAAGACTCCACCAGAATAACGGTTGCAACTCAAAAAGACGATGTCCACTTTCACCACTACTATTCAACAGTCTTGGAAGTCCTAGCCACAGCAATCAGAGAAGTAAAAGAAATAAAAGGACTCCAAATTGGAAACAAATAGGCAAAACTACCACTATATGCAGATGAAATGATACGATACCTAGAAAATCCTAAAGATGCTACCAGAGAACTACTTGAGCTCATCAATGAATTTGGTAAAGTTGCAGGATACAAAATGAATACACAGAAATCGACTGTATTTCCATATACTAACAATGAAAGATCAGAAAGAGAAATTAAGGAAACAATCCCACATACCACCACAATCAAAAGGAATCAAATACCTGCGAATAAAACTACCTAAACAGACAAAGGACCTGTCTGTACTCGGAAAACTATAAGACACTGACGAAAGAAATCAAAGATGAGGCAAACCGGTGGAAAGATATACCATACCACACCATGCCCTTGGTTTGGAAGAATCAATACTGGCAAAACGATTGTAGTGCCAAAGGCAGTCTACAGATTCAATGGAATCCTTATCAAATTACCAATGGTATTTTTCACAGAACTAGAACAAAATATTTTAAAATTTGTTTGGAAGCATAAAAGACCCAGAACAGCCACAGCCATCCTGAGAAAGGAAAATGGGGCTGGAGGAATCAAGCTCCCTGACTTCAGAGTACACTACAGAGCTACAGCCCTCAAACCTGGATGGTACCGGCACAAAGACAGAAACGCAGATCAGTGGAACAGGAGAGAAAGCCCAGAATTAAACCCACGCACCTACAAATCAGCTAATTTAGGACAAAGGAGGAAAGAAAATACAATGGAGAAAAGACAGTCCCTTCAATGAGCAGAGCTGGGAAAACTGGACAGCCACATGTGAAAAAATGAAATTAGAACACTTGCTAACACCAGACACAGAAATAAACTCAGCATGGATTAAAGACCTAGATGTGAGACCAGATACTATAAAACGCTTAGAAGAAAACAGAGGACAAACACAAGCACTCTCTGACATAAATGACAGCAACATCTTCTCAGATCCACCTGTTAGAGTAATGACAGTAAAAGGAAAAATAAACAAATGGGACTTCATCGAACTTAAAAGCTTCTGCACAGCAAAGGAAACCCTAAACAAAACAAAAGGACAACCCACAGAACGGGAGAAAATATTTGCAAGTGCGTCGACTGACAAGAGATTCATCTCCAAAATTCGCAAACACCTCCTACAGCTCAATACCAACCAACCAACGACCCACCCGCCCCATCAAAAAACGGGCAGAAGATCTAAACAGACAGTTCTCCAGAGACGACACACAGATGGCCAAAAAACACATGCAAAGAGGTTCAACATCACTTGTTATTAGAGAAATGCAAATCAAAACCACGATGAGGCACCACCTTACGCCAGCCAGAACGGCCATCATCCAAAAGTCTACAAACAATAAGTGCTGGAAAGGGTGTGGAAAACAAGGAACCCTATTACCTTGCTGGTGGGAATGTAAATTGGTGCAACCACTGTGGAAAACGGCATGGGGATTCCTTAGAAAACTAAAAACAGAATTACCCTTTGATCCAGCAACCCCACTCCTGGGCCTCTATCCACAGAAAACCATGACTCAAAAAGACACAAGTACTCCAGTGTTCGCTGCAGCCCTCTATACAATAGCCAAGTCATGGAAACAACCTAAATGCCCATCGACAGAGGAGTGGACAGGGACGAGGTGGTACACAGACACAATGGAATATTACTCAGCCGTTACAAGGAACGAAATAACAGCATTGATAGCAACATGGATGCACCTAGAAATTATCATGCGAAGTGAAGTCAGTCAGACAACGAGACACCAACGGCAGGTGCTATCACTTACATGTAGAATGTGAAAAAAGGACACAATGACCTCTTTGCAGAACAGATACTGACTCAGACTTTGAAAAACTTATATTTTTCAGTATGTTGTGGAGTGGAATTCCACTCCCAGTGCCGAATGTTGATTAGGGTGTATGGCATTTCTAGTCGAATTACCATGAATGGTCATGGTAATGTTAGTGCCAGGACTGGTTCAATAATGAATATCGCGGCTGACGATGTGGCTCGTCATAGTGGTTCTTTCATAAGTAATTAGTGCGTTGGCGATTGGTTGTAATAAACCGTATGGGCCAAGTACGTTGGGTCCTTTGCCTCGTTGTATAAGCATAATGTTTACAGGACTAGGTAAAATCTGAAAGGTACTATTCAAATGAATCTTTACTGCCAAGCAGTTATCCCAAAAGTCACCCTTGTCACTGTGAGCTCTGGAACAGGACCAAGGAGCTCCTACCAAATTCAAGCAGGGCTCAGCAACGCCCTGATCACACCGTGTGCACAAGCACGCCCGCTCTCATCACCGCCCCCCCATGCATGTAACACGTGCTCACCCATGAGTTCCACACTCTCACAAGCACAGCTGTTTGTTTACGTCAGGGATCAAAATTCAGGAACACAACTTCAGCAGGGGTTGAAATTGCCTTTTATAAACGATGTAGATCATTCGGAGAAACTGGGTCACATGTGATTAGGGACTAATAATAAAACTTAAAAGGTTATCTCCACCCCTGAAATGTCTATGAGTAGGAGAGAATATGACAAGAAAATACCATTTGACCAAGTTATGCAAGAAGACAGAGCTGGGATTCTGCAAGGGAGCTCTGAGCTCAGGTCACTCGCTCCAGGACTGCACTGGGCCAGGCTGTGCTGAGCACATACATGGCCCAGGGCCCAGGCCCTCCTGTGATACAGGCACCAGGGACCACTGCTGGGCTCTGTCCTCTCCAGCTTTCCCCTTGCCCAGGCCTCTGGGGGCTGGGGGAGAAGTCCTGGGGACGGAACACTGCCCTGAACACCACGCAGTCCCAGAAGGCCCAGGTTTCTTAGGACCTCCTGGCTGACCCCTCCCAGCCCTTCTGAACTGGGTGAAGGTGGGCCTCAGAGAGGGGGGAGGGGGAGGGGTGGCTGGGAGACAGCCAGGGGGCAGAGTCGGTTTTGACATCATTTTCAAACAAGGGCAATTGCTAGGAAAGAGAGATTTCAAATCCTCTCTGGCTATCTCACTGGCACCTGGCCTGTAACGCATTCCGGTTGAGCTCTGAGCAGCCCCTAGTAGCTCCCCACCCCCCATCCCGGTGCTGCCCTCCAGGCACCTGCGATCATGCCAGGCACATAGCAGGTGCTCAGTAAACGCACCTGGGCCTGCGCCCCTGGCAGGGTGGTCCCCGGACCACAGCAGAGCCGGTGGCTGGAGGGAGCCCGCGGCCCACTCACCGGCAGCTGCTTCTCCAGGCAGATGCTGAATGTCTTGGTGTGGTTGGGCTTCAGCTTCTTCAGGGGCACCCGCGTCTCCCCGATGAACTCGTTGTGGCCGAATTTGTCCTCATCACACACGGAGATCCTGGAGAGCAAGGGGCCTCTCAGTTTGCTTCCCAAGGCAGCAGGGGTTTGCAATCAGTGGGGAGTGGGAGGGGCAGGAGGCTGCGGGGGCGGGTGGTGGGGGAAGCGGGGAGCTGCGCCCGGGGCCTCACCCACCGCAGGGTCTTCCGGATCATGTCTTCATCCGTGATCCCGTAGTAAGTGAGGGTCTCGTTCCACGCGGGGTTCAGCGTGTTTCGGAGAGTTTTTGTTCTGAGTTTATTTGCCTGGAAAACAAAAATGATCCTCTGAGCATCAAGGAGGAGGGTGGACCCCTTAATGCACCCAGCACAGCCTCATCCCAATCCCACCACACCACCCCACCCTTTGCACACGTGCCCTTCCCCAGCGAAGGGGCACTAAAGCTGTAGCTCAGCTGACTTTAAGACCTGCAGATGATCTAGGTGACCTGGGTGGGTCGTGTCATCCAGGGGCCCTTAAAAGCAGAAGAGGGAGGCAGGAGAGTCTGAGAACAAAGAGCACGGGCGGCACTGCTCTGAAGATGGAGGACCGGCCACGAGCCAAAGGTGGGGGGGGGGCTCCGGAAGCTGGAAAGGAGCCTCTCCCCCAGAGCCTCCAGAAAGAATGCAGCTCTGCTGACAGCGGATTTCCATGCAATGGGACCGATGTCGGGCTCGCACCCTGCAGAGCCGGAAGGTCAGAGATCTGTGGTGTCGTTAAAAACTACAACAGGAGGACCCTGCCTCCTCAGCATGTGCGCAGGAGAGACACAGAGACAGACGGACGGGGGGGGGGGGGATGTTTGCGGGAGGTGGGGTCTGGGCTTCTGGAAGCCCAGCTGTGGGGCTGGACATTCCTCTCTCAGCCTCCTTGCCTTTGCTCAGGCTGTTCCCTGCCTGGAAGGCCCCCCTCCCCGGAGGATGCCTGGGGGCGGCCTCCCCTCCCTCTTCGATGCTTCCGGAGAGCTTTGTTCTGAGACTCCTTGCACGTCTTGCCCCTTTTAGACTAAGCTCTGGGTCCAATTCTCTCTGATGCCTGCCACAAACTGGCTCAGGCTTTGAGGTCAGACAGCCCTGGGTTCAAATCTCAGCCCCACCACTCGTATAAACTCCTTGGTGCCCAGCAGGTAATGTGTCTCTGCGTGTCAGGCTCCCCACTGTACAAAGGGCCTAACGACACCTTTCTCTCAGCCTTGTTTTTCGGGAGCCTTCTTGACAAGGAGACTGACTGCGCTCGATAAAACGCTGCCCTGTGTAGGAAATCAACCACACGTGGGGTCCCTAGACCGCAGCAGCCAGATACAGCGACTTGAGGTCCCCAGAGTCTAGAGATGCATGGGCACTGAGCTCCCGAGTTGGGCACCTTCCTCTGGTCACATGAGGCCAGCTCTCACCTCCCTGGGAGTCGCCCAGCAGCACGAGGACACGGAGGCCTGGAGTGGGGAGCCTGCTCCCCACTCGTGCAGGAGGGGCCACCACCGTTTCTTCCACTGCCCCGCCTTCCCAGGGAGGGAGAAACCGCCCCTCCTGACCTGCGTCCGCCCTCCACCACCAGTGGGAGCCTCATCCGGGGCTTTGAGCCCCAAAGTTAACTCAGGTCCCAGCGGCCTGTGGCTACTCAGCCCTGTGCGGCCACCAGGGGGCGGGACCGGCCAGTTTGTCTGCACTTGTCCCCACCGCTGATTCTTCCTCTCTTTCAGGTCGCTAGAGGGCCCGGAAGGAATACCCCAGCCCTGGCTTCAAAGAAAGAGGCCAGGACAAGAACACCAGCCACCAGGCTCTGCTGCTCAGGCTCCAGTGTCCCGAGTCCCGCTTCCCTCTGCCTCCACCCGGGTCTCTACTCGGAAACGAGGCTGCTGGACTCTGAGTGTCCCCCACAGCATAGCGTCTGCCCAACTCACCCGAGACATCTGTGGGTCCTAGGGCCAGGGAAGGACCCGATTCTGAGAAGATGTGACTGTCCTTCCCATGAAATTGCAAATAAAACTACACTGAACCGTAGATGTATGAAAGGAAGTCTAATCAAGTTCTGAGCTTCTGGTGCTAAAGGCCAGCTTAATGCTTTTGCATAATAGTGAATTAAAAAAAAAAAAATTTCCCCCCTCTCCTTTCATGGATCCACCCGTTGGGCTGGTCTGCCTGTCGGGTCACCTGGTGCAGGAACAAAGGTCCTGTAGTCAGAGAATCTGGGCGGAGGCAGATCTTCACCCCCCTGGTGGAAATCACAGAGCAGCCCCATCAAGGCATTAAAGGCTCTGCTAAGTCCTGCAGTAAAGAAACCTGTTTAGAGAGTTCCCGCCATGGGTCAGCGGTTAATGAACCTGACTAGCATCCATGAGGACTCGGGTTCGATCTCTGGCCTTGCTCAGTGGGTTAAGGATCCAGCGTTGCCGTGAGCTGTGGTGTAGGTCACAGATGTGTCTCGGATCCTGTGTTGCTGTGGCTGTGGTGTAGGCCGGCAGCACAGCTCCGATTGGACCCCTAGCCTGGGAACCTCCATATGCCTCGGGTGCAGCCCTAAAAAGACAAAAAAAGAAAAAACCTGTTCAACAATGTTTCCCAATGTTCTCTGGCCGCAGAACCTTCTGTTTACAATACATTAACCTCCAGTGGGGGATGTTTATTAGCAAAAGGCTGGCCGGGAAATTCTCTGGGGGAATTCCCCCAACTCAGCGGGCAGATGGATCTGGGAGGCCTAGAGGGTGTGGGGCTGACGGGGCGCTCTGGGGGGAGGTGGAATGAACCCAGCAGCTTGCTTGCGCTCTGAGTGGGTGTGGGGGCTGTGGGCCTGCCTGGGTACCCCAAACCCAGCATGGGTCCCAGTCACGGCAGGCGGGCAGTGGGGGCCCCCTCACCTTACTGGCTCCAGGCAGGAGGTGCAGCTTGACGTAGGGGTCGGCCAGCCCGTTGTGGTCCATCGGCTTCAGGCCCTGAGCAGAACAGAACGGCAAAGGCTAGAATTAGGGGGCTAGGGACCCAGAGCATCCAGGGCCTCTGGGAACCTGGGTCAGCAGGCCTCCCCGTCCCCCCAGGCCTCCGGGCTGGCTCCATGCATGACCCTCTTCACAGAGGCCCAGGATGGGGGAGCCGGTAGGGCTGAGGCTAGGGCCATCTCCCCTTCCCCCAGCGCCTGGCCCTGGGCAGGGCTCACGGGGCGTCTGTCATCAGCCTTTCTCTTCCTCTTCTCTGGAGGCCAGGTAAGGCACCTTCCCCTGAATGAGGCCCTTCCTTCTTTCCGATTCCCGTCCCCCTGCTCCCCAAACACGGCGCCTTCCCTCATCGACCTTAAGTCCTTGGGACCCTCCGTCCACTCATCCACACGCTTCCCTCTGTGGCCATGGGGAAATGTTCCACGTCCTGGACACCAGGCTCCATTTTTCTCTGGCTTTGCCAGAGCCCCCAGCCACTCTGTGTCCCCCGGAGGCCACACACGCCAGGCGACCAAGGAGGTCCCTCCCAAGATGGCACCCCTCACCCACTTCCAACAACCACCCAAGTGTGCACAGCCAGGAAGCCCTTGGAATCATAAACAGACAGGGGCTTAGCTGACCTCATGCCTGCTCTCATTTCCGAGAGCTATTTTTTTTTCTGGATGGCGTGTGGGGACACAGGGAGGCAGGGTGGCAGGTGCAGGGCAGAGCCGGCAACCCCGCCACACCGTTCAAAGGGAAACTGCAAGCTGGCGGCCGGTGACCAGCCCACCTCCCCAGCCCTCAGGGGAGCCATCCCTGCCTTGGTTTGGGGAGGGGGGTGAGATATGAGGTGGGGGCTTCTGACATCCCGCCACCACTGCTCCGCTACCAGGAAGGGGCATGTGGGCTTCAGGGCCAGGCTGGTTAGGTCTCTGCGCCCGCTTTGCTGGGGGTGTGGACGATGGCATGCGCCTCCTGAGCCAAAGCCTTAGCATTTATAAGAGGGGTTAATAGTTCCTATGTCCTGGGGTGGCTGTAAGAGCTGAGGCAGTGCTGGCACGAGGCCCGGCTGGTGGGGCATCTGCTCCCCTTCCCCTACTTCCCAGGGCCCCTGGAAGAGGCCAGAGAAGCAGCTGAGGGCGGAGGTGGGGTAAATGAGCTCTGCCCTGCCCCGCGGGGCCCGTGGAGGACAAGCCTGGCCCGTTGCAACATAGGCCTCGCTTCCCACCTGTCACCCTTTCCCACGAGGTTGGAACCTCCCAGGACTGGCGGTTCTCAGTTCTCCCAGTTCTGCTGGGGATGCAATGAGTACCCAAGCCCACGTGTGTGCTGTGTGTGTGTGTGGGGGGGGAGGCGTCTTCTCCAGGATTGAATTAGGAACACAACACCTGATGCTCACAACAACCACACGGGCGGGGCGATGATTAACCCCATTTTCCCATTTTACAGATGAGCAAACTGAGGCTGCTTTGACCACCTAGAAGGAAGGCTGGCCAGAGACCCCCCCCTGTCCGCTTCAGCCTCCCCCACACCCCAGCCCGGCCTATGCCTGCATCACACCCTCCCTCAAAGAACTGCCTCTAAGCAGCAGGTGAAGTGGGAAATGGGGGAGCCGCCAAGGCTCAGGGTCCTCCCGTCCCAGCCTCTAATGCCGTGAGTGACGCAATCCTGGGGGGCCATGTACACGTGTGCACATCCCCCCACCCCCAAGTACACTCACACAGCCCCTCTGGAGCCCGGGTAGGGAGGGTGAGGCACACGGCACAGGAGGGGCCCAGGGTCTGGGTGGGGAGGAGAAGAGATGGCTCTGGCCGGAGTGGCCTGACAGCCGGTGCCCACTCCCGGCCCCCGGGCCTGGATAACCTCTACACAACTGGGTGCAGGGAGAGGGGACGGGGTCTGCGCGGGCCCTGCGGCCTGCCCCCACCTCAGCCCAGCTGGGGGGTATTAGATTCCCAGCTCAGTCTGGAGGGCAGGTCTGCAGCCCCTGGCGGGAAGGCAGAGTGCCCCGCATCACAGCCCAAGCAGCACCCAAGGAGAGAGCAGGGGCGAGGGGGGGCGGTGCACAGGCCCAACAGGGACACTACTCAGCCCTGCCAGGGCAGTCGGCCATGGTGGCCCAGGCCGGGTGGGCAGAACCGGGCACCTCTGGGTGGGCAGGGTGGGAAGAGGGGCAGAGAAGCGGCAGGGTGAGGGGGGCTGGGCCGGGGCAGCTGGGCTGGCCGGAAGGAAGCTCGTTGCTCTGCGCCGGGCCCAGGCCCTTCCCCAGCTCTGCGGGGAGGGAGGTTCCATGGGCCGCACGGCCGCCCTTACCTTGCGGGAGAACATCAGCTTGGGCACCTTCCTCCCAGAGGGAGCGATGCAGTGGGGGACGAAGGGAACAGCTTGGCTGAGAACACAGAGCTGACGGGTGTCAGCTGGGGGTAGGGCTCCCCTCGGACACCCACCCAGAGAGCGAGAGGGGCCGGTGTGAGCGGGGCCCATCAGAGCCGGAGGCCACGCCGGCAGCTCCCGGGGAGGGGAGAGGCAAGGTACTGAGCACCTCAGGCCAAGGCATCCGAGTCCCACCCTCGCCTCCCGGCCTTCCCTCCTCTCCCTCTCCCGCTCCCCAGCTCCGGGGGGCTCCGTCCCCTCAACCCCCGACCCCGGCTCCTCTTCTCCGGCTTCTCTGTTCTACTTTCTCCAGACGCCTCGCTGCACAGGGCTTTTTAGGGGGATGGTGCTCTGTGCCCTCAGCACAGACGCGCCCTGGGTGCGGGCGGCGGGGCCTACCTTGGCCTTGCTGATGGTGCAGTGGAGGGCGTTGTTCTCCTGGTCGTAAAGCAGGCTGAAGTCCAGCGTGCCCAAGGCGGCTGCGGACAAGGAGGGCTTGGGTTACGCAGGGGCCGCCCGGCCACCCAGCCTCGTGTTGTCAGACGCGCCACGCCGACCGCTGCCAATGGAGCACCTTCTGCACACCAACCCCCCTACCCCGGGAGGGAGCTGAGGCTCAGAGGGATTAGGCCTCTCACCCTCAGACACCGTGAATGGCGGCCCAGAGCCCAACCGAGGCGGTGGGCCCCCGACCCCTGCACTGTGCCTCTCCCCCTGTGGCTGGCCCAGCGTGGGACCATGCCCTCTGGGTTTCCTGTCCTCCTGGTGCAGTTCCCCCGCCTGTCAGCCGTCACAGGATTGTGAGAAGGCAGAGGGGTAGGGCGCCGTGGGGCTGCAGGCCCTGGACTGGCTGGGCCGCCCACTGACCCCCCAGCAGCACTGAGGGCCGCGACTTCCTGGTCACGCTGGTCCCGGGGAGTCCTGGGAAGGCTGAGAGGAGCAGCTGGGCTGGTTTGCTGCAACCCTCAGCCTCTAAAAGGCATGATTCCCAAGGGCGGGGCCAGGGTGGGGCCGTGACTAGATGCAGCTGCTGCCCTGAGCGTGATCACAAGCAGCAGCTGGGGCCATGCGAAGCGGCTCCCACATGAAGGTACGCAGGGGGAGGGGGTGTAGGGGGGATTGGGGTGGGGGCAGACCTCGGAGGCAAGTCTCCCACCTTGAGATGCACATTCACAGAATGTCTTTAGAAGCCTAGATCCTGCTTGCAGGCTGCCAGGTTGGTCAACTGGCACCTTGTTCATTCATTCTCTACCAAGTGTTTACAATATGCCAGATTCTAGGAATGAAGATATCAGTTTAGGCAGGATTCCTGCCCCAAGGGAAGCACAGCTTAATGGGAGGAACAGATGAAAGGGATTGGCCACAACAAAGTCTGGTGGTGTGTCAGGATCGATGAGGGGCCCAAGGGTGATACCTGGCCTGGATATGAACAGGGGCCATCAGGGAAGACTTCCTGGAGGAAGGGCCACTTCACCTAAGCCATGAAAGATGAGCAGGGCTTGGCCAGTGCAGACTGAGGCTGGGGGAAGGGGCATTCCAACCACAGGCCAACCTAGGAGGGGGCACACGTAGGGTTAGCGACCCGCCCTCTGACGTCTGACCCTGGGTTCAAATCTGGGGTCTGCATTTCCTGGCTGTGTGACCTTAAGATATCTTATCTAGTCTCACTGTGCCTCAGTTTCCTCATCTGCAAAATGGAGACACATCAATATCCACATCAGAGCACTGCACTGTGCCCAGAGCACAGGAAGCACTCAGATAATTAGAGAAGGAACAGATCCATTTAGGTGATTTTTCTACATAACTGTACTTGCCCCTCTGAGACACGTTCTGGAACGAACTCACTGCAAACTGGATCATTCCCCTCCCAGCCTTTGTGAGCAGAATACACAAATGGTCTCTGAATAACCTGAGTCATTGTCATGACCACTTATCTGGGCGGGGTGTCAGAGTCCTAGCCCAGAAGGGCGGGTGAGCCGACGCTTGCACCCAGGCATCCCAATGGCCACTCTTTCTGAAGCTTTTCTGCGTTTTTTCCTGCTTCCCCCTTGGCTGTCAGCTTCAGCCCCTGTTAGAGTACTTGCCTCTGACAGCACGAAAGGCCTTCCCTCCTGTTTCTGCTGCAGATCGGGTGAGAATACTTATTAATATCGTGTCTAAACTAAAAGTCAATAGGCCTCCATTGGGGCCTCAAGTTCTTTTTCCCAAGTGGAGGGTGTGCACTTTCGTCCATCTGTACCTGCCTTTTGCTGGACCGCCATAACCTCCGTCTGCAGGTGGGCCGCTGAAGGGGCTGCCAGCGGACTTTCTGTCACCACACCTGTAGCCATTAACAGCCACGGGCCCAAGGTTCTCCAGGCTCAGGCTTCAGTAATAACACCCTCCAAAGTTCTTGGCTTTGCACGGCAGTAAATCAGCCTCTGTTCCGTTCAGGCGTAAGCCATGGCTTGTTCCTCCCAGACCTGAGCTTCCTGAGGGCAGGGACCATGCCTCGGCCATGCCTGTGACAGCAGCAAAAAGCAGACTTTCAATCCACACGGCTGTTTTAATCCAAACCAACTCATTCTCCAGCTGCTCATGGGAGCTGAGATATGCTGTTATCTTCCACGTTAACAAACACGGTCCACTGGAGTCCCGTCGTGGCTCAGCAGTAACGAACCCGACTAGGATCCATGAGGATATGGGTTCGATCCCTGGCCTTGCTCAGTGGGTTATGGATCTGGCGTTGCCGCGAGCTGCGGTGTAGGTCACAGATGCAGCTCAGATCTGGTGTTGCTGTGGCTGTGGTGAAGGCCGGCAGCTGCAGCTCGGATTCGACCCCTATAAGACCATAGTCCACAGTCTCTGCCTGGTTCCCAGTGCCACAAAGGACAAGCCAACAGACTGGGTCCCCACTAGAAAATCCAGCTCCAGGCAGGTCTAGGGGCCCTTCCACTTGCTCTACAGATATCTGTGTTTAAGGAGAGCCCGACACTGCTCCTGTTATCACTTCCCAGAAGGAACGGCAAGATTAGTATTGCCTCAGGATGGGGTTGATGAATTTCTTTCATCTCCAATGCAAGTTTCATAAGAAGTCATAATTTATAAATAGAATCTCGGTCACCATTTTGAGAGACTTGCCGGTGATGGAGCTCTCTGAGACAGAGTCTTTAGTTCCTATTTGGAGAAATAAGGCTCAGAGAAGGGAGGTGATCTGGTCAGGGTGGCACAGCCGAGCTGGACCCAGAATCCCTCTTCCCTTCCATCCAGATGGTTCCGATTTTAGAGCCCAGTGGCTTCCTCCAGTTTTTTGTCTGCCACTTTGTTTGGCTGAAATCTTAAGAGGATGCAATGGAAAACCAGAAGAGAGAAAAGCAGAATTGCTCTTGCAGCGCAGGGAGCAGGCAGGAGGCTGCTGCCTTGGAGGGGCCTCTGAATTGAAACCACCCTGGGTGCAGCTGAGGTGGGCCCTAAAGGCAGGAAGGTGCTGGTCTGTGGGAGCCACACGGTCCTGCCCTCGAGCCACTCAAATCACATGTCCTGCCTGAAGTTGACTTCCTCGGATAAATAATGAGGGCTGGGCACCACTGGGCCTTCGAGAGTTGTCACCCGCTTGTTGATAATTATAGAGCTTTAATGGGTCTAATTCAGAGAAAGTCAAGCTCGAGCCCCTGTCAGTTCCTCTAAAGCAGAACCTTCCTTTGCTCTGCTGATGGAGGCTGACAGCATCATTTTGACCTTGGTTTGCACCTGGACTTTCCTCACCCTTGGGAATAGGAAATCGGTACTTTTTTTTTTTTTTTAGAAAAATGTCAGCCTCTCAAGTAGTTTTTAAAAAAGATATGGCAAGAAGCACAGAAAATGATCAAACCTGAGCTGAAAGCATTTCAGGTTGGGGAAACTGAGGCACTGACCAGCCCCTGTAGGAGGACCATACGTCATACAGTCCTGCTTCCCAGGAGCTCTGAGGCAGAGGGTCAGGACTCTTATAAACCATTCATTCCCCTGCTTTAACTTGTTTACAGGTTTTCCACTGCCTTCTGAGCTCAATTTAACCTCCTTGGTGTGGCCTTCAAGGCCCTTTGTGATATGACCGTTTTGGTCTCCTCAGCAATCTCCCCACCTTGCTCCAGCCACTCGACGCTTCGTTTTTCTGCTATGCCTGTGTCCTCCCTCCTCCTGGCCTCAGAGCCCCCTCCCTGTGGGGGAACTCGGTGCAAACCAGGGTTTCTCATCTGGCCTCCTGACTCCCTGTTCTCACTGCTCTGTGTCTCCGTTTCCATGAACTCCTTGATGTCAGAAATCGGTGCCTCAGGCCTTCTAGAACCTCCACACCCAGCACAATGCCTGACACCTACTTGGTCTCATGAGGCTGACTGCAGAGAAACCTGGTCCGGGCAGACTATGACCGGACACCAAGGAAAGGGAATCTCAGCCAGTGGGGACAGGGATGTTATTCCAGCTGAGGGACCTCCGGGCAGGCCTAACCCGACTCCTCTGCTCCATCCCTGCTTCAGGCCTCCGTGGGCATCGGTTCTGACCCAGCCCAGGTTGAATCATGCAGGGGCGGGTGTATGCCTGGGCATGAGATGAAATTCTGGCCAACGAGACAGAAGAAGAGGGACTTCTGGGAGAGGTGCTGTGGCTTTTAAACTGAGACACGGAAGAGAAAACTGATCCTTCTCAAATGTGGGGTCTTACTGCTACTTGGGACACCTGCAGTGGCAACAGCCACCCTGGACCGTGAGGGAGGGCTGCCTAAGAGGAAAAGGGCACAGACAGTGGAAAGAACGACAGAACCATCACCGCTGACGCTGCTGCTGAGCAGCTACATGAATCTGCCTCAGTGCCACACAACCTCGTCAGTCCTCACTGTTTCGGGCACTCTGGTTTTTCTGCTGTTACAACCCAAAGCACTCCAGTCATTACAGCTGTGAAGAAGGGACTGGGTTTCCACAGGTGAGACTGGGTGGGAGAGCATCGCAGGCAGGGGAGCAGCACGTGCGGAGGGTGGGACATAGGACCCACAGGGAGGGCAGCGAGCACGGGGGTCCACTTAGCCAGGCCGTGCCGTGGACCCCTGGGAGCGGAGGGCCCCGGGGGTCCTTCTAACTCCAACATTCAGCGTCTCTTCTCCATTGTCGCTCCTCTATTAGATCAGTTTGGAATCTGTCAATTTGGTGCTTGTGCTTTGAGCTGCCTTAATAAAGGATGGGCTTTAAAGAGAAGGAAGAAAAGGCCAAATAAACAAACAGTACTTCACGCTTGGCCTTGGACGACAGAGCAACCGTCCTAATTTCTTTTCGTTAGACGAGAGATAATCCAATAATTAGGGCAGCAAATAGCATAACCCTGGCTAAAGCCGTAATGAACCATCTGGCTTGAATCATTTAGGCTTATTGTAGGGATCTGGCTGTCAAAGCCGAGAAGGGGGTGCAGCCTGGGGCCACTGGGCAGGGAGCGGTTCCACCCTAGAGCCTGGTTCCCCCACAAGCAGCAGCCAAGATTTCCGTGGGCCAGGCCTGGGATATTTGTTTAGCCACTAATGGGATCTAAGCCCAGGGTGACTGCCCTTTGAAGTGGATGACACCCTGGCTCGGCCACACGTTCTCCTCCTTGGCTCTTTTCAGCAGAGTGCCCTGGTGACATGGGTGTGGCCAGCCCACGGTTCAGGCTGGCGAGGCTGTGTCCAGACTGCCTCGTACGCTGACCCCAAGTGCATCTGTCCGCTGCTAGGACAGTGAAGGTCTGGAAACCGCAGCCTTGTTCCCTTCCTGCTGCTGGGACGGGGTTCTGTGAAGGACCGCTGAATTGGCATGGGGCAGCTGGCCTGAGCTTTGCACTTTCTGCCTCCCTCCTTGCCTGTGCGTTCAGGGACAGCTCAAAGAAACAACCAGATTTCTCACCTCTTAGCCTGATGACCTGAGAGGGCCCTGGGTCGATTTAGAGCTAACAAAGGGGTGACCTGGGTCTCAGGGCCTGCCCAGAGGCACAGCAAGTAAGCGGGTGCACCTTGCCCAGGGTACCAGGAGCCGGGGTGGGGAAGATCCAGCGCACAGCCCAGAGGGCCATAAACCCTCCGACCCAGTTTCCCCAGGCTGGCAGCAAAGTGGAGGGTGAGGGCTGCTCTCCATCCCCATGCCCAGGGGCAGGGCCTCAATATGCCAGGCTCTGGCCAGAAAAAGGTAACGCCCGCAGCTTCCCAGCACAGGCGGGGTGGGACCCACTGGTGTGATAGGCCTCCTCCCACTCGCTGCTCCTGGGCCTCCCTGGGTAGGGTGGTGAGAGGTCGGGCCCCACCTCTTCAGCAGTGGTGCCGGTAACCCCCACCCGCAGCTTCCAGAGGCACGTTTTATGTTGGGGGAAACTCCGGACCCCCTGGCTTGAGCTCAGTGTGGGCGCTCAAGCCAGGGGCGGTCACCCTCGCTGCTCTGTGCTGCGCTGCACGGGGTGATGGGATCCGGCGGGCCCCGATGGGGCTAGACTTCGAGCGACCCCTGTCCGGAAAGGTCCACATTTCAGGCAGGGCTGGCGGTTTTCCAGCTTTGAGAGTGACGAGGCTGGGGTTATGGCCGGGCCGGGGGCCGGGAGAGCAGCGCTACCCTCATGCCTATCCCCATCCCGCGCAAATCCATCCCGCATGGGGTGGCGATCTCTCGGTTCCGGTTTCTTCTCCAGTCGCGGCGCGGGCAGAGCCCAGAAAGGCGCCAGGAGCCCCAGCCGGCCGGGCCTCGGCACCGGAGACCGCTAGCCTACTCCCTGGGGCTCGAGGCTCAGCCCAGGAGAAGGAGGAGACGCGGGCTGGGGTGTGGGGGGGCCCTTCCTGGCCGGGGAAGCTGGTGTAACAGGTGGACGAAGGTCGGCGGCCCGGTCGAGCGCAGCGGCGGGATCCATGGACGCGGGAGTCGGAACCGCCAAGGATTTTCCAAAGGACAAGCGGCCCCGCGGTCCCCTGGTCCTCGGCCCGCGCGCCAGCCAAGCCGCCGCGCTCTGTGGCCGCCGCGGGGCCCACCCGGGAGGCCGCTTGGCCCTGGCCCCCGGCGCCCTCCACCTCCCGCCCAACCCTACCCTCGGCTGTGGGGCTGGTCCGCCGCGAGCTCCGGGGCGGGGAGTGATCGCGCGGTCGGCAGCAACTGGTGTCTCTCCAGATCCACCCTGCCCGAGAACAAAAGCTGCCTCTCGCACCGCGGCTCCTCGCCGGCGGGCCGAGAGGAAACCTGGGAAGCCGGACCCCGGAAAGAGGGGACCCTCAGGGGGCGCCCGTAAACTTCCCACCTCTCCGATCCGCTCGGGGGAGGTGTCAGGACTGTGTGTGCGGGGCGCTCGGAGAACGCAAGGCGCAGCCAAGGGCTGCCACCCGGCAGGGGGTGTGCCGGGGGAACCGAGACCGCAGCGGGACCGAGGGCGGGCGAGGTCGCCAGCGCAAGCAGCCACGGCGAGGCGGGGCCGAGAAGCCGGCGGGTGGGAAACTTACTGCAGTCGTCGGACTCGTAGCCGTCGGCGTCCGGCTCGTCCTCCGGCGGTTTGGCGGGCGGCCGCGCGGGGCTGGGGCCGCGGCTGGGGCCGGGGCTGGCCCCATAGGCTCCGAAGAGCTGGTCGACATCCTCGTCTTCGTCGCGGGAGCCGTCGGAGGGGCTGCGGCGACCCGCGCTGGCCGGCGCCGGGCGCGCGGGGGCGTCTGGAGGCGCAGCGGCGCGGAGCCCGGCGTCCGGGGGCAGGCCCCGCGGGAAGCGGGGGAAGTAGTCGGAGATCTGCTTGATGGGCCGGATGGGGCCGGGGCACACGTCGATGGCCATATGCTCCTGGATGCTGATGGTCGCCTTCTCCCCGCGCCGCCGGAGAGTCATGCAGGCAGCGCGGCCCCGCCTGGGCGCGGCCCGAACCGACACGGCGCGGCCCCGGCCCGGGGGTGGCTCAGCAGGCCCGGCGGGGCTCGGCTAGGGCTGCGAGCATCGCCGGCGGCGCCCCCGGACGGCCCTGACGCCGCTGCTGCCTGTTCGGCTGTGGCCGGCGCGAGTGAGTGCCAGGGGCCGGCAGGCAGGGGGCGGGCCCAGCCCGCGTCACCGGCAGCCGCCGAGCAGCGGGCGGTGCAGAGCGGAGCGAGCCGAGTGGCGCCGCATTCACTCGCACTCACACCCGCGCGCACGCGGGCCCGGGACCCCGCGCGCGCACACTCGGCGGGCAGTGCCCCGGGCGCCTTCCACTCACGCACGGCAGGACCGGCGGGAGCCCAGCCGGCACCCACAGGCACACCCCCGCTCGTTCCCGGTGTGCCTGCACTTTTCTGGGCTCCGTTCACTCTCATAGGACACACCGGTGTGCAAGGACACGCCAAGCGCACAGAAACGTGTGCAGAACGGGGTGGGGGGAAGAGCCCACAGCTCACACCTGCAGGACACACGTACCCATACAGAGTTGGCTGAGGCCACTGTGACACCATAACCCTCCAATACACACACATCCCTAACAGGACGCACAAACAACACTTGTCGAGGTGCTCAGGGGACTCAGGGCACCCATGGCCCCAGCACGCCTAACAGGACATACAAACACACCCAAAAAGTGATCAGGGGACTCAAGGGCACCCCCCCCACACACACACAGAGCTACACTCCTAGGGGCGCCAGGACAGGATGCTCACACGCTAGTGCTACATGTACATCCTCAGCTGTCCAAGGTCACGACCAGCTCAGTCTGTCCACACTGCCTCTCGGGTCACACACGAACACACTCTCTAACCAACAATCAGTCTCTCACTTGGTCAGGGAGTAGGTTGAGGGACGAAGCCCTCTCCTGCCCCCCCATGTGGACAGGGGGTGTGAGGACCTTGACCACAAGCCCTGGGCAGGAGAGGATGGGGGTGGGCAGGGCCTGGGCATTCCAGGAGTGATGCATGAGGCAGAGGTGAAGCGGCTGGGCCTGGGCGCGGCCAGCCCTGGGCTCAGGCTTCCCACATGGTCAGATAACCAAACAAATCCCAGCCGGCCCAGCCCTGGCTGCTGTCCTGCTTTCTGGGAACATAGCTCTATGAAGAATGGCTGCTCCCTATACAGGTGTGTCCCCAGAAAGTCCTGGGCATAGATGGAATCTTGTTGATTCTCCGGTTTCCACTGACACCAGAAATGCTCATCTTCTTGGCTGGGTCCCTTCCAGGAAGCTGAATGAGGGCCCCAAGCCTGTGTCCCCCTCCCCCATAACCCCTGCGGAGGTGGGGAACAGAGAGAAGACAGAGGAGGCCTCACCTTCAGTATCATTCTGGCAGATGGTTAGCGCTCGCCAAACCTCAGTTTCCTCATCTGTGAAATGGGGCTAGTTCCAGCCTCACAGTGTTGTGGAGAGTCCGCATCTGGCAAAGAGCATGGCAGGTGAGGGGTGCTCACCTGTGTCAGCTCACCTGTGTCAGCTTTCTCTTCACCCTGCCTTTGGGAGACGAGACTCACTGGCAGCACTCGTGATGACAATCCACAGGTTATTTTGTGGCAAGTTCTGAACTGGGTGGTGACAGCCACCACCCAGCCTTGAAAACTATGGCTTACCCTGTCAAGGGCCGTCGTGGCTGTCGTCTCACTGATTCCTTGTATCCCCCCATGCTGTAGGCAGGGTACAACATTCCCATTTTGCAGGTGAGGAAATGGAAGCTCAGACACAGTGACTTCCCCGGGTAACTGCTGGCTGGTGGCAGAGCTGGGGTTAGAACCCAGGTGCCCTGATTTCTTGGCGGCCTCCTTTGCCCCCACCCCTGCCTCTCCCTCCCCACCCCTACAGAGCAGAGCTGGAAACAGGTAAGACCTTGCTCTCCTGAGGTCTTCCCGAGGCTTCTTGGATGGGGACAGCCCAAACCAAGGAGGAAGAGGAGAGGGAGGGGGAGGGAGCCAAGAGTCCCGAGGGTTGCAATGGGAAGGATCAGGCCTGGGGGCTCCCTAAGGACAATCTGGGGTCCTGGTGGCAGAGAAATTCAGCCTGCCAAGAGTCAAAGGCCAAGAGTCAAAGGCCAAGGGGGGGACAGAAGAGCCTGGAAGCCTAACATGGCATTTCTGGGAATCCTTAAGGGGATTAGTCCTTAAATAGGCACAGAGTGACTTCTGTGCCAGAGGTGGCTGCATCACAAAGTGATTATGTAATGACACTGAGCCATCAGGTTGTAATTCATTCACTGGGGGAGCATGACAATGCTGTCAGCAACTTACAGACGGGGAAGCTGAGCCTTCAGGAGGTCCAGCAACTGGGAGTGAGAGCCTGGATGTCCTGACCCCTGACCCCTGACCCTGTGCCCTTCTGATGTCAAGGCTCTGACTTTGTGTTCACCGAGTGGGGACAGAAGGGGACTGACCACATCCTGCTGGCCCCTTGACCTTCGGTGAGTCTGGCTTTCCGGAAGATCAGCTCCCAGCTCTGGGGAGGGTCTGGAAGAAGTGGAGTAGAAGGCCCGCCTCCAAAGCATCCAGTCAGGAACACCAGGACACCTGCGGGAGAAGCACGTGGCGTATTTGGGGCCACCCTCTGGCAGGTGACAGAGTTGAGAGCCACTCTGAGGTCTGAGTTCATCCAGCTATGAGCCCAGCTGAGACGGGGTAGGACCCCCTGGAAAGGGGTAGAATTGGTGTTTTCTGGACTGGTGTCTAGTTTCTAGAAAGAGGAAGGACAGGAGAGTTAGGCAGATAGAGTCAAAAGCCAGTGTCTCCCTCCCCCTGACAGTGTCTGATTTGGGGCAAGTTGCTTAGCTTGGGCCCTCAGTGTCACCTGTGGATTGGGAGCAGCCACATGAGAAATGAAGGTGCGTAAATGCACAAGGCGCCTGGCACATCACAGGTGCTCAATGAATTGTCACTCTCCGTGCAAAGCATCATCAGATGCCCTGTGCTGGCCTCAGTTTCTCTAGCGGTGAAATGCGGTTGGCTGCCCTCTTCGGGTCTGCAGCAGGGACCAGATGATGCTGGGGAAAGGCACTGAGAGGTGAGCGTACCTGCCGAGGCTGGGGCACCGGCTGGTGTGTGTGGGCATCTTTAAACAGCTGGACAGGTCCAGACCCCATCCGTCATGTTGCCTTCCATTCCCCATGCTGTGGTGGGCAGCTGGGCAGCTGGCCTTGGCCTTGGCAAAGTCAAGTGGCAAAGTCACAGCCCTCAGGCCTCCTGGACTCTTGATCCTTCCCTACCTGTTCTCCCAATGGGCTTCTGAGCGCCTCCCCTCCACAACACGCACACACAGAGGCCCCATCCAGGCGGAAGCAGTCTCCTCCAAAGGTGGCCCAGGCACCTCTCTCACCAGGATGCCTGTTAATAATGCAGATTCCAGGCCCTACCTCACACCCACCAACTCAGATATGTGTGTGAAGGCTCAGGGTGTGTCCTAAAAAGCACCTCTGGCCTATTTTTCTAGACAAGTCTTTTGATGAGAATTGCTGGATTAGGAGGTGTAGTTTAATATTCTCACCGGTTTTGCTCTTCAGTGGGCAACACTTGGGGGAGGGCTGGAATTTCTAGAATGTTTTGGCAGAGTCCCACCAGGGAGTCTGAAACACCCCACAGTGGGCATTACAATGACTTTTTTTTTTGTCTTTTTAGGGCTGCACCTGCGGCATATGGAGGTTCCCAGGCTAGGGGTCCAATCGGAGCTGCAGCCTCAGATCTACACCACAGCTGCAGCCATGCAGGATCCGAGCCGTGTCTGCGACCTACACCACAGCTCATGCCAACGCCGGATCCTTAACCCACTGAGCAAGGCCAGGGGTCCAACCTGCATCCTCACGGGTGCTAATCAGATTCCTTTTCGCCGAGCCACGATGGGCACTCCTACAATGACTTCTTTTCCGGCTGAGGGCGACCCATTAAAGCCCGTCTTTCCCGTAGGTGTCAGGCACTTAGGGGAAATGACCTTCCCCTTGCACTTGGCTGGGTGACCCTGGCCGGCCTCTCTGGATGTTATCCTTATGCCCTGGGAGGAACGCCCCCCACCCCCACCCTGGCCTAACCCCAGTTCCCACCCTTCCCTGATTACTGGGAGGAGCTTTGGCCTGCTGTGCTGACAGAAACTTCTCTGTATTAATAAGAAATTTCAACCCGAAGGAGTGTCTGCTGGAGGAATTCCAAACACTTGCTGTTTGATGGAGAGGGGCCTTCCGCGGCTCTGGTCCATTCATTCCTCTAAGAACCCAATAGTTATTGAGTAGCTACCCTTCTGCAGGTGCATCTGGTGATGAACAAAGCCCCATTCCGCTTTAGCTTCCAGCTAGAGGAGGGCAAATCAAGAAGGGACAGAGGCGCCATCACTCTGACTGTCCCCTGCCTCTTCCTTGGCCTACCCCGGGAAGCGCATGCAGAGTCGACACAAGCAAGCCGAGGGAAGTGTTTGCCATGTTGCCTGTGGCTGCTGCGGGGCAAACTGGATGCATTCAACGATATTAAAAATGCAGCTCTTCCTGGTCATTTATTTTGCACATTTCATAAACACATTATGCTTGTCACAGTACACTCACTAGCACTGGGCCTACCAGAGGGACAAAGTTACACTTACCTAATGATGTTATTTCGCAGATGTCAAATGCTTGCGGAACTGTCGTGGCGGCCTAAAGGTTTCAGAGAGATGCTCACCTCCTTTCCCGCTGGGGACACCTGTCCAGTGGTGTGCAGGACACAGGCCCCTGAGCCCCTCACCTCGGCCACCCCTCCCGCTTTTGGAGGCCTAGAGAGTGAGGTCATGGCCCAAAGTCACACGAGGCCAATGAAGGACTCAAGCCCAGGGGCTGCAGGGAGGGACCACGGCTCTGTCCCTCTCCACGTTAGGCCGTGGTCTCGGGTGCCCTGGGTGCCGGGTTGGGAAGAGGCCGAGGTGAGAGGCTTGCCTCTCCGGAGGGGCTTAGCCCAGGATCAGGCTGCCTCTGGCTGGAGATCAGATGCCACGGAAGGATAACAATGAATCCTCAGTGGAAGCTCCAGAAATAACCTGCTGGAGGATGGGACGGGTGTGTGGCCTGAGGCTTAGGGGACTGCACTGATGAGGCAGCGCCCCCTTACCCCACCCCCAAGAGGCCGGGGGCTGCTGGAGCCCAGGGTCTTGTTCAAGTGTCTTCTGGCGTGGGGTGAACATGTCAACATGATGAATGGGTCAGAATAATCTCCACTGGGCAGGAGCTCTAACGGGCAGTTGTGAAACTGAGAGCCGAAGCCACAAATGTCCCTCGAAGGGCTTTGAATTAGGATTCGCTTTGGAAGATGTTACCGATACAAATAGTGGCTTGCAATTTTAATTCACTCAACTTTTTTTTTTTTTTTTGGTCTTTTTAGGGCCACACGCATGGCATATGGAGGTTCCCAGGCCAAGGGTTCAATTGAAGCTGCAGCTGCTGGCCTACACCACAGCCAGAGCTACACTGGATCCGAGCCGCTGATGCAACCTACACCACAGCTCATAGCAACACCAGACCTTTAACCCACTGAGCAAGGTCCAGGATCCAACTGGCATCCTCATGGATCCTAGCCGAGTCCATTACCGTTAAGCCACAATGGAAACTCCCATCCTCATTCTACTTTTAAAATTTACAAAATAAAATAGTTCAGTCAAACGGAAAAGGCCTAGAGTATCATGTAAAGACTGGCTATACCCACCAGCCAGCCTAAAAACAAAACTTTACCGGTTTATCAAAAAGCTAAACATAGAATTACCCTATGACCCTTCAATTCCACTTCTAGGTATACACCCCAAAGAACTGAAAGCAGGGACTCAAACACATATGTGTACACTAATGTTCGCTGCAGCATTATTCACAACAGCCAACAGGGAAACAACTCACGTGTCCATCAACAGATGACTGCGGAAACAAAATGTGGCATATCCATGTGATGGAATATTATTCAACCCTGAAAAGGAATGAAGTTCTGCTCTGTGCTGAAACCTGTGAAGACATGTTAAGTGAAATAAGACCAGACACAAAAGCACAAATGTATGACTTCCCTTATAGGAAATATCTCAAATAGGCAAATTTATAGAGACAGAAAGTAGATTAGAGGCTACCAGGGTCTGGGGTGAGGAGAACAGGGAGCTTAATGACACAGAGTGTGTGCTTGACATGATGAAGAAAACATTTCAGAGACAGTTGCACAATATTGTGAATGTACTTAATGCCACTGAATGGTACACTTGATTGGAAATGATTAAAACAGCAAATTTTGTGTCACATATATTTTAGCACAATTTAAAAAAATTCCAGATGCGTTTGATAGCCCTTGATACTCCTCCTCCATCCCATTGCTCTCTCTAAAGAAAATCAGTATCTTGAATTTGACAGTTACTACTCCATGCATCATTTTTGTGTCACTAAATACGTATGTATGCAGAAACAATATAAGAGATTGTCTTGCACATTTTAAAATTTATATAAATGGTATCCTACTGTGTACATCCTTGTCCAACTGATTTTTTCACTTACCATTATTTGTGAGATTGATCCATGTGGCTATATTTTGTTTTCCTTGCTGTATAATATTCCATCCTGTGACTCTACTACAATTTATTTCTCCTCCGTCCTATCGTTGGACATTTAGGTTGATTCCCACACTTTGCTATTATAATCCTGTTGCTATGGATGGTCCTGCACACCCTGGCCCAAAGGGGAGAGTTCCTTTGCAACTTCCTAGACAGGAAATTGCTGAGCTGAAGGACATATATATCTTTAGCATGACCAGATATTGCTAAACTGCTCTCTATATGTGGTTATGACCATTTCCCTTCCTATCGGCTGTGCCTCAGAGTTCTAGTTCTTCCACATCCCATCAACACTTGATGTCACCTGACTTGAATTTTTGCTGGTCTGATAGGTATGAAAGGGCATTTCATCCTTTTTAATTTGTTCTTCTTACTAACTAGGTGCTGTTGTATTTTTTCCCACAGTGTAGGCCTATACTGACAATAGATAAATGTAGCAAGCTGAAAAGTGAAGCATTTCTATCAATAAAGGATACCTTAGATGTGGTATAATTCACCTTTCCAATGGAATATTATGTAGCCATTAAAAGAACAAGGCAGGGAGTTCCTGTTGTGGCTCAGCGGTAAAAATTCGACTAGTATTCACGAGGATGCGTGTTTGATCCCTGGCCTTGCTTAGAGGGTTAAGGATCCTGTGTTGCTGTGAGCTGTGGTGTAGGTTACAGATGCGACTTGGATCCTGCGTTGCTGTGCCTGTGGCATAGGCCAGCAGCTGTAGCTCCGATTCGACCCCTAGCCTGGGAACTTCCATACGCTGCCATGTGGCCCTAAAAAGATTAAAAAAAAGATCAAAAAAAAAAAATAAAAGAACAAGGCAGTTCTGTAGCCATTATATGATGGAAGATATATTAATATTCTGATATACTAAAATTTTTTTCATTGCAGATATATTATTTAATAATAAGGAAGAGGCATAAAACACTGTGTTCTTTCTGTATAAATACAAACATATATACACATGGATATTTTTACACATGCTTAAGTGCTGGGATGCAGGTTCAGTCCCAAGCCTGGCACAGTGGGTTAAGGATCCAGCATTGCCATAGCTGCAGTTTAGGTTGCAGATGTGGCTTAGGTCACAGCTGCAGCTTGGATCTGATCCCTGGCCAGGGAATTCCATATGCAGGGGTGTGGCCAAAAGAGAAAAAAAATAATTATTTAAAAACTCTTTGCTTTCTGAATCCCTAGCCTCTGAAGCCAAGTCCTAAACCTGGCCCCCCAGCGGGGATGGTGGGAGCTGGGAGCCAGGACCTGGGCCCAGCGGGCAGGGGTCTCCACCGGAGGGGAGCTGTAACTTCCAGAGTCCCTCAGAAGGCACAGATGCCAGCTCCTGAGTCCTCACCTCGGCTGAGCACTTCCTAACTCCCCACCAAGACTCTGGTGGCCTTGACCTGGTGGCCTGGGTGTCTCACATATCTCTGTGCTTCCCTGCATGGCTGCCCGTCCCTGTCCCCAGGCCTAAGAGATTCCCGCTTCTCTGTAGAAAAGACCTGTGATGACCAACCAGCATTCCGCCCAGTTTGGCCCTCCCCTGGGCAGTGCAGTCCCCTCAACTCCCTTTGAGGCTCCACTAACATGCAGTGCCCCAGTCCCTACTGGTGCATCCACCAGCCCCTCCACGGCCCTCTTCCGGCTCCTGATGCCTTTGCCCACCAACACGACAGCCCCAGTCTGGTACCCATCCACCAGCAACCACAGCTTCATTTCAGCTACTACGTACCACAGCCACAGCCTGGTCCCTGCCATGCCACTTCCTAAATCACATCTGTAGCCCAGGCAGGGTGGAGGGATCAGACGCCAGAGGAGGAGGACCCGGTCCATGGGGCACAGCAGCATCTTAGGCTCCCCCACTGCTGCCGACGCTCTCGCCAGCTAGTCCCTTCATCTCCACCTGCTCCAAACCCTCTGAAGGGTCCCAAGCCCCCAGCAAAAGCCCAAAGCACAACCAAGCAGGCGGGACCTTACAACCTGGCGTTCCCCAATTTCCATCACTTACGAACTAGGTTCTTAGCTGGGACCTGCCTTGTTATTTACTTTAAACCCACTTGCATTAAAAAATGCTTTAAAGACTCAGGTTAACTTTGTCGTATAACCGTAATACGTGTGATGGGAATTGACGTGATGGTTATATTTCTCTACTGCACACTGAAATCAACATATTATTATGACAATGAAATAGTTTTCATTAAGTAAATGAGGTTAAGTTAATTGCCCAGGGTCTCATAACCAGAAAGAGGCAGAGCTAACACTTGAGCCTAGGCAGTTTGGCTCCAGAATTCACATGCTGGTGTGTTCAGCCTTGTCACCCCACCCCCACTCCCGGGGGCTGTGACATTACTGTTCCCTCGACCCCCATCAAGAGACCAAGCGTGCCACACGTTGAAGCTGAAGATGACAGCACAGCTCCGTCCAGGTGTGCTGGGAGGTGGTGGTGGGGGGGAGTCCAGCCTGGCTGAGGTTTGCTCAGCACCCTCATGGCATCGGCCAGCTCTGGGCAGCCCTCCCCATCACAGGGCATCGGCCCTCGGGACCACACTCCCGCGGGGCCAGACCGCACGGTCCATGTCCCACCGTCCTTGGGGAGCCCAGGGTTTGAGGCAGGTCAGCAGCGGGGCAGCCTCCTCTCCCCTGCTCCACAGCTGGGTCGTGAGCCCCCAGTTCTAGGTCCTTCGTAACCACCGGCCAGGGCAGGAGGCAAGGCCTCAGTCTCGCTGAATGCTGGGAAAGAGACAGGTGGGCACAGCGGGTGAAGGAGGAGGAATAGGTCCAGCAGGCAGAGCAGCCGTTGAGCCGGCTGGAGCTCGGGG